>JACTTY020000077.1:1200000-1800000 GCA_014595695.2 Epargyreus clarus clarus
ATAATAGCATATTGCACAAGTGGATTTTTGTAACTATATTAAAAACCAAAACACAGCAGTGTATTAAGGCTAGAAACACATAAATCGTAAGAGCACGACACCCTATCCACGAAAACTTCTACTACGATAATAAGAAGACATTTTTAACCTAAAATTATTTTTTATCATTATAATGGTGCATAACAAACGACACCATACATTATGAGCCCATAAGAAGTCGACCGTCGATTCATATCCGCCATCGTAGCCACATTTCATGTTTTTTCCAGACCAGGGAAATCGTATACATCATTTGTGTCTCGGGGCGCCCCTTCTCAGAATAATTTTAGCTTTGGTTTATTTGCCCCGATAAATTTGGGTTAAGAGAACTTAAGAGAACAGGGCCCTATTTTTGCTTTGAGATTAAAAATCATGGTTTGACATTATTTTGAACTGTATCATATATTCGAGTAACGTTATTAATTATGCTCTTGTGATAAAATATTTGCGAGCGAGCATACAATCCATTTGATACTAGCAAGTATGTAGCAGATTTTTTACCTAATTAGCGACGATTATGTTTTAAGAGCTTATGTATTTATGTCTCATTCTTTGGCAGTATCCACAGCCCAAATCATTGGATGGATTTTAACATTATTAGTAGGTGTTGTTTAATTCAATTAATTTATGGGAGTGGCATAGGCTTTATTTTTAAGCAGTCAGTTGTGATAATTCTCTAGTTAATTAATTAATGTTAATAAAAACAGCTCATGTATTTGCAGCCCACCTGGTATTAAATGCCGTCATAGTTTCCCATAAACATCTGCATCCAACGCTAAATAGTATGAGAATCCTACCTGAGGTCGATCATAAATGCATTTACGTCTTTATTGGGAATAAAGCTAATAAAATGCGGATTAATCTAGCATAAATTCTGTAATAACATAGTATTAAATACATAACAAATCATAAGTGTCCTCCAAGGAAATGCGTCTAAGGAAATACAAGGAGATCAGTAGTATAAATTATGGTTACAAATACATACATATATATAATTATCTTTATAAATAGGTCCTTGTCGATTTCCGTAAGAATAATAACTGATAGTAAATACCTCAGTTTTTTAGTCATTATTTTCTTTATATTTAACTATTGTTATATTATTATGGTTTTGTTGTTCGCCTTATATCTCCTATCTATTTGATTTACCTTGAGGAAGATTACTAAGACTGCTGTGTCCTTATGTTCATATGGCCATGGCCATAGTTGTATTAAGAGCATTATGCTAGCTAAAAAAAGCTAGAAGCTTGAATATTTTCGGGCCTAAACAAGGGGAAGTGATCTATCAAATAAATAGTCTCCGAAATTTGTCCGTAAAAAAATGTTGACCAAAAAAATGTTGTTGCTGGTGGTAAGAGTTCACTTCATAGTCACAGACCCACGAAAATAATGGACACTGAAATTATAAGGCAGAAGTAGGGGTGGTAGTGATGCCTCAGAAAGTTGACCATAAAGGTTACTCGAGGTACCTTTAATTATACATTTAATGTTAATTATATGGGAGCATAGATTAGTAAAGATTACTCGCTCCTAACAAGAAAATGTAACCTTTTGACAATTGTCAGTGTCATCTATTTTCGTGTTTGAAAAATATTAACAAAATGTAGTTTTTAGATCATTTACGAATGAAACTGACATAATTGTCAGCCGTTTAAATCATTTAGTGGCTTCCTTCAATTACAAGGCGGTGAGCTATCTATACTTATCTACTCGTATGTATGGGAGTTACAAAACATACTATTAGTCACAATCGCACTCGCAAAAGCAATATGCGTATGAACTCTGATCCATAACAAAGGCCACACAACGAATGCTATTCTAATAGCAATGCATAGCAACAATTGAACTTTATTAATATTCATTCAAATACTCTAAGCGCAGCTGGCTAAGCGTAGCTAAATAATATATTTCGCGAACAAACCCATTGTCTTATGTTAAACATTATAATTTAAGGCGCTGTTGCATAAATACTTCGGTTTCGGAAAGGTGGTAGAACTGGTTCGACTAGGGTGGTACCACCACACCTAGAAAGCGTGAAGTAGTTCCTACGTTTCGGTGGAAGTGTGTGAAAGCCTGAAGGTGTGTGATATTTTAATAGGTATTTTTTTGTTTTTATAATATAGGAGTAGCAGACGAGCATGCAGTCCACCTGATGGTAAGTGGCTACTGTCGCCCATCGACATCTGTAATGAACCCCAGATAGGATTAGATATTCCTACCTGAGGTAGGCCACAGATGCGCGGCTACCCCTGAGGACTAATCTGGAACGCCTCGAAAAAGTGTGTCTCCCTTACCACACCCTTCAAAACGAAACACAGCAGCGCCTAACACTGCTGTTATTAGGCAGAAATAGGTATGGCGGTGGTGCAGCCGGAGTCGAACCACAAAGGGTTCTAACACCTTCAAATTAATAACGTAGAATTGGCAGCCCATCTGAAATCATTTTAAAGTACCCCTTCCCTATGTAAATGGATATCCATAATATTCATCCATCTAATAATTCATTGTGCAACTTAGTATATTGCAATGATAGAAATCAGGCAAGAACAAAAATGTTTATACTGATAATCTGCATTACATGAAATTCTTCTGATACTAAAATTGTAAACGTTAGTTATATGCTAAAAAAAAATTTTTCGAAAGAAATACGTTCAACAAACTTACGAGTTGAATAATGTACTAGAACGCTTGAACAAAGTAGGTACATACATGAAGTTATAAGCGAATTTAATTAATACAACTAAACCACACAAACATACGTATTCAGAGTCTTACCTCTTAACAAGGGTCAAGTGTTTCTCAATTCAATTAATTGGAACCCGCTCTATTTGTACGTAATGCACTTAAATCGAACAGAATAACCCTTTGCATAGATATAAATAATGTACTTTCTAAATTTAATAAATTATTGTAGTATGTATGGTGCCTTTTCTATGGTTATCGTTAAGATTAAGCTATTAGGTACCTTAAGTCCCTGGGCACGGCTCTCCTCTTAGAATGAGAAAGATTAGGCCATAGTCCACTGCGCTGACAAAGTGCGTATTAGACTTCAAAAATCGGAGGCGTGCCTGGGATTCGAACCTCGGACCCCTTGATCGAGAGGTCGAGTTCAACCATAAGATTATCATTACTTTTATACGGTTTCAATAGAAATAACTTGTTCTATAAAGGTGCATGCTTTCATGCTTGCATAGGACGTCAAGTATCCCCAGTCCCCGTTGTTATCCTTACATAGCATGTTTTTTGAGCATATCTACATATGTATGTCTCATTCTCCCTTAAACTCATATCATATATTAATGATTTCAATAGCATTTTTATATCACACAACACAGGCATGGAGCTAATTATAAAAAAACTTAGGGCACCTCACACACCAACGCACATAAACAAACCACAAAACAAAACACATAATTCTAGGAAACAGCTGCCACAAACATTCCTCTCAAATTCGTCTGAAAACGAAAATCTTTGGTTAAAGCATGTACGTGTCACCGACTCCGGTCGAGTCAAGTTACGCCTTTTGTTTAGAACGTCTCTCCGTGACTTTTCAGCAACACTTAGCGAACGTTTAAACTCCATTGTTCCCGCTGCTGACGTCCTAAAGAGGTTATTTACATTGTTCTGCGCTTTATACTTCAGGGAAATTTAATTTATGTTGTATGCTTTTTGTAGTAGCGCAAGTTTAATTTTGCTGTTGGAATGGTCGTTTTTGATACTTAATAATTTGATTCTTAATAATTTTAAAGACAAATGTATTGTTAACAAAAAATAAACATTTTAATGTTACAAAAGAAGTACACAAAGGTCTCCTGATTGATATTTTAAGATGGTAAGATAAGATGTAATCTTGAAAGGAATGTCTACAACAAGTATTATTAGACGTCTGATAAAGTTGATAAAACCCGAAAATGTGATGTGCCTCTTAATCATCATTTTATACTTATGATGCCTATTCAATTTAAAGATATTTTTATTAAACAGAAGTTTTTTACCCAACAGGCATTCAAAGTTTTACGATTGATATCTAGTATGCTTTTTGTTTCAAAAACTAGTCGTTATAATATTTTTTCCATACAATGGGTTAATAATAAAAAACACAGTCTTATTTTTATAGGTTGGTAGATTATTTCAATTTCAATTATAGCAGTGATAGCCTAGTAGTTAAGAAACTCGACCTCTCGCTCGAGGGGTCCGAGGTTCAAATCCCAGGCACGCATCTCTGATTTTTCGAAGTTATGTGCGTATTAGAAATTAATTATCACTTGCATAAACGGTGAAGGGAAACATCGTGAGGAAACCTGCATACCTGAGAAATTTAAAAAAAAAAAAAAAGTTTTCAAAGGTATGTGTAGTCTACCAATACGCACTTGGCCAGCGCGGTGGACTATGGCCTAATCCTTCTCACTCTGAGAGGAGACCCGTGCCCAGCAGTGGGACATTAATGGGTTGATGATGATGATGATGATGAAATTATTTCTGTATGAAAATTGAAATTCAAAATGGCAGCATATCTTTCCATCTACTCGATTTCTAAAATATGTTACGTAATAAGGGATTACAGTTAACCCTTTTGTTAAGTAATTCTAACCCATTGGTTACCGCGGAGAGATTTGGACGTGCTTAATGTTCTTGAATCTTGTGGCCGGTGTTCAGAACAGGAATGTCAGTGGTTTGTGGTTAAAAAGTTTGAGAACCACTGCCATAAGGTACGTTACATCAAATTTCTGCGGTCAGGCGTTGTTTATGTGCTATCTTATAACATTATTGGACATAAAAATATAAAATAAAATGTGTACTATTTATTGAAATATGAATTTTATTAAGTAATTGTTATCATTATTTAATTTATTAACTATGTCTAGGGTAGGAAAAGAGGTTACTCCACACTGTTTCAATGAGTGTAAATAAATGAAGGTACAACAACAGATAACGCGCTAGGTTTTTTTTTCTTTACAGAGTGACCTTCTTAAGGTTCAGTATTAAGGATATTTACGAGTAAATATGTCAAAGTAGCACCCCATCCTTTACCACTCATTCTTGCGTGTTAACCAATTTGTCTTTTCCGCAAACCAATTCCAGGCGTTATAAATTCACGTTAAATACTAAACTGACTCGACTTCACGAATCAAATAAATTACATTACTTCGCTGACAGAAAATTACTACAATTTGTTTAAAGCAATTACGGAATATGTCGTAGCGAATAGACATATCGATAATTGCAGTTGTATCAAAACATAAACATACTGTTCATTCATTCGTAACAAGTAATTAACTTTAGTAATTGCAAGTCGCTAAAAATGGCTCATGTTGTAAGCGGCTAAAATTACTAAAATATTTGTAACATACGCTCGACTTAGTGACATACGCGCTCAATCATTTGTCAAGGGAGACAGCAAATTTGTCTGTCCAGCTAACGTTAGATAAATGGGCCGAAGTCCCGAACGCGAGCACGTGAAATCCAACGCAATGGGTGGGGACATAAATTCGTTGCCAAGTGGCCTTCCACGCGCGACCATTTATATCTACCAGCTACTAAAAAGCCTAAATCAAATGATAAAAGTTTAATATTTAATGTTGTGTTTCATTGTATCTAGTATTCAACTGTGCTCTGTGAGTGTGTGTTGTCTACCAAAGCACACTTGGCCAGCTAAGGGAACTATAACCTTATCCTTCTCATTGTTCTCATTATGAATTGGTAAAATACCTATAACAGTCGTTAGGCTTAGTAACATACGCGCTCAATCATCTGTCAAGGGAGACAGCAAATTTGTCTGTCCAGCTAACGTTAGATAAATGGGCCGAAGTCCCGAACGCGAGCACGTGAAATCCAACGCAATGCGTGGGGACATAAATTCGTTGCCAAGTGACCCATCCACGCGCGACCAATTATATCTACCAGCTACTAAAAAGCCTAAATCAATTGATAAAAGTTTAATATTTAATGTTGTGTTTTATTGTATCCAGTGTTCCAGTGTGCTCTCTGTACGTATTTGTGTATATGTGTGTGTTATGTCTATTGAACCGCACTCGGCCAGCTAAGTGAACTATAACCTTATCCTTCTTATTCTTCTCAGTAAAAATTGATAAAATACTTATAAAAGACGTTGGACTTAGTGACATACGCGCTCAATCATTTGTCAAGGGAGACAGCAAATTTGTCTGTCCAGCTAACGTTAGATAAATGGGCCGAAGTCCCGAACGCGAGCACGTGAAATCCAATGCAATGGGTGGGGACATAAATTCGTTGCCAAGTGGCCTTCCACGCGCGACCGATTAAATCTATCCCACGTTTTAACTGGAGGTTAAACGACTTCCAGCGAACTTGAGCCGTGTCGAACACGCTGGCCGACTTGATGACGCTAATTTTACTTAGGAACCTACTTTAGTGGCTTTTTACGTAATTTAAAAGTTTTTGTGTATTTTGTTGTTAAACATAGACAAGTTAGCAGCTTCTAAATTAAATCAAGCTATAAATGTCACAACATTAAATACTAAACTTTTTCGCTATAAAACACATAATATTGTACTCTTTCTAATGTTATGTGTCAAACCGCATTTGGCGAATACGGTGGACTATGGCCTAATCCTTTTAATTCTGACTACTATATTAAATATACTGTGATGTGAGAGTATTTGAACAGTAAAAGTGTGATTATGACGATTCTATGTTACTGAAGTCTAAAATAGGAAGATATCCAGAAAACATTATAATAAGTAATAAATCAATGAAGAAACCGCCTCCTTATTATTTTGGCTCATACATCAGCAGAACATAATATTAAGTACCCCATAAACAATATGCAACGAAGGCCCAAAGGATATTTAACATCTTCTCTACATTTAGAATGGCTGCAATCGCGCGGTTTTATATCTCTATGGGCTATTAAACTGTGTAATATATTCATATGCACACGACCGATAAACATAAAGTACGAATAACATCAATGTGCACTTTTGTACTTTATTATAGCACAGTGCTATCAAAAATTTTAATATCGGTACATTTTTGTCATTTTAGAGAGGTAACGCAGTAAGCTAATACGAGTATATAAGCGACAGTCCGCATCGACGGTCGACGATGGCTGGCGACGAATGGCAACGATCGACGACAATCGCCGATAATCAGCGATCGTTAGCTTACTTCTATACTAATATTATAAAGAGGAAAACTTTGTTTGTTAGTTTAATTGTAATGAATAGGCTCAAAAACTACTGGACCGATTTTAAAAATTCTTTCACCATTCGAAAGCTACATTATCCATAACATAGGCTATATTTTATATGAAATACTAGCTGACCCGGCAAACGTTATGTTGCCATATAAATAAATAAATGCTAAGAGTGAACAACCCTTATCACTTAGGGGTATGAAAAATAGATAGTAGCGATTCGTGGACTGTAATGAAACTTCTTTAAAATATAAGTTTCATGTAAAATACAATAATTATTATTTACACTATTCCATAGGAACCGTCCATGTTATCCTCGGACCTATAAAATACCTAATCACTATGAAAAAATCATAACGGTCCCATGGTATGTGAAAAATAAAACACAAACGTATATGTGAACCAAATTATTAACGCACTAAAACCCCCTCTCACAACTTTTGGTGTTTAGCTTAAGGTATGCGGCCTCACATACAGTGGTTCTTTCCAGGATCGCTAACTGGGCGGTTAGGGAGGGAGGTAAGAATGGGAGCCATTCTTGCCGCTCGCAACCCCAGAAGTCCCCCTTTAGTCTCTTACGTCAGGCAGGGGATACTGTAGCCCTGTTCTAGCCCAAAATTTTTATCCAAGGGATATGTGTCTACCACATCACCATCCGCGTTTAACCATTTGAAGGTGGTAGAACCCTTTGTGGTTCGCCTCCAGTGGCACCACCGCCACACCTATTTTTACCTAATAACAGCAGTGTTAAGCGCTGCTGTGTTCCGGTTTGAAGGGTGTGGTAAGGGAGACAAACTTTTGCGAGGCGTTCCATCTTAGTCCTCAGGGGTAGCAACGCATCTGTAGCCGACCTCAGGTAGGAATATCTAATTCTATCTGGGGTTGATTACAGATGTCCATGAGCGGCAGTAGCCACTTACCATCAGGTGGACTGCATGCTCGTCTGCTACTCCTATATTATAAAAAAAACACAGCCGTACCCCACGGCAGGGACAAAATGTCGGCAAGCAGTGTATCCAAGGTGGGTGCGATGTAGTGAATGTGGTCCATGTGAATAAATTTACGCATTATCGTATATGAAATTTGCACCCGTCGACGTTGTAATGTAGTTGTGCTTACGTGTGAATAGCCGCTATCTGAAATTTAACATTTCTAACTTCGAACCTAAAAAAATCCCGTATAATATCTACTTACAACACTTATTTTACCTTTTCAGTGGAATTTCGAAAACATTCCTTTGTACATATGTATCAATAAATATTTCATCAGAAATTTTCTAAAAGCTATCTAATGTTCAATCCCAGCGGTCGGCAACCCATGATCCATGAGTGGCGAGTGGCCCGCGGATCTGCGCGTTACTAAAAAACCGCTGTTCTGCACTTCAGTACGCGCATTACATTCCCATGTTAAAAAACATGTTACGACGGCCCGTGGAATATCGCCCTACAATAATCCTTTCTGCACTCTGCTCTTGTACCAAACACGCCAAAAGAAGTATAACTTCTATAACGGTTTTTAAAAAAACTTTCTTTATAGTATCCTAATGGGGTTGATTGTTGAGTAGCTAAAATGCAGATATCCCTGTAGTTCCGGCAGCAGAATAGGGCTACGGTATCCCCTGCCTGTCGTAAAAGGCGACTAAAAGTGGGTTTCCGGGGTTGCGGACGGCAAGAGTGGGAGCTTGAACCGACCGGCCAGCGACCCCGGGATGGACGGCGGTATGTGTGGTCGCATACCGTTGTGCACACCAAACGGTGTGGCGAGCGTTAAGCTCACCTGGGCGGAGCTCCCGGAGAGAGCGGAGGCCTGGAGATCCCGGAGTCCTATACGCAGCGCCGAGGACGGCCACCGGGGGGGGTTTAGTGGGGCAAGAATCCCACATAACCCTGTGTCTCTTCCACGGTACCGGGTACCTTTTGAAGGTTCCCCCTCGTTAACAAAAAAAAGCTAAAAATGCTGAAACAGGTGTCCAAACAGAAAGGCATACTGCATACCTTTTATAGCCGTCTTAAGGGTTGATGTAAAAATAACAGTGACTCAGATGCTTCATTATATCTAATTAAAAGTTTCATAGTGCTTCCTTCCAAATTAACGGATTATAAACAAAGTTCCAACCCTTATGTAACGACCTTAAGGGTTAATTTGCAAAAACGGGGAAATAAGCATGACATTGTTTACAACCAGAAAGTCAAACATTAATTTTCATAGACTTTGCTTCATAATCGGCTTCCTTCTAAACAAACTTTCAACCCCAATATTAACCACATAGAGATAGATTTTCCATAAATGGTGTAAAAGTAGTTCTACTATTTCGAACCAGAAAGCTAAATGCAAATTTTTACAGTCCTTGCTGCAAAATGAACGGATTTTAAAATAAAGTTCCATCCCCTATTAAACGACCTTAAGGGTTGATTTTCAAAAAACTGTGTAAAATGTGTTCTATTATTTTCAATCAAAAAGCTAAATACCATTTTTCATAGACTGCTTCAAAATCGGCGAACTTCCAAACAAACTTTCAACCCCTACTTTACCTTCTTAAGGGTAGATTTTCCATAAATGGTGATAAAAAGTTATATTATTTCGAACCAGAAAGCTAAATGCAAGACCCCTACACTATACTGCAATATAAAAACTCATAATAATATATATACTCTTTCAAACTTCTCTTGAATCCTTTCGCAATATTCAATATTAACCTTACACGATCATTTATATTGTACAATACGTGATATTGCGCAATAAAATTGATCGTATATTAACCTTACACAATCATTAAAATTTATATAAAATTGATCGTCAACTGAACGTTTGACAGGTAAGAACAGTTTGTATGGGAAAATCAAATTGTCGTTTTTAGTATTTTCCTTGCAATTTTGTTATATTTTCTCATCGTTTATACCTTCCCAGGACTTCCACGAATATATCAAGACTAAAATTTGTCAAATCGGTTCAGCCGTTCTCGAGTTATTTGATAAATAGATTTTGAGGCGGTACAAATTTTGCCGGGTCAGCTAGTATGATATATAAAGAAGGGTTTAGGCCATGTTTGCCGGTCACTCATCAAGTGCTGATATTAACACACTAGAAACGAATCAGCCGTGTAAGTTTCATCGCTAAATTTTCCTTCACTGTCAAAGAAAAGGAAAATTAGAGGTGGAATTAGTGTAGATTGATTGAATCGATTCTATTCTCACATTCATTTTTAACGTGAAGCAGTTATAGCGTACTACTACTAAAAGAAAAAAGTGTGAATGCCAGCTGACTTACATATCCGGCGACCATATCAATCTTCAAGAATCTATGTGTGACCGGCTTTAGGTCCTAGTCTATATGGTGTTGGTTGCAGACGTCTATATAGACAACAGAGACCACTTACAATAGACTACTTGCTCGTTCGATTACTCAATCTGATGAAACAGCGATAACTAATTTCTTATACGCACATAACATTGAAAAATTAAAGGTCGAGAGGCAGGTTACACATACCATTAGCCTATTGCCTATTACTGGTCGATACTAAATATCATTCGAAATTTGATCCAGTTTTACTCCTACTTAATTGCACAAGTTTAGTTTCAAATTTAGTGCATTAGTCACACGATAATGCCTAGTTTAGAGCACTGTTAAACTCTCATACTTACCAGCTTATTCAAATTGATTCTTAACACACTTGTCTGATAGACTGAAATATATCTTTCAGGCAAACTTAAATTCAAGACAAATCAAGTCAAGGTTCGGAACTTTTTTTTCAATCGAGGATTCCATGGTTCGAATCATATAAGGACATAATTATCACTTGCTCAAACGGTGAAGGAAAAGGACATTTTCGTCATAATCATATTCCTTGTAGGAATACTTATTTTATTTTCACAATAATGTATTGCTTTAAAATATCTCTGTTAGTATATTTATTTACCCTTACGACGAAAAATGGCTGTAAGCTGAATTGGTATTCTAACCACACTTAAAAAGTAGTTACAATTTAAAAAGCGTATGTCTCTCTGTATCTTTAAAAGTATATTTTATTTGAACTAACCCAGTTCATAGTATCAGGTATATTACTTAAGAAAGGATTTTTTAATTAAGCGAATTATCATAAAAAAAAATTACACTATGTAAGTAAGTACTTTAACATTTCATCAACCAAGCAAAAAGTATAGTTATTTGATCGTACCTCTTCACTCGCTTACGATACGACAAGTACCTAATGCTATACATGTCAGGTATGATAACAAGTTCGTAAAACATAGGTTTGGTGCTCTAAAATTTGCAAGCTGTTTATAAATTAGGGTAATTATAAAGCCTTTACTGCATACTGTACCACGTAATTGCCTGACACCGCTATTATGCCAAGGGCCACAAAATTTTAATACTAAATTTGTATATTAAATTATTAAATCGTTCAAGATACGTGGTGAGATAAGGTTCAAGGTATACACGTCTTTCATGGACAGTAATCTGAGACAAGACTAACAGATTACAGATTAACCAATTTAAAATAACTTATTGTTTTCTTAGAGTACAAATAAATTTCAAAAGTATTAACAAAATAAATGATTGACTGAAAAACTAACGGTACTGAAAATTTGCTATTTTGTAATTTAGATGTAGCAAACAAGCATGCAGTCCACCTGATGACACATGGCAGGGACATCTGTAATCAAATCAACCCCGGATAAGGTCAGAGTCCTATCTGAGGTCGGCCAGAGGGCACGGATGCGCTGCTATCCCTAAGATCCTAAGAACGCCAAGAAACTGAAACGCCTCGAATAAGTATCATTATTTTACCACACCCTCCAAACCAACATAGCCAAATCAAAATAGCATTAACTAATAAATTAACGAATAAAAATATTGGTTACGCTAATTATTATTGCATTGCATATAAGTATATTTAATGCTCAGCAAATTTGAGTTTGTTTTCGATCCGAGATGAACCCCAAAAATAGCTGCTTTACACGTTAATCTTTTGAGAGAAAAAATTTAAACCGATCGTAAAACCATTCAGTGCAGATATAATACAACTCAATTTATCACATTGATCATATTGGAGTGAATTCCTTTGCTCCACGTTATTTATGCTATTTACATTTTTGTTCTGAAGAATTTCATTTTCATTTCGCTTGGATAGCGGGTGATAATATGAGAGTATTGAGTCCCGGAGAGGTATGCGCCGTGTGCATAGCGGGATACCGAGTGCCAAGATGCACGTACGTACCTACGTATGCACTCAAATTGTTATTACGCGAAATATCTGCTAGGGATGTGGGTACCAGAGAAGTAAATCGATTAATTAATAATCGAATTTGTGTTCTAAAAATACGATTAATAAAACGTTGATTATTGTAGAAATAACCGATTAATAATCGACTTTTGAAGCTGAATTCAAAATTGGCCGACAACTACGACTCAATTTAGCACATTGCAGTGAATTCCTTTGCTCCACGCTATATATGCTATTTACATTTTTGTTCTGAGGAATTTCATTTTCATTTCGCTTGGATAGCGAGTGATAATATGAGAGTATTGAGTCCCAGGGAGGTATGCGCCGTGTGCATATCGAGAGAGCGAGTGCCAAGAGAATACTACATACGTACTCAAATTGTTATTATGCGAAATATCTGCTAGGGATGTGGGTACGAGTGTAATAATCGATCAATTATTACTCGATATTGTCTTTAAAATAAAGCGATTAATAGAAAACCGATTATTGAACATGTTGTCGTTCAATAATTACGTATGTATGTATGTATGTACGTACGTATGTACTCAAATTGTTATTACGCAAAAGGAATATTACTAGGGATGTGTGAACGAGAGAAAGAAGTTGATTAATAATCGAGTTTGTCTTCATAATAAATCGATTATTGCAGTAATAATGGATCAATCTCAGATATTTTTCAAAAAACGTTATCACAAAATTTTCTCGAACTAGAGGTTAGCTGGTCGTTGCCGTCCTTTTCCTATTAATCGACGAAATATTTTGTTTTATTAAACATTATTCTTACTTACACAATCGATTAATAAAATTCGATTATTACAAAATTCGATTCTCTTTTCACATCCGTAACATCTGCCACATTCACTAAGCTCTGCATTAAGTGCACTCACAACGGAACAATTTCACATGCGGATCGCGTGAATAGTGGCTTGTATAAAGAATGCGCGTAATATATTCTTGTACAGTCAGCATCATTAGTAGATGGGCAGATCAAAATTCCAAAAAATCTACACACCCAAACGTTCAAAAGTGGGTAAACCTCCTAGCATCATAATTAAGATGAACATCGTAAAGCGTCAAAATTAGACGAACACTAATGCGTCAAAAGTAGCTGAACACCGTATGGGCAAAATAACTAACTTCATTAATATTAAGAAACTGCCTCTCGATCGGTCGGGTTCAAATCCCAGGCACGCACCTCTGACTTTTCAGTTATGTGCGTATTAGAAATTAATTGTCACTTGCTTATTGTGAGGAAACCTACATACCTGAGAGATTTATATTAAAAAAAATCTCAAAGGTATGTGAAGTCTACCAATACGCACTTTGCCAGCGCGGTGGACTATGGCCTAATCCTTCTCATTATGTGAGTAGACCCGTGCCCAGCAGTGGGACAGGAATGGTTTGGTGATGATTAATATGATATGTCACTGTTTATCTAGTTTTGACACTGTAATGTTCATCAACTTTTGAAACTTTACGACGTTCATCTAATTATGGCCCCTATACCTATGTGTTCAGCTACTTATAAACGTTTGGATGTATAGGTATTTTTGAAACCTTAATCTGGTCATCTACTTTTGAAGCTGACTGTACATGTATAGTTCATTGTTAAAACCGTCGGCGCCGGTACCCTTTTAGTGTGCGGTTATTAGACCTTTAGCATAACATTGTTAGGCCTGGCAATCCAAGCTGCCATTATAGTACGTATTGCTAAGTAACAATATAAAATTATGGGTTATACCTTTTCTCGCGTAACTAAAACTCCGAAATGATTTTTCCTGCCTTAATTTTTTTTTAAGTTTCGGCAGTATACTGTTAAAGTGGTTACGTATTGTTAAGGTATCTGCTACTTTAGAAAGCCCATCGTCGCATAAGTTTTGAATGACAATGGTGTCATTATTTAAGCGATAATTACTGCCTTTTTGGCTCCTGAATTTCAGTTTTGTTACTGTATTTATTTGCGTAGGTTATTTCTACGAAATTCTCGGGATAAGAAGACTAATTTTACGTCAAATATCTGGAAGATCAATTTCAGGTAAAACAGGAATCTTCGTAACGTTACTCACAGATGTTAACTAAAGTTCTAAAAGTACTAAATTTCCAAAGGGATTCTAATACGTCAATCACCTTTAAGTATCTAAGTCACCTGCTTTTGAAATTTTAACTCGTTATAGAATAGATAATATAGAAGTATACTCGATAAACTCGATATAGAAGGGGCAAATAATCATGCAGATCCACCTCATGGTGACTACTGCCTCATATACGTTTCTAATCAACCCCATATAGGAATTATCCTATATGGGGTCGACCTTAGGTAAAATTATTAAATTTTACCTAAGGTCGACCATAGATGCATTGCTAATCTGAGGACTAAATTAGAACGCCTTCAAAATGTCTTATGACATCCTTCAAACCGGAACACGATAGAACTTAACACAGTTATTATTAGGCAGGTGTTGCAATAGTGCGTCCAGAGTTGAACCACAAAGAGCTTTACCACCCTCAAAATTCACATTATTGTACTAAACACACTAGTCAGTTTCAAACACACAATTCACACCAAAACCAATTATTTCAGTTAGGTATTTGGAAGTGTATCACAGTGAACGCGGACTCGTTTAGTCATTTATATTGACATTTACGAATGGGAGGGTGAGTACAGCCAGTGGTTTGGCCCAGTTCGAATACCAGTTACGGCTATGCCAAAATATTATGGAACTTTGTTTTGCATATTTAGTTAACTTTAATGGTTTAATAGATGAACAGAGACATAGACATTTAATGAAATTATGTCGCCTTGAATAAGCTGATTTCGATAACAAGTAGGATATGATGGGGTTTCATAAATTATTATTATTCTTTTTTTTATAATACAGGAGTAGCAGTCCAGCTGATGGTAAGTGGCTACTGCCACCCTCTATAATTAACCCCAGATAGGATTAGAAATACCTACCTGATGTCGGCCACTGATGTGCCGCTTCCCCTGATGACTAAGCTGGAACTCCTCGGAAAAGTATGTCTCCATTACCACACCCTCCAAACCAGAACCCAGCAGCGCTTCACACTGCTGCTATTAGGTAGAAATAGGTGGAGGTGGTGCCGCCAGAGTCGAACCACAAAGGATTTTACTACCTACAATAAATAAATAAGTGGCCTTTCAAAAATAATAGTCTGACAAAAACTTGCTAAATTGCACTTATCAAGGTCTAAAAACCATACGAATCTTTTTTAAAATGAATATGATGGACGAAGGTACATCACTTGAACTATATGAAATTCCGCACCCTTCGTTGCTATACTCGCTTGTATAACAAAAGCTTTTCTAACTCTCCAAACGTCAAAGTTATTTTATGCATTATGAAGCCAAATTTCAGTAAACAGAGAAGTCAGTTCGGCGTTACTAATACACTCGGACGGCATTAACGAACTTCGCTAAGTTTTTTGGCAACGAATTTCCTTGTTCCGACCAAGTTTTGTAGTTATCAAGTGCAATTATTTGAAAACGCAATTTGGTTAGCGTAAAACGTCTTAGTTTTGTACAAAACGAGAAACAACATCAAGACTAGTTTTATTTCGTAGCTTATGAAACGATGAATCGAAATAAAAAATATGAAATTTGTGTAATATCTGTTTTAATTTTCGATATTATACTTTTATTAACTAAGGACCTGAACATTTGTAAAAATAGGATTACACACGTTAGGTACATATTGAGAGAATGAAAGTAAGGCAACCGAAATTGTTAAGGCAATTATTATAAAGGCATTATATGATTCTTGTCATCCATTCCTTTCATATAATAAAATTATTGGGTTAGCTTAAAAGTCATAAAAACCTTATAATTCTTAGCGAGGTTGCACACGAGCGACAATACCTTTCGACGACAGGTGGCGACAGTCGCTGACGATTATCAACATGACCTGTTACTCATATATTAGCTCTCTTAATCACAATGTGTTTTTATTGAACATTATTCTAGATAAGAGAAACGTTGGATGGGGTCTAAAGTATATCTACATCTACCACTTAGCACTTCTGTTATTAGGCAGAACTTGGTGTGGCGGGGGTACCGCCGGAGTCTTGCCACGGAAGTTTTTTCCACCACCAATTAACTAGATAACAGTCGAAAAACCTTAAATCGGCGCATTGAAATCATCCGATGTGGATTGGCCACTAAGCTATACCATCAAACTGCATTTGATCAACGTAGTAGAATATGCTCCCAATCCTTATTAATACAAGACTTCTCCCAAGATAAGGAGAGGAATGTACCAGCAGAAGGATTTAACAATATTACAGTCAGAAATCAATTACAATTCGCAACAACAAAATCTATTACCATTTCCAACAATTCTCGAAGTGAGGAAAGCACCAGTATATGATAAAAATAACCGTATATTTCAACCTGAACGTACAACAACAAATTATGTTGAACGTTGAAACCATGAAGCATTTTGCCGCCGCCATTCCACAGTTCCGCTTCGTGCGCTGAAAATGTATTTGGGAGTCTGTATAATTCCTTTTAGTTTCTCTATATTTTAAGAAATATGAGATATTTCTACAACAAATTGTTGATCTTTGCTTTCGGCATGGACATTAATATGTTATTGTTGTTAACTGTTGTTATGAAGGTGGTAGAACCCTTTGGGTTCGACTCCAGCGGCACCACCGCCACCCCTATTTCTACCTAATAACAGCTGTGTTAGGCGCTGCTGTGTTCCGGTTTGAAGGGTGCGGTAATGGAGACAGACTTTACCGAGCGTTCCAGCTTAATCCTCAGGGGCGCATCTGTGGCCGACTTCAGGTAGGAATATCTCATCCTATCTGGGGTTGATTACAGATGTCCGTGAGCGGCAGTAGCCACTTACCATAGCTTAGAAGGTGAAGTGTTAAAAAAAAATAAAAAATACGTGTGCCACTCGGAGACTGCCGCGGTAAAGCTATTGCATAGCATTTTTTATCAACTTATGCAAATTGCAAGCGTGATATTTCAAAAAGTCATTAACCCGTCAACTGGCGTGTGCGCCCCGGGGCGCACAGATCGCTACTAAAAAGCTGTGCCGCTGTGCCGGTCGGAGTGGGGGGTGTTAGGTTTTTTTCGTTACGGAATTTCTGTATTCGGTCTCCACGCTCAAGGCCCGCGATAGAAGCTATGCAATAGCTTAAAAACATCAACATTTAAATTCCTTAAACGTAAATTAAGCAACGGTGGGTGCGCACGAAAATTGGATGGGTGACCGCAAGTGGCAAAAACATATTAAACTATCAGTCGTAATGTACATTAAAATTATTAAAACGTACGTTAAGCAATGTTGGGCTCGGTCGAAAGTCGGATGGGTGACCGCTAGTGACAAAAATATATTAAAATAACAGTTGTAATCAACATTCAAATTAATAAAACGTAAGTTAAGCAACGTTGGTCGAGGTCGGATGTTGGATGGGTGACCGCTAGTGACAAAAACATTAAAATAGCAGTTGTAATCAACATTCAAATTACTAAAACGTAAGTTAAGCAACGTTTGTCGAGGTCGGATGTTAGATGGGTGACCGCTAGTGGCATAAACATATTGAACATCAGTCTTAATCAACATTGTTGTTAAAAAATAAAATTAAAAAAAAATGTGTATTACTGCCATCTGTTTTCAAGTTGACGAATTAAGGTGTTAGGAATTTTCGTTACGGAATTTCTCGATTCGGTCGCCGCGCTCAAAGCCCGCGATAAAAGCTATGCAATAGCTTAAAAAGCACATTAGGAAATTGATATTTCAACATATATGGAAGAAACTGGACGAGATAATTTAGCGAGATACGAGTAATAGTGAGCTTATACACATCGGCGATGGTGGTTGACACATACTGTCGCCCGGGTGTAAGCTGCCTAAGGGCGCTTTTCCTATCAGCGTGTTCGTGTGTACGCGTATGATCATAAACACTTACATATACACCATGGACAGAACAGCACCCTGCCCATAAATCAAAATGGTGGCCAAACGAGGTTATCAAACGTTATACATGTTTAAAAGTATAAAATATATACGAATAATGCTTTCAAGTAATTTTACATCGATATAACAAAAACACAATACCTATGTAAACTATATTACTTGTCATAATTATAAAGCATTTTAATTACTCTTAACAATTTAGTAAAAATTTTGTTTCATACCAAAACTACAACATAGTTTTTACATTCTCAAGTAATTAAACAACTCAAATATTGATTGGATATAAAAAGAAACGAATACTAGAACACATTCCTTACAACATGTTAACATCATTAGTAGATTCCATGTCTCAATTCAGCTGCATTGTGTAAAATTAATTTATGAACAATTATAATTCTTCGTATTTATTGTAAAACAAGTTTCTTAAAAGGTCAGACTTAATGATGTGATTGATATAAATTATTGTGATGAATTATGATGCATTATTAACCCTTCCGGTGCTTGGGACGTATTTCTTTAGAATAGCTTAAGGGCGCTACACTGCCAAGTGCAGATTGGTGCAGACTTCACGCGCTTTTGAGAGCTTAAGTCTTTTCACTAAGTTTTTCTTCCCTGTTGAATCCAGTGATCATTAATTCATACAAATGTATCGGATTCGCACATCATAACTATCGACATTGAAGCGCTACCTGAAATCTGCCCTGAAATCGAAGGTGGTAGAACCCTTTATGGTTCGACTCCGGTACGACCGCCACACCTATTTCTATCTAATAATAGCAGTGTTAGGCTGCTGTGTTCTGGTTTGAAGTGTGGTAAGGGAGACAGACTTTTCTGAGGCGTTCCAGCTTAGTCCACAGAGGTAGCGGCGCATCTGTGGCCGACCTCAGGTTGGAACATCTAATCCTATATAGGGTTGATTACAGATGTCCATGGGCGGCAGTAACCACTTACCATCAGGTGGACTGCATGCTCGTGTGCTTCTCCTATATTACAAAAAAAAATCTACCACAGATACGTTGCTACCCTTCTGGACTAAGTGAGAATGCCACGCCCGTCTCTCTTGCCGTTCCCTTCCAAACAAAACAAAATAGCGCATAACACTTCTCTCACCTTTATGCACAAGTGACAAATATCATTAAATAAAGGCAAAACATGACAAACTCTATAATTGTTTTGTATTTTGAGTTATTAAGGGACCAAAAGTTCCATGTGGTTCGTATTTTACCTATAACACACTATCTTTCGTATTTCACGCTACCGCGTGTCTACATTTCGTTAGTTACATATCATAGATTAGTAAAGATTACTCGTTCCTAACAAGAAAATATAACCGTTTGACCATTGTCACTCTCAATTATTTTCGTTTTTGAAAAATATAAAAAAAATGTAGTTTTTAGTTTATTTACGAATGAAACGATATTTCTTCGCACTTTTTCTTTGATTTCGTGTCTTAACTGCGCATGTCAGCATTATTCCGCGTAAATTACACCATGACAGCCATTAAACGGTTCTGTCAGCCGTTTAAGTCATTTAATGGCTTCCTTCAATTACAAGGCGGTGAGATATCTATACTTATCTATGTTACATATAAGAAACTTTACAATCGCTAGCAAACTCCCAAATACAGCAAGTATAACACAAAATATAATACATTGTTGTTACCAACTAGTACTCATAAATAAATATATCGATACTACGTGTGTATCGGAAGGTCCATTTTCATTCCGAGCCAACTCTACCCTTCTGAACGATAGGACAAACAAATTGCCGGAAATATTTGAATAAGAATGGGACATTTTTGGGAGCACTAATGTGCGAGGCGGGAAGCTCGGTCGGACAAGGGCGCCCCTTAATATCTGTTTTATTTTTTCCGGATTTGTATGAATGAGAACAACAACCCGACTAGGGGCGCAAAATCACGGCTTATATTATTTTTGTGGACAACTTTATTTGCGCCCCTCTTCACTATTTTGTTTGCTTTGTCCGGAGTAAAGGGCTTGGAAGCGCGCAATTGGGTGTTGTTTATGAAAAGTATGACTGTAATAAACACTGTAATAAATAGTAATTGTCTATAATAAAACTTGTATAACAAACAACACATAAATATCCTACTGTTTCAATATATTAATATTATGTCGAATTATAAGTGTTTAAAGAGGCGCAGACTTGTAAACTACATATATATTTATTTAACCAACATTATATGTAGAACATGTTTATATTGTTGTATGTTTATAAAAAATATATATTGCCAATTAGTTACCTTTTTCTTTTTTTTTTTTGTTATCGAGGGGGAAACCTTCAAAAGGTACCCGAGAACGTGGGAGCGACGCCGGGTTATGTGGGATATTTACCGCACTAAAACCCCCCCGGTGGCCGTCCTCTGCGATGCGTAGAGGGCTCCGGGATCTCCAAAGGAACGCAACCGCAGTCCTCTTAGCGCGTTGCCCCGTCGGGCTCCGCCCAGGTGAGCTTGACGCTCGCCACACCATCTGGTGTGTACGACGGTATGCGACCACACATACCGTCGTCCTTCCCGGGGCCGCTAGCCGGGCGGTTCGAGCTCCCACTCTTGCCGCCCGCAACCCCAGAAGCCCCCTTTTAGTCGCCTCTTACGACAGGCAGGGGATACCGTAGCCCTATTCTAGTCCCGGAACTACAGGGACACCGCGCCGAGGGCCCTTACCTACGGCCGCGGCAACTCCTCCTCCGAGCGGGCCAATTAGTTACCTAGCAAATTAATCTCAGTGGCTGTATCTTTGTAACAACTATTTTAATCTTACCGTATTTTCTACTGTTTCATTACCTAAATTAGAAAACAGGTATCAAAAATCCCTTGCTTTGGATTTCAGACGTTGTCATAGACTTTATAAGTTTTAAAATATCTGATACACGTTGACTAATATCCCGTACATACTTCCACCAAACTACATGACAGGGTGTTGTCAACTATCGACATTGAAGCGCTACCTGAAATCTGCCCTGAAATCGAAGGTGGTAGAACCCTTTATGGTTCGACTCCGGTACGACCGCCACACCTATTTCTATCTAATAATAGCAGTGTTAGGCTGCTGTGTTCTGGTTTGAAGTGTGGTAAGGGAGACAGACTTTTCTGAGGCGTTCCAGCTTAGTCCACAGAGGTAGCGGCGCATCTGTGGCCGACCTCAGGTTGGAACATCTAATCCTATATAGGGTTGATTACAGATGTCCATGGGCGGCAGTAACCACTTACCATCAGGTGGACTGCATGCTCGTGTGCTTCTCCTATATTACAAAAAAAAATCTACCACAGATACGTTGCTACCCTTCTGGACTAAGTGAGAATGCCACGCCCGTCTCTCTTGCCGTTCCCTTCCAAACAAAACAAAATAGCGCATAACACTTCTCTCACCTTTATGCACAAGTGACAAATATCATTAAATAAAGGCAAAACATGACAAACTCTATAATTGTTTTGTATTTTGAGTTATTAAGGGACCAAAAGGACTCGCCACACCATCTGGTGTGTACGACGGTATGCGACCACACATACCGTCGTCCTTCCCGGGGCCGCTAGCCGGGCGGTTCGAGCTCCCACTCTTGCCGCCCGCAACCCCAGAAGCCCCCTTTTAGTCGCCTCTTACGACAGGCAGGGGATACCGTAGCCCTATTCTAGTCCCGGAACTACAGGGACACCGCGCCGAGGGCCCTTACCTACGGCCGCGGCAACTCCTCCTCCGAGCGGGCCAATTAGTTACCTAGCAAATTAATCTCAGTGGCTGTATCTTTGTAACAACTATTTTAATCTTACCGTATTTTCTACTGTTTCATTACCTAAATTAGAAAACAGGTATCAAAAATCCCTTGCTTTGGATTTCAGACGTTGTCATAGACTTTATAAGTTTTAAAATATCTGATACACGTTGACTAATATCCCGTACATACTTCCACCAAACTACATGACAGGGTGTTGTTCCACATTTACCAATTGAATAAAAACAGAGGCACATAAAAAGAGTTCCAAGTAATGGACACTTACCATCATGAACTACCAGTGCTTTATTATATTCTGTAACATTTCGTGCGTTTCAATAAAATAATGTACTACGAATATTTACAGATGTTTCCTTAATATTACATTTGCTTGACGCTGTCGAGTACAAAGCTAAGAGGCGACGTGCCGGAAACATTTGAGTTATTGTGATACATTGAAACTTTTCCATATATTATTGTTATAATAGTTCTTTAGAATTTTTTGATGAAAAAGGTTGTAACTAAAAACATTATTTTGTGACATATGTATTTAGTTTGCGCTATTTAAAAACTTTGTTTTATTATGATATGTCGATGTATCCGTATGTATTATGGTTTAATAATTACATATACAAATAATATTATACTATGTTTCTTACCTAAGGTACACACGAAGGTTTCCCTTTATACTCGTAATTGCAAAAGTAGAGAATGACATATTCTACGTACGTACTGTAAAATAATATAGGAAAAACGCTAAACGCTATATTTGCGACAAAAAATGTTTCATATCTGCAACCAACCTTTCCTCATATCAATAAGCCCTTGCAAATTGATATTGTGCCAAATTCGTATATGGGAAGCAATCGAAACCCAATACAAAACAATATACGTACCTGTATACGATATTTTAGGGTCCCTCTTGAAACAATGCTGTAACCGATCCGAATAGAGCCGGATCGCTTAGCACGTTTTCTTTCAATATTTCCCAATTTGATACGACATTAAGCGACATATGCACTATCCGTTCGACTATTCACCTAAGCGTGTTACAGCGCGCAAATCGTGGTACGTTGTCTGACATTATACAAACTGCTCAATAATTTGCTACGCGACAATAATAAAGCTGTTTACAGACATAACTACATCAAGATTAGACGTCGCTAAAAACGGACAGTGTGCGTTAAGCTTAAGAGTTCCCGCGGCGAGACAATGGAAAGTAATCGACAGTGACACTGGAGGGGCTAAATTTCGTTAAAATAAAAGCGTACAGAGAGCGTAAGATATAGCGTCTACGTGGTCGCCACGAGCCGCTCCTCCGATGGAGAATTGGAAAAAGCTTTTATAATCCGGCACGTGACACACATGCTCAAAGGCTCCGCATCGCCCGGACCGTCGTATATTTTTTTCTAATGCATTGTATTAGAGCGAGAATTACATGCACTCTCAGTCACGACGATAAAGGAACTCATTGGAACCGTTTAGGGGAAATGGTTTGTTCAAATTAAGTCGAGACGACTGCAGTTCGGTCACGGCAATTCGATCAGATCAGATTTTAAAATGTAGGCGTTTCCGGTATCAATGTCAAGAACAGGTGTTTATATTTATCAACAACAAATTACTGTCCCACTGCTGGGCACGGGTCTCCTCTCAGGTATGCAGGTTTCCTCATGATGTTTTCCATCACCGTTTAGCGAGTGACAAATTGATTTCTAATACGCACATAACTTTGAAAAAACCAGAGGTGCGTGCCTGGGATTTGAACCTCGGACTCCTCGATCGAGAGGCCGAGTTTCTTAACCATTAGGCTATCACTGCTTATATTAGGAATTTATATATTTTGGTATTTGTGTATTCATCATTGTGTGTGTGTGACGTATATTACGGCATACACAAGGAGGAAATCGAAATTGTAAACGTAAAATCGGCCGCTTTAAGTTTCAACGGGGAACTGAATTGAGATGCTTGTGTTTAATTTTAACATGTACTTTACGTCAGTATTTATTTAAAAAATCGAACCCATCATGGTTCTTCTCATGAGGCGCCTATGTCATCCTTGAAAACATTTACGCGACAGCAGTGTTAAGCGCTATCTTCTAGTAAACAGTTACAAGGCATTCCAACTAGTCCTCAGGGCATATTTGTGGCCGACCTCAACTTTGGAATCCTATCTAAATTTGATCACAAATGTCCTTGAACATTAGTGAACACTAAATCAAAATAATTGCATTGTTATTTAGACGTAATAATATAAAATAATAATAAACGATGACTATCATCGTTTATTATTATATCGTATGATAGTAAGCTTTCATCGGAAAGCATTGAAATATTTTAAAGTAACAATAATTTTAACAGAATTGAATTGGAGCGGAATGAAGTTAAGCCGTTCATTTCACCGCCTTTGCATTTCAATTTGATGAATGAGAGCGATGTTTACACAATCATTTACCTATGCATGAGACATAACCTGGCGTGATCAAAATTCCCTTCAATTAAGGTAATTCATATTTGCATTTTATTTTGTTGGGTCGAATAAGAGAATTTTAATTTACGAAATTATCTCTTGGTTTGTAGAGATTAGTTCAGCTTATGATAAGTGAGGCCTGTCATTCACCCACATGGTCCAACTTCTCATTTTTGAATGTTATGTGCGTAGTAGAAATAATTTCTCACTTTATTAAACGGTAAAGGAAAACATAGCGCGGAAATCTGGACTTCTACGAATTATTAAAGAAAGCTCTCGAAGGTGTGGGAGGTCAACCAATCCGCACGTAAACCTTTACGATCACTATTATTTTTATTAACATCGTTATATAGTTTTACGTTTCACTGCACAGGTATTGCGATAAATGATTTAAAATAATTAGTATGTAAGGTATAATGGGTACTTATAGTGCTAGGAAGGGTAAGTGATTAATTTAAAAGGCCTATTAGAATAGAGAGGCGTTATTTTACGATCAAGTCTTCAAGGATTACAGGATGTGGCGATATTTTTAAATAGATTCATAATTGTAGCAATAATCTGTTGTTTTATTATTTTCTTACGACATTATTCACATTCTTTGCTTGATAATAAATAACGTTTAATCCTCTAGACAAACAATGTTTAATTTAATGAATAAATAAACACACATGATCAATAAAATCTTTTGTAAAACTTGATCACGGATATCTTGGAGCGTTCACCATATAGTTAGTAATTAAAATAATGCCTGTACGCTAATCATGTATTGTCAGCTCAACCAAACGTTTATGCATTTCGGTATAATCAGTTGGGGTGAACTAATTTAAAATTTCGATGCAATATTTGACCCTTACGTACAAATTACCTCACAAGGCTAGTTTACACTTTTTATACCTCTGTGCCCGACCTTACAGAACAGTCTAATCATATCTATAGTAGACTAGTTTTTGCCCGCGGCTTCGCTAGCGTTTAAAAGAAAATAATATAACATACTAACATACATAAAACTGAAAATTCGTACCTTCAACTTTGCTAAAGATCGTCACTTGATTAAATGCATAGTTTACGATTCAATCCTTACTAATATCGATTAAAATAATCGATGTTTTGGGTCCTAAAGACCGATTCTCCTAACCGACTAATCGATCTTAGATCGCCATCACTAGTTCTCGTGGGATTTCCGGGATAAAAACTATACTATGTCCTTTCTCGGGTCTCAGACTATCTTTGTACAAAATTTCATTAAAATCGGTTCAGTGGTTTAGGCGTGAAGAAGAGATAACCAGATAGACAGACATAGTTACTTCCGGATTTATAATATTAGTAAGGAAGTAAGGATTATACTTGTCAATTATCCATTGACTGCTGCTAAACAACTTAGAATTGTCTAAATGCAGCAACTATCCAACAGTAGAACACATGAGTGTAAATAACAAATGCTTTAAAATACAATGCAAATCAATAGCAAGAATATAACTTTTTCAGAGTGAATCCGATATTTCTGTGAAAATATTGCTTAATGTGAAATGTTTTATGCAACAGTCTTCAGCACTTTGACAACTTTGTAATTTTTAATACCATTTAAATGCGGTCCACGTAATGCAGGGTTCCGCAGCACGACATTTTGAGGTATTAAAAGTTATATTTTTTCACTTTAAATTGATTCATTGTATAAAATAGCATTTGCTATTTTATACAATGAATCAATTTAAAGTTTGTTTGTAGTCAATTTAAACATATTTATAGCGTATAAAATAGCAAATGCTATTTTATATGCTATAAATATGTTTAAATTGACAGTAAATGTGATAAGATCTATGCAATTTAATAATCACTAAAAAGTCTTTTGATTTTTTTGACTGCAATAGCCCTACCATTACATCCATTTCTATTATGCCATTGCACAGTAATTTACAGCCACTCGTATTTTAATATCATGTCATTCAACTTCATAAAACGAACCTTCTATTTTTACGGAACCCAGAATACCTACCACCACTTAAATTTACAACTACTATTTGAAAGATGGTATCAAGTGAAATTGACTATAATTGGTACTTTATACACTATTTGATGTGACATGAAACGAAATGCAACGTAAAATTGTCGTTCAGATCGTAAATTGATAAGTCTGTCTCTAAACATATCCGATTAAAAGCGTCATTTCATACAAATTGCATCGGAAATTACGAGTGTTTCGTTTTAGAGCTGTGTTTTCCAAACTATTTCTTACCACGACCCCCTTAATATGTGAAAATGTTTCACGACATTACGCTACGGCATTTCTAATCCGTATGTTGTTATGTATCGTACTCGTACCTAGTATGAAAACCACACAGGTTTTTTTCATTATAAAAACTTGGTTAAAGACATAGTTAAATTTGCTTCTTAAAATATTTCTTTGAACTTTACATTTTTATTTTTTACTTTCGCGGTTCTCTTGTTGAGACTTTGTGACCCCTAGGGGGTCGAAGCATACACTTTGAAAACCACTGTGTTATAGGGATCGTTTTATCACATGTGTATCATTTAATTGTACTGTGAGGGCCATTGCATTAAATAACACGTGTTACGCGTTTCATGTTACAGACTTGCTGAAATAATTGTTGTGTTCATTCAATTATGTTGCTCATTTTATGTTTGTTTGTGGTCAGTGATAATATCGTTTCGTTTCAATATGTATGCATACGCTTTTTGTTATAAGTACACGAACGGAACAAATTAATATTGCTGGTAATGTTTGTTATATGTACACGAAGTAAATTAAATAATATTGCTAGTAATGCATCGATTTGACGTCGAAGTGCCATAATGTCATTCACATTACCGATTTTGGGTTTAGATCAATATAGTCAGGTACACTTTGCTAACCATATTTTTGTTACATACATTGTAATGTTAGGTAGTTAATACATCTTGTTAGTAGAGACCGAAAATACAATTAAGACAAGGCGCTTATTTAAACCCAAAGTTGTTAGTACATAATAGTGGTACAGTTCAAAGGATACTAAAAATACGGCAGAATAATAAGATTTTCATTCTACATTATTAGAAAAAGTATAAACAGCTTTTTATGTTTAACCATCATGTGTTGTCGTAACACTTATTTAGATACTTTATTTGTATAGATGTAAAAAATGAAAGTAAACATTTACGTGTATAAAAGTATAAATGTATAAATAAATGCGCGCCATGTTGTGGCAGTTGGATAACTAAAAGGAAAGTAAATGCAAAATGTGAATTGCAGAAGTGTAGCGGGATGCGCGCTCATTCAAAAGGCCCTCGCTAATGAGGAGGGGAGTAAAAATTTTGCCTCTTGAAAAGAAAATTTTACTGCAATCCTTATACTAGACGTGTCCTATTTTTTAAGTGTTCACGATGGAGTAATTTATTGCTATCAAATTTGAAACACCACTATGCCTTTTGCGAGTAGTTTTAATTAAATTCATGGAACTACGAAAACAAAATGTGAAGCCGAAAAAAATTATATAATAAAGTAATTAAAGGAATTATTTATTTTTACAGTTTTAATGACGGTACGAAATATATCTGTAGTTACTTTGCTACATGTAACATGCAGTCCACATGACGGTAAGTAGTAACTGCCGCTAATAGATCAATTATAAATCCGACGTAAGATCAATAAAAAATCCCAGGTTTCTATCTGCAGTTTATTATGATTGACCTATGAGCCTAAGTTATGGCTCTATTCCTATACAGCCTCAACTTAAATCAGCTATGGAGACACATATAGATACTTTTTTTGAAGTAAAAATTTTGTCTTTATTTATATTTTGAACAAATTAAATTTAAAATAAAAAGCGACTATAAAATTGAACGAGAATACCAAGTATGCTTTTGTTTTAAATAACACAATACTATTATATAAATTCAAAACAGATATCATTGACCTATATTAATATAATAAGCTTATATCAATTTAAGTAAGAAACTCCATATTTATTCGCAATAATTTATTTTATTAATCCAACCATAATACCCAGCTTGAATTGAGCCAGCCACAAAACGATAAAAGTTTGGTTATAATACTATTGGGGTAATAACTGGAGATTAACTTAAATATTCGCGTTTACGACTAGTGCAATATTTTGCAATTTTCCGCAAACGCAAAAACGACTAGTAGCTAGAAGCGAGAAACTAATTAAAAGCGATGATGCGACTTTAGAAGAGGCGCGCTTGTAGATAAAAAGTTTATTCAACCTTAGTGCGACAGTAAGTTAATATGCACACAAATATAATATAACCACTACACTATTTGAAGGTGGTAGAACCCTTTGTGGTTCGACTCCGGCGGCACCACCGCCACACCTATTTCTACCTAATAACAGCAGTGTTAGGCGCTGCTGTGTTCCGGTTTGAAGCGTGTGGTAAGGGAGACAGACTTTTCCGAGGCGTTCCAGCTTAGTCCTCAGGGGTAGCGGCGCATCTGTGGCCGACCTCAGGTAGGAATATCTAATCCTATCTGGGGTTGATTACATATGTCCATGGGCGGCAGTAGCCACTTACCATCAGGTGGACTGCATGCTCGTCTGCTACCCTTATATTATAAAAAAAAAAAAAAAAAAAAACTATACTACTACACTACACTATAACAGCCCGCGCTGACGACAGTCCCTGCAGGTTGCAGACTATCGTTAGCGACCACCAACGACAGTCGCCGATGTAGGTTGTCGCTCGTACCTATATAAGAGCCCTCACGTATCCAAGTGATATTTTTCAGAATATCTACACTACACGGGGCTACACGGGGTCCCACTTCTTGTACAAATAAGAAACGAAAATCAAGGGAACATCAACTGTACCTGAAAATGACACCATCATTGTCAATCAGCTTACCGTACTACGTTTAGAAGACCGCTACGAATACTGCTCTGGCAATAAATTAGTACGGATTTTGGGCGTCCTTTCTAAAGACATTTTGTGAGAAAATTACCACACGAGCTATCAGATACGTTTTTTATATCTGTCCCATCATTCGATGATTCCATTGCACAGCGGTCATCATAATAATTTATCTCTCCATGGTATCAATATTATTATTATTCGCTTACAGGCTCTATCCTAAGAACCTGTTGTACTCGTACAGGAAAACATCCAGTTCATAACATGTTAAATTAAAATTCAGATCGGTATGTTCAAACACTTGTTTTAATAAGGTTTTCTACTGAGCATCCAAGTAAGGGTCTGCAATCATCATCATCATCAAAAAAAACTAATTTAAGCTACATAATCGTTAATCGCCGACAGTAGGACTTGGTAATTTGTGGTAGGACGTTGAAAATCTACCAAAATGTTAAATTTCGTGCTCATATTCGTAATATGCGTAATTATGGGCAGTATTTGTCGATAATAACAACTCAAATTAATCAATCACATTCAAATGTTATTAAAACGAAATGAGCGAAATTGATTTTACTATCGATATCCCAAATTGGCTTTTAGTAATTTCAAGCTAATTACAAACTCTATTATACACTCATAACTAAAATTATTTAGAACTGTGCATTTAGACATAATTAGTAGCGTTTTACAAAAGAGTTTTCCAATCGACGGAAAATTTATGCGATATAATTATATAACAATAAATTATGGTTTAAAATAAATAAAAGTTTAAAAAACTAAAAACTACGCTTTTATAGTTAATCAAACTAAAAAGTAGTCATTGTGACAATTTTGAATTAAATTGTCCGTTCAGAGTGGGTAAAAATCGAGTTTAAAGATTCCGTTACTTACATACCTAGATACTTATAGGTCAAGCTAATAAGAGATATTTATTTGTTTCAGTACAATATCTATATTGTTATATAAACGAAAGGCTGATCTTAATAATAATTCTGTACGTGCAATGCATTGCTCTACTTAATTAAGGAACTTTGGCCACTGCATAATATAGGTGAATCTTACAAAGGCGTACTTATACTCGTATAAAGCCGCAGAAGAGCGGTGTGGAAGTATATATTTTGGGCTATAGCAAATATATACTAATCTACTTGCAAGATAGTTTACTAAATACAATTTGGGAGAAACAAGAGCTTTATCGTGTTTCATAAATTCAATGGTTCATATTCGAGGACCGCGTGTGATGTGACCGCGAGGACCAACAACAAAATGTAGAGTATTGTAGAGACTTCAATTTCAGACCCTAATAAAGACATAATATACAACACATTATAAAGTTTATATATATATTAAATAAATAAGCACAATATCATTCACTGTGCTTAATTAGATACGCAGCTGAAGTTAAAAAAAAATTGCAAACACAAACACATTAATGAAATGGAAACGACTCAATAACATTTTTTTTCATTTTCATTAGCTATTTGTCGTACATTCTCCTTTAAATTTATACGTGTCTATTAAAAATCACACATGATATTGATAACAATCCGCTCACATGTTTTTATCGGCTATTGTGACCAAAGTGCAGGTTCGTGACAAACTAACTATTAGGTAGGTAACTATCATGCCAGTTGACCATTTACTAAATTCGCTACCGTCGTATGTCATATTGTCACGAAATCACACATATAATAAGTATGTAAGAATCGCGTGTCTGTCTATGGAATATATTGGCAAAGAAAGTAGTAAGGAGAACAAGGAACCATTAATAGGGATTGCGCAGTCTTTACATTTTTTGTCTGTCTGTCTGTGTGTTTGAAATCACTTATAGGTGAGTATCAAAGACTCCTTGTAAGCGTACAAAAAAGTAAAACGTAATAATAACAATAAACAAAAGTACAGTTTGTATTTATACTCTAATTAATTAATCTATGAAAGACTAATCTACCGTCTTAAGCATTTTTTTTAAAATTTAGCCAAAGATGGCTAATATCCATATTTGGAGACATCGTTGTATAGTTGACGTTATATTTTGAATTCAAAACAAACGAAGTCGCAGGCAAAGCTTGTAACAATAGTAAGAATGCGCTACGGAAACAAATCGATTTGACATTAATAAATATAAAAACGAACAGTCGACTTTTTGATTGATCAAAGTGGCCTGCCGTCCATCTGACAAAGTTCTCAATGAATGTCTATAACTATCATTAATCATTCATATATAAATATAATACCTACAAGTCACTTTCGAGTAGGTAATTTACAATTTAATGATCTTAATTTTCTTTTTTATGGCTTAGATAAATGAATTAAAAAAGGTAGGCTGTATTCGGGGAGTTAAGTTATATTATGAACAGTTTGTTGCTCAAGTTTGTAAGGGGAATACTCAAAACTATTTAAATAAGCGTTTCAAATTTTACTATTGTGCTGTAACATGGTAATGACCTTTAACGCTTTAAATCAAAATCAAATTGTTTATTTGCGTAATAATTACAATAGATTTATTCTGACCCATTAGGTGTGCAAAATTATTTTGTTACCACGGACCAAATTGTTAGAGAGAATATTCATGTATTATTGATCAGGAAAATATAAAAGCAGCAACCATGGCCTTAAGGTTTGAAACTTTGCCTCTGAATTAGAAGGTCCAAGATTTGAATTCGATATTCGAATTCAAAACAAATCGATTAAAGAAATAGTTATTACTTAAGTAAAACGGTGAAGGATGATATCATAAGGAAATCTTAGAGGCTTGATAGTTCTTTAAAATGGTTTTAAGGGCGTATGAAGCCTACCTTTCGACTATCTAAATAATAAATTTAAGAACCCATTGTAGATCTTTGTGTATCTACGACAATAACTACACAAAGAATCGTAAAATGTGAACATAGAAAGCATTCAATTTATAATAGGAACTTATGTAGGTGCATATTATTCACTAGTCGCTAGAAAACGCCTTATATAACGAGAACGACGGATCTCGTCATCGTTGCAAATATCCTTCAACTACGAAATGCGGAAAACCTAGATTAGTTTATGAAAGAAAAAAGTGCGTGCGAGGTTAACAGGATGCGTTGAGGACAGACGGAGATCTAGAACGTAAGAACTGGTTACTAAGTAAGTGTATATCTAATCATAACGCGTCACGAACCTACTTTTGTTAGTTGAGCGTGGAAAATAGTTGATTGTTTGTTGACCAGGAAACATTATAAAATGTTATGCTTCATTTATAGCCTATATAAGTAATAAGACGATATGAATATGGTATCTTAATATTTATAAAAAAAAACAATTTTTGAACTTAATAGTGTTACTGTAAAGTGTTATATCAGATGTAGTTCAGCTTAAGCAGTGATATGAATATAAAAAGCTTTTATTTAACTTCGTTAGTATGTGTATGTCAAATCTTGTAACTAAATTTTACGGATTCAGCTATTTGCAAGCAAGTTTGTGTGCCAATACACGATTAGCTTGCTGCCGTAATTCTAAATCCAATATGGCGACCGTAAATGGGCTTTCTAAGAACTTTTTTAATTGAAATTGATTTAAGAGTTGCGACAGATAGAGAGAGAGAGAGAGTTGCGAGTTGCTAAAAATGTAGTGTTTTGGCGACCGAATTCAACTTTAATTTAAGTATTTTTAAGAATATTTTAAAGTAGTGTTTTAATGTGAGAGTACGTGTTTATTAACTACAAGTTGAACAACGATTAATGCGAATTATTTTTTATGCAGCGACATTTATAGTCACGCTAAAGGATCATGTCCATATTTCACACTTAGTTTCTCGTGTTCGTGATTTGTCAATCAAAAGTAAACACGTATATAAATATCATTATAATAATTTATCTTTCTTTGTTATCTTTCATTAATATTAATAAGGACCTACGCACTACATTCCTATAAAAATATATAAGGTACTTGGCGTAGAGTATTTTGTATTGTAAGCCAATCAAAAAGCAAATTAACAAGTATACACACATTTTCTAAGAAAAAAATTGGATAAGATAAAGCTTGAAAGTTTTACAAATAAAAGAAAATGTCGATATCTTTGGGAATTTATAATTCGTCACTCTAAAGTTCCTATTCCTCCATTCTTGTCCCTCTAAGCCATCCCTATAAAGTTAAACTTAACTAGCATGGTGGCTTACGATTGTAATTCATTTATTTTGAAAAGAAGTTACATCTATGGGTAGTGAGATAATGTAAAGTTCTGATAAAAAGTGTAACACAGTACTTAGAGAAAATAAATCAAATATGTTTTTAGATTTGTTATTACTTAACTTAAACAGCTTGTATCGCAAATTATGTAGAATGTTATGATTTCCCTAAATTCACATTAAATCTTAGTGCAAAGACCCTACCAATAATTTCCCGCAATTTAATTTTCCACCGGCACAATAAAAGTGAATTAAAGATACAGTTTGAAAGCGAACTCGATTCGTAACTCACAAAGCTCACCTGAGTTAATTTCTTTAACTGGGCAGAATTAATATTTTCCTTTCGCCTCCGGCCGCGGCGCCCGCCTTGTGAACCCATTATCATTAATCTTGTAGACTCCGCTAAGATAATATTCTCGGCTGCTAGAAAAAACACGATCCAATTGAACGGAATTTGTGAAATAGGAAGGAAAGTTAACATTTTCTTGTAACTATCCTGAAAACTAAGCAAGGCCGAAAGTCTATTGGCTACTGTCGCTTGAGCAACTGGTAGCTTTAACGATTGAGTAGTTGTTAACGCGACTGTTAAAAATTGCTAAGTGAATATTTGCTCATGTATTTCTGAAAATCGATTGTTGAAATTTTTTGGAATATAATGAAACGTGTACCGTTCGTCAGTCGCTCAAATAATAATAGCTATAGACGGCAGCGGATTAAGCGACTAAACAGTTGCAATCGAATATCTAAAAATTTGAACCGTTTTATGTATTTTATTGTTTGATTAAATCATGTTATAAATAAAATAAAAAGCGACATTTAAATATTTTCAACGATTGACTACCCATTAACATATCTCCTGATTTGTATCAGGAATAACACAGGAATTTTATTTAAGGTCGTTTCTATTATAGAATGTGTTACACTCTCTATGATAAAGGGAGCTACCATCTAAGCGACAGCTCATGTAAACACGCCGAATGTCGCAGACGACACACTGGTAGCACTACTATCAAATCACAAATAGTTATGCCATCCTCAAAAAAAAACAAAGGATAATTTATTTTTATGATACTAGTAAAGTCGACTTTCGATACTACATAGTAGAGTTAAAATGAAGAACTAATATTTTATTCAGATATATTTCAGAACGTCAACAATCTGCCACCACTAAAAATATTGTACAAATATCCAAGGTGAGTGCACGTACGCTCGCTATCGACTAATTTAAACTTTTAATGGCATGTGTGGAAGCGTCTCTACCGCACATTTCCGTGAGTGCACACATAAAGGTGTAGACAAACACGGGGCAAGTGGGTCGGTTTTAAGTTTTGTTTAAAGTAAACGAAACTAAAATAATAAACGAATAGTTTAATTCTTATTTTATTATTGTTTGAAAAATTAGTAATTAAAAAGAGGTTTTAACAGAGAAACACCGGAATACGAAACTCAGATTGTAGGGGTGCAGCAACGGACTAGTTTTATAGGAGCTATATGGAAGAAGCAGACAAGCACGCAGTTCATCTGATAGTACGTGGCTACTGCGGCCTACGGATATGTGTAATCAACCCTAGATAAGATTAAATTTCTGTCTAAAAAGGCCAAAGATGCGCCGCTATCTGAAATACGTATGTATTCCTTACCACAATGATAACCATACTTAATACTTTTAGCATCCTATATCATAAAATGTAAATATAGAGGACATGCTTTATTAGTATTCAATCCATAAAACTTCTACACTGGGGCTATATTATAACGGAGAAATAATACTTTCCATAGAAAGTATGGTCTATCATAATCATCTATTGTAACGACTTTTATCTGATCTTTTAGAAATTTATTTAATCGGGTTTTATAATGGCGGTATGCTAGTGTAACCACTTATATTGTGTACCTCAACTGTTTGCTGTTTCTACAAGCAATAAAAATCGAGACGTATGTTTGCTTCGAGCAAACAGTATATTTTATTTAATACCTCGCAGCACTGTGCCTTAACGTTACTCTGGAAACGGATAATCCATACAAGCTTCTATTAAACAGCAAACTAACCCGTTTCCCATATTGCGTTGTTATTAAATGTACATTGCGTAAACATTTCCCGGAAACTTTGCGATTCAATTTCGTTTGTTTTCAAATTATATTTTAACTTTACTTCATTTTCATATGCTGACAAATTTTAATATTTGAGAACATTACGTCATTGTTATTGCTGTTTAGTTGATTTCCAGAAATGCATTATTATATTTATTATTAGATTTCTAAAAGTAACCAATTAGTATTATATGAATAATACTACTGGACTCTGATAGTCCTCTCAGATTAATTAGGACTTGGTCAAAACTTTTTAGTACTTTTTAAACAACCTCTTATATTATGTTTAAATTTTCATCATACATGGAACAAACATTAAAAGAGTTCTTTATATATATTCTGTTCGATTTGGAAGTGTTGGTTATTTTCAAAAGTGTCATAAGCTAAAACAATTTCAGTGTTATCTGTCAAAGCTCTTTAGCCTAAAAGCCTTTACATAACCCAAAAATTCTAGTGTCCAATCAAGTTATTTCAGGTATTTGCTATCCAAAACTAAAATTGACGGATTCACTTTGCAATCGCGAGTACGATCGAAAATAAACTCTTTTCAATAATAATCTAAATATATATTTCTTGCAAATTAACAGACGGATATAATTGGGAATATAATAATTTGAAATGTTCTTCCAGTAACCTATGACATCGTCGACAACTCATCACCGTACTCATCATACTGGACACGGATTTCCTCTCATACCGAAAGAGGTCAGATGCTAATGGGACACTACGTTTTAAATTACTGTAATTTTATGATAAAAACTTTCCAGTAAGTTATATTAGTATACACTGAAAATATTAACATTTTGCATAGATAAAGACATACGAGTGTTCATCTTAGGTAAAAATAGTACATTCAAATTCGTTTACTTATATTATAATACAAGTAACTCAAAAATGCATCCATTTTATATCTATATGGCAATATATAGGCAAGCAAGAAAATCTAAATGGTAAAATCCGCTTATTCAAGTGTGTCTGGGAAACGTAAAGAATAATAGAAAGCGTTAGTTTATTACATATGCCACTATTTACTCGTATATACTAACTTCCTAGAAACGCTTGATACCAAAATTCCATTCAACACGACACAATTTATTTATCAAATATGTCATTTTTTTCATCAATCTGTTTCTCTGAACCATTGCGTTGAGTCCAATCATCAAATAGAATATATAAATGAATGGTAAGTTTATCATCCTATTTCAGTGTGTCTAAGAAACGGAAGGAATTATTATAGAAAGCGATAGTTTATTTCATATAGCACTAATTAATTAATTACTAACTTCCTAAACAAGATTTGTAGTAAAATCCCATTCGATACGACACAATTTGTTTGTCAAATATGTCAATGTTGTCATCAATCTGTTTCCCTGAACCATTGAGTTGAGTGCAATCATCAAATCGAATATATAATTGAATGGTAAGTACGAGTATATTTCCCTATTCCAGTGTGTCCAAGAAACGGAAGGAATTATTATAGAAAGCGATAGTTCATTTCATATGGCACTAATTAATTAATTACTAACTTCCTAACAAGATTTGTAGTAAAATCCCATTCGATACGACACAATTTGTTTGTCAAATATGTCAATGTTGTCATCAATCTGTTTCCCTGAACCATTGAGTTGAGTGCAATCATCAAATCGAATACTCCGTTTGGGAATAGAAACAATGAGTGCGGAAGCGCGTCCGGTTTCGACTGAGTAAATCCAATTTTATTACGCTAATAAAAGGCAATCCAATTAAGGTTGGAGGTTTTTACGGGCGGCTCTCGTAACGGTGTAGAGCTCTCTACTCGAGAGCCTTACCTAGACCGCTTCTGAAACTGTTGCCGTAATAAGCATGCATTTTCTTTGATATATTGAAAAGCAAGATCGCTGAATGAAAGCGCTTGAAGCCAATTAATATAATTGAATGCATTATTGACACGGAAAAGGTAAGTACGATAAATATGAATTAATTTTAATGCTCGTAGTAAAAAGAGATTTTGTATCGGCCAATAGCTATGGAAACTGTGTGAATGGAAATTTTATTAAATGTTATTTGTATGACTTTTTTGCTTGCAGTCAACTTGAAATGAAGTAAATATGATCGTTAACAAAATATTTTATTTTAAAAGTTAAGTGTCTAGTTTTTAGGTAAACACATAACACATATTCCTCCATGATGAAAAAATTACACAGGTTGGAACATGACGTGTTCCAACTTAGTCTATATAGCTAGAAAAACATCTCCTGACCTCCTCAAAACGTCATCTTATTAGAAATTAGTTATAAACCCAAGCTGCTTTTACTTAGCAAATTGCGATCATTACGTGAAACGAATGCACTTTTTCTAAAAAACTAAACTGCTATGTCCATTTCCGAGCTCACCATGAAAAATTTAAACATTTTAATATTTTAAAACGCGAACTTCTCGTCCATGTTTTCTCTGCATGTTTTATAACCTTCAACTTTAGCGCTCAAAATATTTAAAACTCGTAAAATAACCACCTAAAATTATTATGTCATGTTATATAAAACAAACTACGTGCTTATGAGCAGTAATTCCGTCTTTACAACCAAACTTGATACTTGGTCGTTCACTCGATCAATTCTGAATTCCATAAAGCACTTTTTAGGGTTCCCTATCCAAACTGGTAATAACCGAATCCCATTACTGAGCCTCCGCTGTATGTCTATCTGTCACGGGGCTCTATCTTTGGAAACGTATAAATAGACACTTGAAAAAATTATTATTTATAACAGTGGCCTCTATTACCTCTATAACATAAGTACTAAATAGAAATATTTCGAAATAAATACAAGAAATCGAAATTTTTGCTTTAACTGATGAAGCTCAATAGGTAGACAGTTCACATTTTCCCTATGTATTTACTTCTGCTATGATAACAAATACTAAAAATAAAAAACGAATGAAAATTGTGTGATACGGAACCCTCCGTGTCTTTTTATCTTAATTGAGCTTTTCGTAAATACCAGTTATTATAGTGATATCAAGTTAAGGTTTGTATGTTTGTTCAAATCGCGGTAAGCAAGCGTATTGGAAACGATACCAGTTAGTTCGTGTAATTGAAGTGGAAAATGTGCATGCAATCTACCTGATATTGCCTTTTGGCGTATTTAAGTTCGTATATGGATTTCCGACTTAGTCTAAAGGGACAGTCCATCTATTTACGATCTTTAAAACTTTAGTTCTATGTAAGGTTGATTACAGATGTTTATAGAGGAGTAAATGGACACATAACACCAGGTAAATTACATTTTTGTTTATTCTTTACACTACAATAAAGAAGTCATAGTTTTCTAAAACTTACTAAAAGAAAAAATATTTAGATAATAAACATTAAAATATGAAATGTGCGGCATATTATAGTATGGACTCTATATACACTATGGATTATAAGAAATTTAAGTACGTTTTTGAAATTTTCTCATTAAATCATTATAAGCTTAAAGACCCGCATAGCGGAATGGTCATACCAGTCTGACGCGCAGAGGGTTCCGGGTTTGATCCTCGGCCAGACAGCTACCTTATTATGAAATAAGATTCCTAATCTGAATCTAGGTGTAGGTGTAACACCCACGTTAGGTATTGGGAAGTTTGTCCCTGTAGTTCCGGGACTAGAATAGGGCTACGGTATCCCCTATCTGTCGTAGGAGGCGACTAAAAGGGGGCTTCCGGGATTGCAGACGGCAAGAGTGGGAGCTCGAACCGTCCAGCAAGCGACCCCGGGAAGGACGGCGGTATGTGTGGTCGCATACCGTCGTAAACATACATGGTGTGGGAGGAGCGAAAACTGCTCCCCCAGGGTAGAGCCCGTTCGGCATCGCGCTTGGAGGGCTCCGGTTGTGTTCCGTTGGAGATCCCGGAGTTCTCCAACAAGCGTTGAGGACGGCCACCGGGGGGGTTTTAGTGCGGTAAAAATCCCACATAACCCGGCGTCGCTCCCACATCGTCGGGTACCTTTTGAAGGTTTCCCCCTCGAGAAAAAAAAAAAGGTATTGGGAAATTGAGAGCTTTGAAAGCGCCTTCTTTTTAAGTGAAGTAAGTCTTCAAATATATTTTTTTTATTGTCTAACCTAACGATTACACAGACGTGCTACCTGATGGAAAGTAGTCAACGCCGCCAATGGACACTAGATAAGTCGCCAATGCATCGCCGGCTTTGTATGAGAGCTTTTTTTGCACCTTATTTGAAGAGCCACATGTCATAGCGCTCCGGAAACACCTCAGAAGGAAGCTACATCTTACACGTTAGCAGCAAGAACATCCGTGCAACTACGTCTATATATCGATAATCTACTTCTATATATCGAAAAGTTTTAATAAATATTAACTCAGAACCGAAGCCGGGTTGAGAGTTTAGCATATAAACGAGTTGGAAACTGATAACCTAACTATTTACTACGCAGTATACCCTTGAGTGTAATTATGACCGAACTATTAGTCCGATTTGCATGCTAATATCATAAAATTTTATTCGGTATCAAAAAAGGAAACCAACTTTGTTCAGATGATGTTTTTATGTATAATTGTTATGTTATATAATTAAGTGAAAACAACAAATGTTTTTGTAATTAATAGCAGATATAAATGTGAGTGGATTGTAATAACACAATTGTATATTATATATATATATATATATATATATATATATATATATATATATATATATAACCAACTTTGTTCAGATGATGTTTTTATGTATAATTGTTATGTTATATAATTAAGTGAAAACAACAAATGTTTTTGTAATTAATAGCAGATATAAATGTGAGTGGATTGTAATAACACAATTGTATATTATATATATATATATATATATATATATATATATATATACAATTGTGTATATATATATATATATTGTTGTATATATATATATATATATATTGGAGTAGCAGACGAGCATGCAGTCCACCTGATAGTAAGTAGCTACTGCCGCCCATGGACATCTGTAATCAACCCCAGATAGGATTAGACCTCAGTTAATAGGGCATTAACTGAGGTCGGCCACAGATGCGCCGCTACTCCTGAGGACTAAGGACCTTCAAACCAGAACACCGCAGCGCTTAACACTGCTGTTATAAGGTAGAAATAGGTGTAGAGATGGTGCCGCCGGAGTCGAACCACAAATAATACTTATTAGAGGCGTTCTAACTTAGTCCTCAGGAGTAGCAATGCTAATGTTGCCGTCGTCAGGTAGGACTTAAATGTTATCCGGGATTGATTACAGATGTCCATGTTTGGTAGTAGTCACTTACCATCAGGTAGACTGCATGCTTGCATACTTGCAAAATATTTAAAAAAATCATGCAATGTGTACTTAATTCTTAAAATATAATGAGTATCCCTATGTGAACAGGAGTTGTACATTAAATCAATATCATATGCATTAATTGTTTAATTTATTTAAAATTTGAACAATAAATTAATTTTCTAAAATGATTTTAGAATACATTCTGCGTAAGTAGTAGGTAGGTACTTATCATAATATTTTAAAATATAATCAAAAGTACAATTTATATTTATTTTTTCAAATCGGATCATTGTAATATTTGCAATCACAATTAATTTATTTAAATAACAATTAGGTGGATTCTACTAAAAACGTATCTAACATTATTGTATGTCGTACATCTACCAATATTTAGATCACACAGATCTAGCTCTATATTGCAAAGCTCTATCTATTCAGATCAGAAAGCAATATCGAGTGTCAATTACAGTAACAGGACAGATCCCGCCGTAATAGGGAAAGTTTAATAACCCTGTGTCCCGTTGGGGTAATAACGTACAATGCATATAGTTTTATCATTAGTTAGGATGAACATTGCGACGTCCCTATAGATTGTAGATTATTAGAATTTTGATAAATAGTAGGTACTACTATAAAAAATTATAGAAGTAGCAGACGGGCATGCAGTCTACCTGAGGTATCTACTGCCGCCCATGGACATCTGCAATCAACCCCAGACAAGACCAGATTTCAACCTGCCCAACTACAGCTACGCCGCTACCCCTAGGCAAGCAAGCCGCCTATGTTAAGTAGCTATTGCCACTCATGGACATCTGCAACATCTGCAATCCCAGAAAAGACCAGACACCTACCTGACTGACCACAGCTTCGCCGCTACCGCTGAAGACTAAGTTGGAATACCTCGGAAAAGTCAATTACTTCCTTAACAAACTCAACGTAATATCAGTTAAAAGAAATTCCCTTCGTACCACTTTACATAAAAGTCCACGCGAAGATTGTATCGCAGCGTATGTAACGCTGAATAACAGACTTAAATAATTTCTACTAAAACAAGCACCATAATTAACCAACAATAATTAAGCGCACTTGTGGTCTTTATTTCAGAATGAAACCGTTCCGTTCCCGATCAGAGAAATATATTTTAGAAAAATCTAATTATGCATACTAAATTTTATGAAAATCGACCTCATATCGAGCATTTTTTACTTCAAGCATTAAAAAAATTGAACCTGTAATGAATTCCATAAATAAAATTCGATTTTGTGGCTAGATAATTTACACAGAAATTGGTATGGAAGACGATTTGAACTGAATCCAATGTGTTTTAACCAAACGCAAAAACAGTTTCATGAAATTCCCTTTGTGCCACTTTACATAAAAGTCCGCGCGAAGATTATATCGCAGTATTACATAGAATAGCAGACTAAAATAGTTTCCACTAAAACGAGCACCATAATTAACCAACAATAATTAAGAGCAGTCAAACTTCTCCGGGCGTTTTCTTTTGTGTAGCAAGAAACTTTAAAATTGCTTTACCTCGGTTAACGCGAGTTGCCTTAACGTTGAAAAGATTTAAGCGCGCTTCATTAAGCGTTGGGCATCGACAATGCCGGTAGACGCGGATGCAATTAGTGACGCAAATGAAAGGTGGGATATAGATCCCATAGTTTACCCCGCTAAGGTTTCTTGAATAGCGAAAAGCATTATCTGGGAATAATGGCTTCGTTTACGTGGAAACATACTAAATAATGCTTGGTGTATTGTTTCTATATAAAATTATACGTTACAACCGAATGATTAAGACACTTTTATAACTCCAAATATAATCAATTCGAAATAAGCTGGAATAAAGTTATTTTTTTATTTTACACGTAGTATATTATATCTGTATGATTCCGTACCCAAAGCATAAAAACGGAACCCTATTTATAAGCCTTCTCTGTCTGTCGGTGTGTTAGAGGTCTCAATCTTTTGAACCGTAAGAGTTAGACACTCGAATTTTTTGTAGATTATGACTATGACCGCTAGCTTCTCACTAAAACTACCACTTTACTTAACCAACAATACTTCAGACTTTTTCTTTTGTGTAGCAAGAAACTTTAAAATTGCGTTATCTCGGTTAACGCGAGTTGCCTTAACGTTGAAAAGATTTAAGCGCGCTTCATTAAGCGTTGGGCATCGACAATGCCGGTAGACGCGGATGCAATTAGTGACGCAAATGAAAGGTGGGATATAGGTCCCATAGTTCACCCCGCTGAGGTTTCTTGAATAGCGATAATTTACGTAGACTGTGGAGAATATGAGTATAGAATGCTTGGTGTATTGTTTCTAAATAAAATTATACGATACAACCGGATGAATAATAGTAGCCGATGCTCTGGCCTACTGAATATCCGTATAAAATTTGGTGAAAATCGGTAAAGCCATTTCGGAGGAGTACGGTAACTAACATTGTGATACGAGAAATTTATATATTAGATATTACGTTCCAAATACGATAATATAACGTACCATTATTCCATTTTTAAGTAGCGTATTATGTTTATCGTTCCATACCCAAAGGGTTAGAATAGAACACTATTACTAAGTCTCTGCAGTATGTCACAAGAGTCTACATCTTGAACCGTTATAGACATACACTTGAAATTTTTGAAGAGTATGGCCGACTGTTTCGCACTTAAACGACTACCATAATTAACCAACAATACTCCAGACTTTTTCTTTTGTGTAGCAAGAAACTTTAAAATTGCTTTACCTCGGTTAACGCGAGTTGTCTTAACGTTGAAAAGATTTAAAGCGCGCTTCATTAAGCGTTGGGCATCGACAATGCCGGTAGACGCGGAGGCAAATAGTGACGCAAATGAAAGGCGGGATATAGGTCCCATAGTTTACCCCGAGGTTTCTTGAATAGCGAAAGCATTATCTAGGAATAATGTCAGCATTTACGTATATTTGAGATAAACTGGGTATAGAATACTTAGAAATATATATTGTTTTAAATAAACGATAGAACAGGATGAATAAGGTACCTTTATACTTCTACATATTATTATGTTATGTTCGCAATATAGTATTATATTATGGTGTACTTGTTCTTATTAGCATAAAATATAAGCTTTACATCAACCAAATCAATTCTGTCTTCTTCTGAGAAAGCTAACCTTCCTACTAATTAATTTTCACTAATCACTTCTAATTCGATGCACAATCTCACCACCAAGTCAAAAATCTTTATTAGGTAAAAATATATCCACATAAAACTGTTTACTTCCATAAAATGAATAATAAATCATTCTTTTCTTTCATATTAAACCGACAATGCCGTGGATTCAACTTCACGGATGCAATTAGTGACGCGAGATGAAAGGTGGATAGTAATATATAGGTCCCCCAATAGTTCCCCCGCTCTGGCTTTTATGCGGCATCTACGGAAAACGCTGAGGCAAGCGAATAAGTTCCTGGGTGGGAAAAACGTCATTGTCTAGCCAGACGTAGTTCTGAAGTTGAAATTAATGCAATTAAACGCTTACCTGTATTAAAACGTATATTTTATGCACTTTTGTTGACGTGTTATTTAAAAACAACCACTGTAGAGACAATTGTTTTGTAATATGTGTGCTAAATAATTCCTGATATGATGACTCGAGTTTGGTTAAGATATTGAATATAAGTAGATTGTATCTGAATTTAGAAAATGATATAAAAATACACTTAGATAAATACTTTCACTATAATAACCCTTCATAATTGCCTGTGACGTTGGAACTGTGAACACATATTAATAGATAAACCAATACACAAACACCCAGACCCAGAGCACTTAGTAAAAAATTGAAAAGTTGGATTTTAATGGCTGACCGGGATTGAATCCGAAACTCTACATCTCATACCAGTGACCGCTGTGCTATATGATTCGTCAAAGTATTCAATTGAAGTTAATAACCTTTATTATTAAAAACATTAACAATAGTTTCGATAATTTCATTTTATTATCAAGTAGGTACACTTATGTCTTCATACATTTTTATTTGAAGCAATTACTTCTGTCGCTCGTATTTATCAACACCGTCACGAAAAACACTGCGTTAATACACAATAGTGCCTTTCCGGCAAAATGTAACGACCGAATTTCATTTCCAAGGTGAAAAACAACTTAAGTAATGAGGTTCCTTATCGTGTCACCGATTGATTAAATGAATTACTTACGGGTAATAAACATAAAATATGTCGAGACATACTGACCAATTCTTTAATTAAAACATTTTATGTAATAAAAGTAATATGGTTATTACTTTCCATATTAGCTTGTAACTTATCCCGAATAAGAGAGGACCCTAGGTCAAATATTGATTCATGATAACGCCGCGTTACCACTGCCATCAATTCCAGCCTTATTAATAAGCAGAAATAGATGTTGTAGTAAGACCACTGCAGTCAAACAATGGTGACCAAAACTAAGGGTATGAAATACTTCTGATTAGTATATAAACGGCCGCGACATTATCGTCTTCCTGATTCCTACCTTAAGTTTTAGGGGCATGAAATGTACATGATACGGCAATTAGGTACGAGTATCATCAGCATCTTAATCGACTTCAATTAGAACATGTGTTTCACCTTGAATACATAAGAATTACTATAGAAACTACTTCAAAATTTCTCATATAAGTAAGATTGATTCACTGTTCCAGATCTGTTCCGTTATTCCAGAACATAATAGTACTGTTGTTATAGAAAATTTACATCAATGATATTCATAATCTTCGTTTCGCCATCCACCATAGTACTCGTACCTTATAACCTTTTTCTCATTCTGAGATTGACGTCCACCAGATCCAACATATCGATAGAATAAAGAGTTCATCATGGCTCAAAATGTATTTTGTTCAGTGATTTTACGATAATCACTCCCATTTAAGCCAGCGGCGGATCAACGCGATGTGCACCAGATAACGAGCATATGATTAATATTGAACGCGAGAGCGACTGTGATTAACGACGGCCAATCTGCGCATCGAACACGCATTTATTCGGCGACACTTTTTATCAAGTAATCTAAAGTTACACAGATGCACTATAAATTGTTTAATGGAGTATATCATGATAATAACATTTTTCTAGACCAATTAAAAGTTATGGCTTTATGATTGAGGGTAACGGGGCATAAGATTTTTTTTAAACGGGCCAAGTGAATATAATAATGATATTACGCTATAATCATTATTTGTGGTTCTATTCAGTTCAGAATCCGTAGTGTAAATGTGACTCTGTGGCATTCTTTCTTCTTTAACAACAGTGGTCATATATAATTATTCTTGAGATAGGTAGCATATTCATAAGAAGTAAATATTTTTTTATATGTAGTTACAAGTGCTAGTGAATCATTAAATATTTCCGCACTTGCGAGATCATTGCAACGAAAACAATGTTGCAATTTGCGCCAAATACGTCAAGCAGATAATCAAAATACCCCTTTAAAATTCGGCTCCAAATTTAATAATCCTACGACAGCGTCAAAATTAATTAATAAGCCATGAGCTAAAAAGATGAGAGGTTAGCTCTGCATTTGAATGTCAAATTAAATTTAAAATCAAGAGAGCTGACAATCGGGTGGGGCGAGATCTAATAAAAGGTTCATTAACACGAAGCAATTTGTCTTAACTCCGCTTATGTATAGGGTTCCGTACCCAAAATGTAAGAACGGAACCCTAATTATCCGTCCACTGACTGTCCGTTTGTCACAGGGCTGTTCTCTTGAGCTGTAATAGACAGACAGTTAGCATTTTTACAGAGCATGTATACCGGTGGCCGCTATAACACTAAAAATAAAAATAAATGGGGGGTCGCCTTTCAAGAAACCGCTATTTTTCGGCGTTTTTCGCATTATCCATTGAACTCTTTGATAAGTAAAGATACTTCGCCGCCTTAAAATTGAATGAAGCCACAAAAAGCTGATTTGTCAATTATTTTTTTGAATTATTGACAAATAAACATTTTTACAGAAAAATTACGAATAAATAACGAATACTGTGTAATTTGCATAATTAAAATAAATAAGTATTTCAAATATTTTAAGGACATTTTAGCACGGAGACGTGGTAATACTTTCTTACCCACCTATTTCAATTCTCAAAACTGGTTACATTTTTTGTTAGGAGTGAGTAATCTTTACTAATCTATGATTGAACTGTACTAGATATTCAGTTAAAATTTTCACAATACATTACTTCTATGGCTGATATGATACCAATTACTAAACACCAAACCAAATGGAAATTTAGTGGCATGGAACCCTCCTTGTGCGAGTTCGACTCACACTTGGCCAAATATTTTTATGAGTATGAGCGTACAAAATCCTTAGCAAGCATTTTGATGTTGAGTTTTACAAACTAATTACTTCTAAAATGTAAAACATAATTTAGACTTAAATATTTCATTTAGTTTTTAAATGTTTCTGTTGAAATCCTGCACTGAAATGTTTTTAGATTCATGTTTTAATTAAAGAGTGTTTATTTATTTCAGTTAGTGAGGTTCATGAACTCAGTTTTTCAATTTAATATAATTGTGGTAGAACTTTGTGTTTTACATACAAAGACCTCACCACCACCACATACTACCATCTTGAATTTTATGGTTAAAGCCTTCGATATGCTGGTTGGAAGGCTGTGGAAAAGCAGACTTACAAGGCGTTCCAGCTTATTTTTCAAGGGAAATGTCGAGGGATTTCCATATTTATTTGCCACATCAGTTTGATAAAAAAACGATATATGAATTAAGTTAAGACAGCTTTATTTATGCAATTTTAAAAACCTGTTGTATGGTGAATAGAAGAAACTTTTGTAATTTTTTATAATTTTTATAATATAAACGTTATAATACTTGTGATATCGTGGATAAAGAATGGTACAATGCATAGATAAAGAGCTTTCAATTAGGTATCGATTTTATCCGCAGGATAATGTTTTCTGCATACTTTTAAAATATTAAAAGTCCTCTATTTGCTATTTGTTTGTAAGGATTTCAGCAGTAATCCCTATTTATATAGTATTTTATTTAAATATAAGACCACGTATTATCTATTTCACATTTTTTGTAAATACCTATTTAACTTAACTTCTTTTCACATAATCTTCTAGATATTTTAAAGCATAGTTAAAACTTATTACTATTAAGACTAAGTATATCTTTGTTTAAAATTTTATAATAACAAGCATCTACTTTAACTTCTCACCCTCTACCCTTCTGTTAAAGACATCTTACGTAAACTCTGTATTACGTCGGGAAACTTGTGACGTAAATGCGAATGAACAAAATAACTACTGTTACTACTCCGTACAACGTTTATTTAATTAAAATTATTTATTTAGATTTTTGATATAGTAGAAGTAAGCCGACCTGCAATCCATCTTACTATAAGTGATATGTATAATATCAACACAAAATACAATTAAATTTCTGCTTGAAGTCGTCCATAGAAGTGTTTCTATCCCTGAGGACTAAATTGGGAAGTCTAAGTGTCTTTCCCTTACCACACCCGTCAAACTAAAACACAGCAGCGCGTAACACTGCTGTTAGACTTGATCAAATGCCTATGAATTTACGATTCAATCCTTACTAATATCGATTAAAATAATCGACTTTTTGGTCCGATTAATCGATCTTAGATCGCCATCCCTAGTTCCCGTGGGATTTCCGGGATAAAAACTATCCTATGTCCTTTCTTGGGTTTTAGACTATCTTTGTACAAAATTTCATTAAAATCGGTTCAGTGGTTGGGCGTGAAGAAAAGACAACCAGACAGACAGACAGACAGACAGACAGACAGACAGAGTTACTTTCGGATTTATAATGTTAGTAAGGATAAGGATATGTATAATATAGGGGTAGCAGACGAGCATACAGTCCACTTGATTGTAAGTGGCTACTACTGCCCATGAACACTTGTAATCAACTCAAAATTATATCAGGTTGGCCATATACGAGCTGCACCCTTAAGGCCTAAGCTGTTACGCTTCGGAAAAACCACCCTTCAACACGCCGCGCTTAACATTGCTGTTATTACTGTTATTACATACAGTAAGTGTGGCGGCAATGCCCGTGGTGGCAAACCTCTGAGGGTTCTACCACCTTTGCAATGTAGATTACTTTTGTAATTGAAAAGATGCATTTAGTTCATTTAATTTAGTTTGTTAGTTTAGTCTGGGTGTTAATGTGGTCCATGTACTTGTGTGTATAACTCTTTTACCATAAAGAAAAAGAGTAAAAGCGTTCATTTTAACAAAATTCTTTTAAATAAATTACAGCGACGGTGAGATGGTCGACCCAATTACGTAATAAATAAAGGTTTGGTCCACGCGAGAGGCTTCAAAGTAATTGGATGACTCAAGACCAAACCTGTTTAGTTTGTGCAAAATATATTTAGTTAAAAGCTGCAGCAAAATTCTAGGAAACAATTTTCCTCGAGACTAATGACATAAGCATTAGAAAAAATCTGTTACATCATACGAAACCCGTCCTCTTAACAGTCTAATGACGTCAATTAAAGTTTTTATATTAGTAAGCATTGCGGCCAAAATATTATGGTATACCTCGGTTGTTACGTGGCTGATCAACGCATGTTAACTAAATGTTAATTCACTCTGAACAACAACTGATGATTTTTTGATCTTTATAATTGTGTGGTCCGAAGTAGCGTCAGCTTATGGGGCTACTTTAGGTCCATTAGCGTAAGCTGACATTATATTTTAAACTTTTAAATAACGATGTGTTATGGAGTTTCTTTTACCGCTTTTTCACCAAAGCGATCTTGTGCATCTTGCGCAGCGTGGTAGGTTATTGACGATATAAAAAGTTCAAAAAGTTTTATTTCTTTATTACAGATGTCCATGGGCGGCAGTAGTCATTTACCATCAGGTGGACTGTATGCCTGCTACTCCTAAATTATAAAAAAAAATCACTATGTAAGAACGAAAACATTTATACGATGATGGTAGAATTTATATTGATTTTCAAAAATATCTCTGAAACAATATCAATGAAAACTCTACTTAGCACAAGATGTGGGTTATAAAGAATACAACAATAATTGTCGTTGCTCAATCATTTATCATTATAGTTAAAGTGATAGTTAATTTGTGCATTGATCAACCGCTGTAAAACTAATCGTTAAAGTTTGTCATCATAATTGCCCCGTCCTTCGTAACAGTGTTTATTTTAAGCTTCATTTAGTTATTTTAATTAAAATTATAATGTTCATTAGAGCAAATCACTTTTTAATTATTTTAATTAAATGCCTACGAGTGTAAAATATTTAATAATTAAATGTTACTTCTCAATATTTTGGCATATATTTTATGGTTTTTAGTTAACGTAATTTATAAACCCCTAAGGTTGAAATTTAGTTTGTCAACCGGAAAGTTATAGTCTGATTCATAATTAGGTGTCCAAAATGTAAACAAAGAAATGTCATTGTCAAAATTCGATTACAGGTATTGTAAACCTTAACAAATTAACAAGAAACGAAAAATTTCACAAAATTCAACATACTTAAAACAAAAACTTAATAACTGCACACTGAACTTCTGAAAACTAGAAAAAAATCGAGTTCGATCACGATCACAAAAATTGAATAATATCAACTACGAAACTTAAAAATGGCGGCACAAAAAATGTTTTGGATGCCGATTGTGTGACCATTATCACAATTTAATTTTCTCTCATAAATCTTGTTTTTTGTTATTATTACTGTATGAAATGAAATTGAGTTAATATAAATATTGGAAAATGTGAATTCATTTTAATTTATTTAGATTATTATTTTATTATCGATGTATTAATTTAATATTGTCAAAAATAAGAAACTGCCATTTGACACATATTTTCTTGATAGGTCAACACCCTTTCGGAGGAGAACGGTAACTAACATTGTGGCACGAGAATTTTATCTATAAGATATAAAACAAAGAATATGAAAACAAGCTACAGCTTCTGTAGATAATTTGAGGCTCTCGATCGATAGGGAGCTTAAAATATGCATATCTAAGCTTAGCACAGCGACGCTTTGGTGCTTTTATACGACGTATAGAAAGCTCTACCGCAAGCTCTTTGCGAGTTTTGCATATATTAATATTTTCGACGATGCACGTCCTTTGAAATTGTTGGTTTAGATTTTTTGGCTTTGTTTTGTTTGTACCTAGAAGTAAATATTTTGAAAACGAATTTTGAACAAAATGTTGTCCTAGCTGTTTTAATGATTGCGTAATAAACTAACTTATAGGCTGATCTGATAAAATGTAAAAAAATCTGTTTTTCATTGGAAGTTTTTTGCAAATTATCTCACATTTTATTAGAGCCCAGCAACATAAAAAACCAGCGTGTCTGAAATAATATGTAAAACACGATATATTTATACACAACACAAGTACAACATTATTAAGTATAGGCTTCTATATTTTTTGAGTTCTGAGTGTCGTAATATACGTAAACCTATATTATTATTTTTCCAGTAAGAAGAGAAGCATCACGGACTTCAGTATATAAAATTACGATCTAAAAACACAATTTGTTTTCCGGAAATTATGTACGCGGATATTATACAAGACATAATGTAAAAAATGGATCCTACGGAGGCCATGATAATGATAAATGATATAAAAATTGTAGCCTACTTTTCTTCGCGTTATAATGAATAATGATAAAAATTGAAAAGCAGCAGTGTACAAGATCATTAATATATATTGCTTTTTGGGGTTCCGTACACAAAGGGTAAAAACGAAATTCTATTACTAAATCTGCGCTGTCTGTCCGACTTTTGAAATGTTTAAAGAGTATGTATTACGGTGGCCGTTACAACAACAAATACTAATAAAAGAGCTTGAAATTCAGTGGGTACTGACATATCAAAAAAGCCCTTATTTTCAGCTTTTTCAATGTATCCATTGAACTGTAATAGAAAGCATTTCATGATGTATTTGATTTTATGGCTGCTTTATAACAAATACAAAAAAAATGGTAGTACGGATCCCTTTATGTGCTTGTTGGTCTCGCACTTGGCAAATTATTTAATCATGACACTGACAAATAAATCAATGACATCAAGATAACAGCACGCACTCTACATACAATGTAATTATTCTGTCAATAAATTAGTATGTATCTAATTATAATGATCTAAACGACCATGATTGTATTGTTATAGTCACACCCAAATTCAAGGTTCCATAACAATATGTTTCTATAGTTTTCTAGAAATTGTTTTGTTTAACATTAAAAAATCATTCACATTATTTCACTAATCTATAGTAATTCATACGACCATTTTTATAGTAAATATGTACTTCTTTATAAAAGTAGTATATGAGAATGTCGTTCACCTGATGGCAAGGCTACTCCCGACCATGTACACCTGTACGTAACCAAACCCAAATAAGATGAGAGTCCTATTTGAGTTCGGCACAAATGCCCTTCAGGACTTAAATTTTGAGAGTAAGGGTGTGGATGCTGGTTGACTTATAAGTCATTATGAGGCAACCAGTTTAGTCCTCAGAAATGACAACACATCTATGACGGGCTGCGGGTAGAACTCATATTCAATTTGGACCTGCGTAAAGATGTACATGGGTGACAGTGATCACTTACATTAAAACTGTATGCTCATTTGTTCTATATGAAGTTACAGATTTCTATTGGTGGTAGTATTTGTTTATTATTAGGTGGATTTTATACAAGTTAAAGTATTTCAAGCTTGAAAAACAATCATCTATTTAATTTATACGTACGTATGGATGTGTGTATGCTGAAAAAAATATCCTACAATTTGAACAGAAACCGCTAAAAGATTTCCTTAACAAATATAATCTGAATTGGACAGTAACAAACTTAAACGGCAGCTCCAAACAGCCCGTCATATCTATTTTTCCTAGTCAAATTCCATTTTCATCAACCTTTTATTCATCCACAAGGAAACCCAATACGCCATTTCGCAATACCAATCAAGCAGCTTTACCGAGCGAACACACCGCGTATCATATAGACCCCTAATATCACTGTTCGAGCGGAAAATCCGATATCTTGAGCCGGAACATTAATGAGTGCTTAAATATTCATGAGGAGCGACGCTCGGCTCCGCTCAAATCGATACAAATGACGGCTGTCATCGATCACACTCTTAGCTTCTGTAAACTGTTCAATATCATCAGGTGAACTGCAAGCTCGTTTTGTAAATATTTGCAGTTAAAAATACCATATGGATACCGTACATGTCTTGGAAAAATGAAATTATCCTCGAATTCGTACAGAAACCGCAAAGAGATCAAAATTCATATCAACACTAGCAATCTAAAATGAACACTAACAAAATTAAACGCCTATCCCAAACAGCCCGGCATACCTATTTTTCTTAGTCAAATTCCATTTGCATCAACCTTTTATTCATCCACAAGGAAACCCAATTCGCCGTTTCGCAATACCAATCAAGGGGCTTTACCGAGCGAACACACCGCGTATCATATAGACCCCTAATATCACTGTTCGAGCGGAAAATCCGATATCTTGAGCCGAAACATTGATGAGTGCTTAAATATTCATGAGGAGCGACGCTCGGCTCCGCTCAAATCGATACAAATGACGGCTGTCATCGATCAAACTCTTAGCTTCTGTAAACTGTTCAATATCATCAGGTAAACTGCAAGCTCGTTTTGTAAATATTTGCAGTTAAAAATACCATATGGATACCGTACATGTATTGGAAAAATGAAATTATCCTCGAATTCGAACAGAAACCGCAAAGAGATCAAATTTCATATCAACACTAGCAATCTAAAATGAACACTAACAAAATTAAATGCCAATCGCAAACAGCCTATCATATCTATTTTTCTTAGTCAAATTCCATTTGCATCAACCTTTTATTCATCCACAAGGAAACCCAATTCGCCGTTTCGCAATACCAATCAAGGAGCTTTACCGAGCGAACACACCGCGTATCATATAGAGCCCTAATATCACTGTTCGAGCGGAAAATCCGATATCTTGAGCCGGAACATTGATGAGTGCTTAAATATTCATGAGGAGCGACGCTCGGCTCCGCTCAGCTCGATACAAATGACGGCTGTCACCGATCACACTCTTAGCTTCAGTAAACTGTTCAATATTACACTTGTTTTGATGTAACGCGCTGAAGGCTGTTTACTTTTGTGTGCAAAGTGGTAATGTGTGTAGTAATGTATGAATAAATATTTATTGTATAATTGATTTATGTGAAACGATTTCCTGTCCGGAGAAATATCCGCGCTTAAGTTACTTATAGGTAACGGAGTTACAATTCAGGGGTATAATAGACTGATACATTTTACTTAAGTATTTTATATAGATAGACGAAGTAGATATATTAAATATACGTAATAGAAATTGTTATTATATATTTGATATCCTATGTGATACCAACAGCTTGCAGTAGCTACTTAACCCCAGCATTGCAAGCCAGTTTCAAAATTAAGAAAAAAATGCATCCGAATCTTATATTTAAAAATAAAAAAATACCTACCTAACCATTTTATAGTAAAAGAAAGTTACTAGAGATCCTCCTTGCATTTCATAGTCAGTTCACAAAATATACTAAAATCATTTAAACTGTCACCCCTATGAGCAACTTACACTTAAGACATACGGGAACATTATCAATATTTACCAACTTGCTACCGCTTTCAGCTACGTCTTGAGCAACATTGATGAATACTTAAGTATGCATAAGGGATGCGACGCTACAAATAATGGCTGGCACTCATCAAACTTGTACGGTTTGGAGAGAAACAAAACTATTATAAAGCTCTTATATATAGTTTGCTGAATCCTCAAATCCACAAAATATACAAAATATTACTCGTATAAACACAAATGTGACTTTGTTTCTTTGTTTACTTATTCGTGTCTTAAATATATGACCGATTGTTATGAAATGTTGTATATGTTTTTAGAGGTACAGAAAAGGACCTTTTATCCCGAAAAAAGAACTGTTTCTGAGGGATAAATAAAAATCTCTGACCGGGAGCGAAACCGCGAGTAAAAACTAGTTATAATATATATTTTTTATAGAGCAGCAAATGTTCGTAAACGATTCCACACCTATTTCTAGCGTGAAACCATTCTTGCGTTTGTATAGCAGTGTGCGCGTTGCAGTGTCTATGCCGGCTATCTTACATATGAGGCGATCATCTCAGTCCTCAGAAGTCGTAACCCGTCTATGATCTGTACCCTTAGTATGAGTTTTTACGTTTTTACAAAAATGACTGTTTTCGTATTTTTACGTATTGACCATACATTTCCAATCAGCGCCCCTAGCGGATTGTATCAGAACTGATTGGAAATATATGGGAAATACATAAACAAAAACAGTCATTTTTTTAAAACGTTCAATCCGATACGTAGATCCTATGTTCTACTTGTAAATGTGCATACAGACATTCTTTAGGCATTTACAGCTCATGCTGTAAATGCCTAAATAATGTCTAAACACTATAATATTATGGTTACAATGTGTCTTATACAATTTAATTTTGAAAACAGTAAAATTCTATAAAAGTCATTTAATAAATTACTGATTGACGATTAAGTAATAACATTTGCGTGCAACGATTGTTTAACCAAGTTCCTATTCGGTTCTTACTGTTTTGAATAAAGTAATTAGTGGCGTGATAATAATCTAAATTATGCACAATAAATATAAATTTAATCTTAATCTTTGTCTGTGTGTCAAGTTTTGTGTGATAAAGCAACGTAATGTTCGGTAATTAAATGTTTGGTACTTAGGCGCCTACGGCACAAAGCACCTAGCAATTTGTAGCTGGAATTTCATTAAGTTTTTATCGAGCTAGTTGTACTAAATTTTGTACTGAATGTAAATTTGTTTGATAATACTATCCTGTTCTTGATTAATTTATTTATCTGTATAATAGAGTGACTTTTGGTGTACCTGCTTTGGTTGTTGTATTTGTTGGTTGCTTTATTGCCTTATTAACAAAATAACCTTTTTAACTATACTGAATGTTTTTTGAAGGTGGTAGAGCTCTACCGAGTTAAGGAGTGGCTACTCGTAGTTCGATAGTACTAAGCTTATTTAGACATAATAATGGCAGAGTTCAGCTTTGCTTTTATTGGTTTGAAAGGCTTAACAAGGTACACATAAACGGGGCATTTTTTATACCATAATAATATATCTATCCTGAACAAACGCATTACCCGACCTTAAGCAGGTTCCATCCATTTATCACCAGTACCAGGTGAACTGCACGCTTTTTTGCTTTCAAATTCAGAAAAAGTTAGTTTCTTAAAACACTGAGTTTAAAGTCAACTAGAGACTGAAGTATTAGTGACGGCGCCAGTTGCAAAGCAGAACCTCAAGGCGCGTGGTATTTTTTTAAACTACAAAGAGTCCTGTCGTTTTAGTCGTAATCTATTCTCTAAGCGAGCTGAAACTATACTACACAACTCCATTTTTATTTCCACAATACTGTTATATAGGCCGCAGCATCAATATCAAGATATAATCTCTCACTTAGAGAATTACATTCAGGTATTGGCAAGCCCACTGTCGATAGCTGGATGAAATTCCCTCGGGAACATGACATGATCTGTGCATTTGCCTCGACATACGATAGGTATGGTATAGACGGTAGTGTGAATGATATTGTGGTGATCTATTTTGCTCTATATGATTTCTAAGAGTCCATTGCGTTATATTATAGAGATGTAGATACGACAGTGCAGGTAATTATAGTACTTATTGATTGAATAATTTATTTCAAAAAAGTATTTAGCTGGAATAAAACTAAGAGCCATTTAAGTTAAGATTGATAGATTAGTGTGGATTTTCGTAGGGAAATGATAAAGTGAAAGTGGTGGAAAAGGTAAAATTGGCACTACTATATGTCAAGCGGACTGTTAGCTTGTTTGTTGCCACCATCCCATATATTACTTAACTCATACTTAATTCATAAAGCCGTTTGGTCTCTACGGCGTGCCAAAGAATGAGACAGAAGAACATATTATATTATATATTTACGTTGAAAGACATTACCCTCCGCTATCAGATGAAAACACTTAATTTTACGAAAGAGTAATGAATAATCATTACAATTTAAAACTATTATATAATTTTACAATAAAGTAATGAGCATAGGCAAGGTTACAATTTTAGTAACGTTAAAGCGCGCCTGTAGGTACGTCTATTGAATCCGGGTAAAATTAATTCGACCGGTAAATCTTTCAAGCGACCAAGTTTCTAAGTGACGTCCGCAATTTAAAATGTAACAAACAATACCTCATAATGTAAAATTTATAAAGCTGTTTGGGCCCTACGGTGTGCCAAGACATGGGTACATATTATGCTCGAAAAACATTACTCTCCGCTATCGGGGGAACCCCATAATATTACAATAAAGTAGAAATGAGTGTAGGCAAGATTAAAATTTTAGTAACGTTTAAGCGCGCCTGTAGGTACGTCTAATGAATCCGGGTAAAATTTAATTCGACCGGTAAATCTCTCAAGCGTGTTCGGAATAGTACTCCACGGGATTTAAAACAGCGAGGTTTTATTTTATTCAAATCGCCGAATTTATCGGATGGGGCGACGTTGTGACTAGTAGGTGAGATAAAACTATATTTTTGGTTTAATTTTTTTGGAAACTAAAATGAATATGAAGTATTGATGGTTATGTGGTGAAATATCGTTTAGTAGGTACTCATAATACGGCTCTACTAGAGATGTCTTTAAAAAATATTTAAATGTTAAGGAAAGTAATGTAGCCTAAGTGACTTCTAAAATTAAAATTTATCAAACGATACCTCATTATGCAAAATCAATAAAGCCATTTGGGCCTTACAGCGTGAAAAGAATAAGACATAGTTACATATTATGGTTGAATAACATTACCCTCCGCTTTCATTTGAAAACACATAATTTTAAAATAAAGTAATGAGCATAGGCAAGATTAAAATTTTCGGAACGTTAAAGCGCGCCTGTAGGTACGTCTAATGAATCCGGGTAAAATTTAATTCGACCGGTAAATCTCTCAAGCGTGTTCGGAATAGCACTCCACGGGATTTAAAACAGCGGGGTTTTATTTTATTCAAATCGCCGAATTTATCGGATGGGGCGACGTTGTGACTAGTAGGTGAGATAAAACTATATTTTTGGTTTAAAATTTGTTGGAAACTAAAATGAATATGAAGTATTGATGGTTATGTGGCGAAATATCGTATAGTACTCGCAACACGGCTCTACCAGAAATCTCATTAAAAATAATTAAATGTAAAGAAAAGTAATGTAGCCTAAGTGACTTTCAAAATTTAAATTTATCAAACGATACCTCATTATGCAAAATCAATAAAACCATTTGGGCCTTACAGCGTGCAAAGAATAAGACATAATTACATATTATGGTTGAATAACATTACCCTCCGCTATCATGTGAAAACACATAATTTTACAATAAAGTAATGAGTATGGGCAAGATTAAAATTTTAGGAACGTTAAAGCGAGCCTGTAGGCACATCTAATGAATCCGGGTAAAATTTAATTCGACCGGTAAATCTCTCAAGCGTGTTCGGAATAGCACTCCACGGGATTTAAAACAGCGAGGTTTTATTTTATTCAAATCACCGAATTTATCGGATGAGGCGACGTTGTGACTAGTAGGTGAGATAAAACTATATTTTTGGTTTAAATTTGTTGGAAACTAAAATGAAAATAAAGTATTGATGTGGCGTAAATGTAATACATTTCTACCAGACATTTTTTTTTTTATTGGAGTAGCAGACGAGCATGCAGTTCACCTGATGGTAAGTGGTTACTGCCACTCATGGACATCTGTAATCAACCCCAGATAGGATTAGATATTCCTACCTGAGGTCGGCCACAGATGCGCCGCTACCTCTGAGGACTAAGCTGGAATGCCTCGGAAAAGTATGTCTCCCTTACCACACCCTTCAAATCGGAACACAGCAGCGCCTAACACTGCTGTTATGAGGCAGAAATAAGTGTGGCGGTGGTGCCGCCGGAGTCGAACCACAAAGGGTTCTACCAATTCAAAATTCAACATTTCAACTTCTACCTCCAAATCAAGTGCGAATTACTTCAAATCACTGAGAACATCATAAAAATACTATATTTAAACACTCTTACTATAAATAAAAGATAATTATTTTATCGATTCATAACTTTCGACCTTTCTTTTCGTTTTTTTTATCAAATCTACACAATCTATATTATAAGATTATTACCAAAGAAGGTGTAAGTCCTACTGATAAATTCCAAGTTGTTGAAGTTAGAACCGGAATGCTTCTTAACTCAAAACACCACTTCACTTCTTATTATTTAAAGAAGTTTCAGATCCTTTCGAAAGCAAATACTCATACATATATGACATACACATATGAAGTAACTGTAAAGAAATAGGCATACCTGTAGCATTACCATGAGTTTACAAAAGTATTACTCGCTAGCGACTGCGTAAAATAAATGTATGAAAAATTGTACAGCGCCTCTGGTGGTTACTCGTAGAACTAAAATCCGTAGTGGCGTAACTCGATACGTAAAAAACCTATCAAAATCAAATCGCTAGCGAATGTCATTATGATATATTGCCATACAAATTCGGTCCCATGAGTCATTATTTGACAGACGTTGTCAAGAAATACCGTAACGATAGTAGTTATGTTATTCACTAGCAAATTGACAATAGTTTTCTATTTACAATTTCTATAGTGGCGTTTCTATGCCAACTCATGGTAGTGCTACTGCTTACACCATGCGATAGAGTTTTTGATGTCAGATAATTAATATAATATCAATAGAAACAAAAGATATTATGCATTACAAACGAGTACCTACGTAAACCAGAATAGGAAATGACCAAAAGCTGGCCAAACTATGGATTTTATACATACAAAAATCAAAATCACGGATGAGCCGCTTCCGCATTCAAAACCATTATGATATTATCAAGCGTTTACCTTTTTGGTGACGAAAGGGAAACCTTCAAAAGGTACCCGACGCCATGGGAGTGACGCCTGGGACTTTTATCGCACTAAAAACCCCCGGTGACCGTCCTCGGCGTTAGGTGGATAACTCCGGGATCTCCAACGGATCACAACCGGAGTCCTCCTTACGCGATGCCCATCTAACGGGCTCTGCCCTGGGGGAAGCGACCACACAGACCCTTCCCGGGGTCGCTTGCTGGACGGTTTGAGCTCCCACTCTTGCCGCCCGCAACCCCGGAAGCCGTAGCCCTATTCTGGTCCCGGTACTACAGGGACAATCAAATAAATAATATCATATACCTAAAACATTAAAAGGGTTTTCCCAATACAAGTGAGTTGAACCAAAGACCAAGTTTGAACTAACTTATAAACCTTGACATTTAGATATTTAGAATGTTCCACACTTAATATTGAGATATGTCGTATACAAAAGAATTTATTAAAGATTATCTATCCGTTTGCAAAATAAATTGTATTTTTTCTTAATCATGATAACAAACAAAATCTTTTCATGTTTTTTAGGTTTATAGAGTTTGCATCGTTTAATCTCATCATCTTTATCACCGATATCTGATATTGCAGTGCTCTCGGAATATAGAAAGTACAAGTGCCTAATGAATTTATAAGGAAAATGTACATCTACGTGTACTTAGTTATATTTGAAATTGATATTAAGATGTGTTACGGCGCTTAACTGGTATTTTGTCTTTACTATATTTTAGCAATAGATGTGATTGGATGCTAAAAAATCATGGTCAGATTTCTATCTAGTTTTTCTTTAATAGTTTCCATCTCTTTCCGGAGATACTCATATTAATGTACCCAATATCTTAAATATTTTCATGTATGTCCATAAAATACCAAAGCCCTATAAAAATGTTTAATAGCTTAAAACTAGAACTCCCACAAATATAGGCATTAAATATTGTCATAAGTAAATTCTGCGCAAACTAATAAAGTTAGACTTGTGTTATAAAATACTTTAACACAAACCAGTTATTATAACATTCGTTACGGACAAAACAACTTATATACCAAAAATATTTTGATACGGCCTACACACCGCATGCATTAAGGGATCTATTACTCGCAAATTCAGAACCGCGACAGAATCGCCGCGGTTTTAGTACTTAGAGATAATATTACCCCACAAATGGTATGCCAGCACACTAATAGTAGTATTCGAGTCAATAACAAAACATAAAGTGGGCCTATACCGCAAAAATATATAACAGTATCAAATTCGGCTGGCATAATAATTAAGTAACGGGCGTTCAATCAAGGCTGTTCAGGTTCGAAACCCTAATAGTTGCCTAAGATTTCGCAATACACCTTGGTCCAGTTTCTAAACTTAAGAGTCAAAGTACAAATTATTTAGGACCTGTGTGCCTTGTAGCATGACAGTGATAACATTTGATCTAAGGGCTGTGATGTACGAGCGACCGTCCACGCTGCGACCGTTGACGCATCGCTAACAACTGAAGTAGCTCAGCTCCACATGGTAGGTTAAGTTATCATTGTAGATAAAAAAAAATTATAACATGTGTTATGGAGTTTCTTTGGCCGCTTCTTCTCCATAACGAAACCAGCGAAGTGTTGGTAGTTATATTGACGTTCAAAAGGAGTTCCGTAAAGAATCTACTTTGAATAAAGTATTTTTGATTTAATTAAGATTTAAAATTTGACTTTAAGGCGAGACAGTTAACCGACTGTTAAGAGACTGATAACCGACTGTTTTACCGTCAGTGACGACACATAGCGTCTGCCAAATCCGTCGTCGATGGTCGCAGAATGTCGCGAGAAGTCGCTGCCCGACGGCTAACTGTTTCTGCCTATAGTTGACAAACGCTTGCGACATTCGGCGACTGTCGTCAACGTGGGATATCGCTCGTGTATAAGCAGACTGTCGCTCGTATGTAACCTCCTTAACCATGCGCGCTAGGAATTTCATACTCGATTGGTCCATGAAAGATTAGGTCAGTGTTCATGCGTTGTCTGCGGTAATAAATGTCAGATATTTCCCTTTAAATATTATAGCACTTGACTACAATAAATGGCTATCGTTCCGTCTAATTATAATATTAAATGCAAATACAAAGTTAGGCTCAAATAACTTCGCAACAATCTACGAACAAAGTATATGATTGTAGGTATGTATTATCCAACTGTGTAGTACGCTCCGTTAAAACAGTGATAGGCTAGTGGTTAATGTCCCTGTAGTTCCGGGACCAGAATAGGGCTACGGTATCCCCTGCCTGTCGTAAGAGGCGACTAAAAGGGGGCTTCTGGGGTTGCGGACGGCAAGAGTGGGAGCTCGAACCGCCTGGCCAGCAACCCCGGGACGGACGGCGGTGGTACCGTCGTGAACACCAGATGGTGTGGTGAGTTTCAAGCTCACCTGGGCGGAGCCCGACGGGGCTCCCACGGCATAGGGTACCTTTTGAAGGTTTCCCCCTCGTCAACAATAAAAAAAAAAGGCTACTGGTTAAGAAGCTCGGCCTCACGATCGAGGGGACCGAGGTTCAAATTCCAGGCATGCACCTCTGATTTTTCTAAGCTATGTACGTATTAATTATCACTTGCTAAACGGTGAAGGAAAACATCGTGAGGAAACCTGCATACCCGAGAGATTTATAAAAAAAAAACAAATCTAAAAAAAGGTATGTGAAGTCTACCAATGCGCTCATGGCCAGCGCGGTGAACTGTGGCCTAATCCCTCTCATTATGAGAGGAGACCCGTGCCCAGCAGTCGGACAGTAATGGGTTGGTGATGATGATGATGTAGTACGTTCCGGGCTCCTTCCACATACGCCACATGCACTTATACTGATGATGCACCGTTTTGAAGTGTAGGTGGTGATAAGTAGTAGGTATAGTATGTATTTTTTTAGTATATGCACGTATCCTACATCTTAATTATGTATTCTACCTTCATCGCCACTTTATATTGAGTAACATTTATTTAATTATTACATAAAACTGAAATCCAAAACATTTTCATACGTTTGTGATAACCATAAATGATAATAATCATTGAAAATTGCATTTTTATCTGACTCTTATGAAACCAAAATCTATAGTTACGATAGAATACCGATACGGACATTGTCTATAGTACATAGTGTATCGATATAGTCTTGTCCGATTGCCAAGTACTCAGTACAATATGTCCGACTGCATTGCAACAGGGATTGGTGCATGCACGGTGCATGCATGCATGTAGCATCTGCATGGATGCCCAAAGTTATTATCGTAAAGGTTTTCAATTAAATGTGGCAACTGTAGCAAAAAATATTATTGGAATTGTGAATAATGGATATAATATGAAGCGCTTTACGAAGGTAACGAGACATCTTGATAGATGACACTTGAGTGAAGTTGCCTGAGATTTGGCGCGAACTTTATACGTAAAAGTGTTTTAAATAAAATATCAAGTATTTAAAAAATATATATCGTTTTTCAAAACTGCGAAGTAATTAAGTAAGTAATGTTGAATATAAACATTCTGGGATTAGAAAATGCTTAATTTTGATCCTTATAAAGGACATATCGTGAAAATTGTAATGATTAAAAAAATCTCAGACCTTTTCTTAAAATTATCATGTGCTTATACATTTCAAAATTTAAAGCAACAAATACGAACTTTATCTATATGTACTTGTGAGTAAGGCATTTTAAACAAAGACCTTGTATTTCTTCCTCCAAATTGAATAATAAATTAACTTGTCCTGTTTAACCGTATTTGTATTAAGCCGATATCGCTTATCGGCGTTGTAATAACATTTACTTGTATCGAAATAACAATAGAATTCAGTTAATGATTAAATTTAGAAGGTATCAGAGAAAATCGTGATTGACCTTAATATGAAATGTTGTAATTCATATATTGAATTGAAAATAAAAATAAAAATCCGGTTCTTATAGATATGCGATCACGATGAATAAACATCAATTATTCAAACGTTGTGGAGTGTATGGACCTTTGGAATAGTATATGAAATAAGGATGCCTTTCCACCAGAGATGTGAGAGGTAGCTAAGCTATGTATGTCATCAGATCTATCAATAGGATTGCTTCATTTTTATTTGTATTACTTAGGTTTGGTAACTAAGTTATTTTTTATATGGACGGATGTAAGCTAAGTATTGAATCTATCGATCGCAATAAGATCACAATCCGTGTAGCTAAATATTTTCTTAGCACATCTTAATCACTTATCTGGTACGTAAACTATGTTTTTTTTTTATATGGAAAGATGTGAGTTACGGAGCTACGGATGCCAGTGGTAGGAAGACATCCTTTTCCGAAGCGTTCCAGCTTAGTCCTTAGGGGTAGCGGCGCATCTGTGGCCAACCTCAGGTAGGAAGATCAGCCTAATCTTATCTGGGGTTGATTACAGACGTCCATGGGCGGCACTACCATCGGTACCACTTCAGCGGTAGCCACTTACCATCAGATGTACTGTATACTCGTCTGCTACTTCTATAATATAAAAAGAAAATCGTACTCGCCTAGTTTACCTTAACTTAGCTTCGACCTCGCACATCGCTTAGCTACTTTGTACATCTCTTGTGGAAAGGTACCCCAATGATAAGTGCTATTCATAGCTTCGAACTGTCTGCTCGCTAGCCAAAATGTATTTCTATTCAAATTAACCCTATAGTCCGTTTTCGTAGTATCTATATTCATATGCCACATAACACCTACACATGTTATATGATTGTTTATAAAATGAAACAATTAGTAATGATGACGTATAAGTGAACAAAATGTCAAGTAATTTGGAAAATGTAGCTTACAATGCCATAACATAAATGCTTCAAATGATCGGTACCCTTACCATGAGTTTTGACAAATATGACTGCTTTAGTATTTCTTTACGTATTTGCCCATACAAATTCCAATCAGCGCCCCTAGCGGATTGTATCAGAACTATAGTGTCAGTAACGTAACATTAAATGTGTAGATTGACAAAATGGCGCTTTATGTTTTGTCTCTCTTTTTTGCGAACATGTGAGGCAGACAAAAATACTTGAGCACTTACTTATTGTTACGCTTACTTAGTCTACTGAAGCAAACGAAACAGAATATTGGATTGAGTAAACGTAACGTAAAACTGTGGGATGTTTAGAAAACTCATGGTAAGGGTACAGATATGATAAAAGGTCATAGACCCAGCATGCGACCGGGAGGTACCACTAACACACAGTCATAGAGTAAAGTATTGCTGCGTTTTTTTTGGAAGGGTATTGATACCGACTGAATACATGAGGCGATCATGTTAGTCCTACGGAGTATTTACTGCCGCCCATGGACATCTGTAATCAACCCCAGATAGTATTAGATATTCCTACCTGAGGTCGGCCACAGATGCGCCGCTAGCCCTGAGGACTAAGCAAGTCTAAATCCGTTTTCTACAATATGATGCCATATTTAGTCATAAATATATGATCAGAGATAATTTTATAAACAGTCCCAATTGAAAACTCTTTTAATTTTTCAGTTTAAATACCACTGCAATAATCTCAAGAACATAAGAACAAAATGTCAACAGCCGTTACATAGTAATCTCACTTTGCCCCCAAAACATGATAGTGGCTACTACTAAAGGACCTAATAGTATGTTATATGTGGTAAGTATGTAATGAATGTCAGTTTACTTCCGTTGGAATTGAATCACATCGCACGTGCCACATGTCAACTTCACGCATAGCGACGCCTGCGCAACATCGAGTGATAGATTTAGATATAAAAGAAAGATAGTCTCATAGAAAATAGCAATGACCGAATTTTGAGCGACTTTTAGCGCCCTGAATGCAGTAAATGTCAGCTTTGTATGTAATATCTGTGTGATATGATGTATGTATATGATGAGTAGTTTGGTAACATACGATGGAATTTTAACAAAGCGTTACTCCAATATCGTTATACAATGTTATCAGCCTTCCAAATTTGTATTTTGTATGCAATCGGCAAGAATTACATCGTATGTGGGCGTAATTTGGGCATATAAGTAGACCTAATTTGGTACCGATAAAAAAATTACAGGCTAAGTCTAAGGTTTTTTGGTCTGAGTTGACAGATCTTATACTTAATGAACTGTACCGTGTACATACACTAAGATTGTGGTATTTTCTAGTTGCTAAGATAATCTTTATAAGATAGTACGTACTCTCCGCTGTTGGACTTAGTACCAACTGTTTAAAGGGTTCAGTGATAACTACCATTGGACAAACCTTGCTACATTGGACAATAAAAATTATATTGGTTTTAATTAAAGAATTTCTGACACAACAATTAATAAACAAAAGTAATTGGTCTACGAAATTATTTCGTTAGAGACTGAGCTTTAAATTGAATAACCAATCAAAAGCAATACAGTGGCGTCGTAAATAATTCTCAAATAATTGAGAGTCATAAAGTAGATTTTATAGACGCGAACATTGCCACGCGACTTTGTCTGTGGTTATTTTTTTCTCATTTTTACCAAAAATCTTAATGATTAATAATGATTTGAATGATGTAGCGAATGTACATACCAGATACCAGAATGAAAGGAGAATGCCCATTCTTGGTACTGATTTTTCTCATGCGTCAAAATGAAAGTAATATTAAAATTATTTTTTGATTTTTTACATAATTTGTCGATCAGAATAGTTTCTTTGAACAGGGGATTCTACAAGGGACATTATATAAAAGCTCTCTATTACTCCTTTAAGACTATTTAGACGTATAATATCACCAAATGAATTTCATATTTCCTAGGATTGGACTACACAAACAAAAACCTTTTAAATAGACCTTTATAGTGAATTTACATATCTCAGCTGCATTGAAATCACAGACAAACAATATCGATTTAATTGTTTAGGTTGAGCATGCAAGTCCAGCACGATATCCAAATCGCTTGTATTTATCTCAATAGCAATCTCCTTTGAGATTTAAATCCCGAGCATGCCAATAGCACGGTAGAATTTCGACACAAGCCGGTCGTTACGCGAAATAATTGTCAATATCGGACGGGCGTGCTGTTTCCGATCTATCTCGACGGATAGAATAACTTAGGCTATTTGTACACGAGACCGGAAATATACCTACATTGAGTTGCTTGGTTGACAGATATTTTGGATAAAATTGGTATGTTCTATACACATTACTACTGTTGATGCCCAACACTAGTTGTCATGTAGACAGATTCAACGCGCTTTTCGGTAAGAAACAATATTCGCAAGTTCGTTGTACGTATGAAAAGTTGAAATAGATATTGCAAAGTTATCTAATAGTACCTACATAGAGTGAAAAGTTTTCAAAGATATTCACAAATGGTTGTGGATAATCTGGGATTTGACTCTGTCTTCATCCTTTTTATTTTCAGAATATGTTCGAAAGTGAGATGAGAATGTGAAACGGGTTATGTTACTGTATAACCTGTAATGTTTGTGAAATACTTATGGTAAGTTGGAATTAAGGTAATAATCTAGATGGGACATCACCTAACTGTATTACAAATAAAATAAATTATGCTTACCATAAATACCTTTTATCTAAAAGAGCCTTAATTATTTTATCCAAATATCCATATAAATCTTGCTCGTTGTAAAATTACAATATCATCCACGACCCTTAGGGTCCCGTAATAAGTAACTAATTAAGCGATAAGAGAAAAGATAAGAGACAAATGACTTCGTTAAACATGGTTACAATATGGTAGTACATAATTAAATAAAGATGCAATAAGGTAGTAGGTATATATAAAAGAATAATAAAAAGTAGTAGAACCCTCTGTGGTTCCGCCCCGGCGGCAACACTACCACACAAATTTTAGCCTACAGTAGCGTTTACTTATAGAGTTTACTTTTTTGAGGCATCCAGCATATTCCTGGCGCATCTGTTTTCGACCTCGGATAGGAATCTAATCTTATCTGGGGTTGATTAAAAATGTCCATGGGCGGCAGTAGCCACTTACATTAGGTGGATTGCGTGCTCATCTGCTACTCTCATATAACTTATATGTAAAAAAAATAGTTAATTAACAATTTGGAACTGTATTTGCGTTTTTGGCGCCTTTCCAGTGTATACATTTTGTTGCTATTATGAAGATAAAACAGTAGGGTCGGTGGCATGTGGTATGGGCGGTCAGGAACCGCAAACCACCACGGTTTTCGTTTTTTATGGTCTTTCAAGCACAATATTCGAAACTAGCACAACACTATTCTCTACGCAAATAATTTCCATGCGGGCTTAAAGTACACATTAATTTGTACTTTTAACCTTGTTTTATTTTCTAAAAAATAATTTATATTTGAAAAAGTTTTCACAGCAATCTTTTTTGTAGAACGATGAAAATATTATTGTTTGCAATTAATAAAAAATAAATATATTTGTAATTGTAATATTCTGTAACAATAAATTATTTAACAAGCTTGTAGCTTACAAGTTATCCAATTTAATGTTTTCCAATTTAATTCGTTTTCCAGATTTTATTTACGCTACAAGCTTTTAAAATAATAATTAAATATCTAATATTGTATCTCAAAATATCTAAATCTAAAGTAGAAGCGCCGTTTATACCCAGCTTAACAGGAAATCCTGCGCGTGCGCAGATCAGGTTCCTTTCCAACGTTCAAGATAATTGTGTTGCAAGAGTCTGTGGGAGTCGCGCCCGAGGTTAATGTCGGGAGAACGCGATGCAATGGAGCCAACGCGTCTTGGGCTTCGTTTGTACAGACATTGAATTATGCTTGTGCATTGTACTATACAATATGTATTAAGGATTTTACCCAACTGTGATAGGTAATGTTTTACGAAAGTGTGTTTTTATAAAAAATAATTTATATTTAACGAAGTTTTCCCAACAATCTTTTTTGTAGTACGATGAAAATATTATTGTTTGCAATTAATAAAAAATAAATATATTTGTAATTGTAATATTCTGTAACAATAAATTATTTAACAAGCTTGTAGCTTACAAGTATCCAATTTAATGTAAATAATTCATCTTTCCAGAGTTTATTTGAGCTACAAGCTTTTAAAATAATAAAACTATCTAATATTGTATCTCAAAATATCTAAATCTAAAGTAGAAGTGCCGTTTACACCCAGCTTAACAGGAAATCCTGCGCGTGCGCAGATCAGGTTCCTTTCCAACGTTCAAGATAATTGTGTTGCAAGAGTCTGTGGGAGTCGCGCCCGAGGTTAATATCGGGAGATCGCGATGCAATGGAGCCAACGCGTCTTGGGCTTCGTTTGTATATGCAGATATAGTAGATGTAGATATATACTTGAACGATAATGTACAATGCCCTATACATTATGTATTTACGTATTTTGCACGACTCATGATGCGAAGCATCAGAGAGTGCTTTACGATCGAAAAAATTTTTTCGCTTCATTTTGGCGGCTATTTTTATTATTATAGCCTTGATAGTTCACGGAATCAAGATATTTTGCATACTATTGTCGAGATAATTTAGTGGAGATTAATTCCATACTTTTTAAAAATTGATTTACTGCAATAGAATTGGAAAAAAACACCAAAATAGGTCAAAAAAATTTCCTGTCCGTCATGTGTGAAACCTGAAAACACTGTAACTTGTGAAAAAATCCATCATTTGAGTTAAATTTAAAAAAAAAAATTCTAATCGACGATTGTAGGTCACTGAATGCGAATGATTAATTAATTCAGTGTCGTTTAATTGCAATTAATTAAAAACGAAAACTACAAGACTGTATATCTATAGATATTATGTACATTTATTCCACCAGGGGCGCTTGTGCAGTACCTTCTTCCTACTACAGCTGTTTTTTCGGCAATTAATTTTGAACGACTTAAGTATTCTTTTTTTTTTATATTTCATAATTAAATGAGCATTATGAGTCGTGCACTTTTGGATTTTCCAAACTTTATTTGACTGCGAAGGGTATATTTTTTTAAACATCTTATATATAAAATTCTCGTGTCACAATGTTAGTTATCGTACTCCTCCGAAGCGGCTTTACTCATTTTCACCAAATATTATACGCATATTCAGTAGGTCTGAGAATCGGCTACTATCTATTTTTCATACCCCTGATAAGGATTGTTCACCCTTAACATTTTTTTTATTTATATGGCAACACAACGTTTGCCGGATCAGCTAGTATGTATATCTTATTCTTTGGCGTGCCCTGTAGCCGACACGACTCGTCATAATTATTTAAGCTAAGGTTTCGTTAGATTCACCTTAATTATGAGAGTGGTATGAGCTCTATTTTTAGGCACTCGGGTTTTTTACTATATTATAACAAGTTACTATATTATACCAAGTTGTTATATTTATCTATTGTAAACCGTCCGTGTAGTCACGGGCCATGTCTGTCAACAATATTATAAAGAAAATCTTTATTTTGTCTGCAATGACCCGTGTCTAACATTTATAGTTTATACCTACATAAATTTAATACTTGCCTTGCATATGTAGATTGTAAATATTAATGAACCTTTACAATGCATCTTTGGCCGACCGTATGTCGAACTAGTCCTTTCTAGCGTTGATTACGGATATCCGCGGGTTGTTGTGGCCACTTGATATCTAGTAATTATATTAAAACGTACATTATACTCATATAATAATCTCATATACCTCATAGTGATTGGCTTAGATGTAGGTTACCTTCCTTTTTTTTTCGCGAGGGGAAAACCTTCAAAAGGAACCCGACGACGTGGGAGCGACGCCGGGTTATGTGGGATTTTTACTACACTAATACCCCACCGGTGGCCGTCCTCAACGCTTGTTGGAGAACTCCGAGATCTCCGACGGAACACAACCGGAGCCCTCCAAGCGCGATGCCCCGTCGGGTTCTACCCTAGGTAGGTAGCAGGTAGGTAGCAGCTAGGTAGCAGTTTTCGCTCCTCCCACACCATGTAGTGTTTACGACGGTATGCGACCACACATACCGCCGTCCTTCCCGGGGTCGCTTGCTGGACGGTTCGAGCTCCCACTCTTGCCACCCGCAACCCCGGAAGCCTCCTTTTAGTCGCCTCCTACGACAGGCAGGGGATACCGTAGCCCTATTCTACTCCCGGAACTACAGGGACAATAGGTTACCTTCCTACGAGGTTACCTTCACAGTAAACTCAATGCTATTTTTAGATCCTCTCAAATCCATTGTGCAAATGTTTTATGCAAATTTATCATAACTTTGATTGAAGTAATTTATTACTTCAAAGGTTTTTGAATTTATCTTGTCAATAAGTGCGCCCTGCTCCCCTAAGGAGATCATCGTAAAGGCTCTGTAAGCTCGCTTCTGTAAAATTCAATTAGGGAACACTTAAAATGCTGTATCTTATTCCTTACAATTACCAGTTTTATTGGGATACGTTTAATCTTTGTTTAAATTTGAAATATATAGAATGAATAATTTAAACCACCTAAATAATATGCAGGTTTGTATACTTATGGATTTCCGAAATAATTGTTAATTTTCATTTTATTTGTTAAGGTCTAAAATGCACATGTATTTAACAATTATAGGAATAAAACACTACTGTCATTTATATTCATTAGAAGTCTTAAATTTCTTATTAGCTTGAATACCATGCATGCATTACTCACAAATTCGCACGCATAGCGTAGCTTAAACCAGAATTAGGTTTAAGCTATGCTGTGCTATGCAATTTTGTGTATTTATTAAGTATGGATATGAAAACAAGCAAATGACAGAAACGTAGCAAAAAATCAAAGATTTCTTTTTGATTTCGGTCTACTCTACTAAATCTAAAATTAAAATCAAATTACAATATTTTTACCGTCATCAATATTCTACTCGTAACATTGAATTGACACTGAAATCTATACCTAAATTGATACCTAAAAACGCAATGAACGAAATATTGGGTGAAAAATATAAAATTAATTTTCCATAACAGAAAAACCTCTAACTCGTTAATGAAATACCATTACGTTACACGCTCGCGGTGCCACATAATGAATTAATGAACAGACGGGCCGCTGCGTACATAAATCAATTAGCCGTGACAAAATGACAACTTGTTTTATCATCGTCATTGTACGCTGGAGAAGTTCTGTCAGAATGTACTCATATGATATGTCTAATCTGTGTGATATCTATATCGATATTGCGTTTACCATGGCATATATGATACAAAGATGATGGAATCGATATGGCCATTATTAACAACCAATCTATAATAGATTGACAAAAATAACAGCCGTTTCTCCTTAGGAATGGCTACACATCTTTGATTAGCTAATTTGTTTTTTTTTTTTGGAGTTAGTCAAAGATTTATATGAACGACAGTAACCTCCATCAGATCTGGTCAAAAAACATGTCTACTGTATAAGCTGTGCTGTAATAAACTACTAGATGAAAAATTAAAATCAAATAACAATATTTGTACCTAAAACAGGACAATACGACCAAATTTAATTGACACTGAAATATATATCTTTACGCTGTTGATACGTAATAAAAACGAAATATCGGAACAAAAATATAAAATTAATTTTCCATAACAGAAAAACCTCTAACTCGTTAATGAAATACCATTACGTTACACGCTCGCGGTGCCACATAATGAATTAATGAACAGACGGGCCGCTGCGTACATAAATCAATTAGCCGTGACAAAATGACAACTTGTTTTATCATCGTCATTGTACGCTGGAGAAGTTCTGTTGTACTCATATGATATGTCTAATCTGTGATATCTAAATGCATGATGAAAGATGTTATGACGTGTATGGGTAATTATGTGTGGTTGGTGATGGTGGAAAGATTTACGAGGATTGTCAGAGCAAGTAACAAGTCACTTATGACCGACCTCAGGTGAACTTCAATTATATTCGAGATTTGATCTCAGGTGGCTCTGGGTGGTAGTGTCCGCTCACCATTAGATGTACAGCTATCTTTCATATATCAATTTAATTAAAACATTGTCAAAAAAATGTAAATGTTGTAAAAAATATTCATCTAAAAATCTTCAAATCTTCAGTTTTATAATAAATGCTGTTATATGACAACAAAGTCATAATGTGCCTAACAAAACATGGAAGTACGCCTGAAGTTTAGCTAATAACGGTCATCCATACACATTTAGGCCACGCTTGGTTACTTAACTTATACATCAGTTACGATATATGTATACACGATCGGCGAGTTACGTGTACTACAGATAAATTGCTTCTCCTGAAGGCAAATGTTCCCATATTCTAGCATAGGAGCATAAAGTCAAATTTTAAGTGGTTACTATTATTTGTAACTACATATAATAGAATTCCTACCTAAACCAAATATTTTACCGTCACGATTAACTTGAAATATCGCATGTTAATAATAACAAACTGACATAAGTCAGTTTAGAACTTAAGACTAATTTGTGAAATCTATCAAAATTTTATTTGAAAAATTAAGACTAATAATGGGCAATTACTGTGCAGAAACTTATTGCTTGTGTCTCGTATTAAATATCAGTTAGTCGTACCCAGTCCCACTTAATGCTTGGTGGGATCTATACAAATAAATAAATTCAAGTGTCTATTTGTAATATCAAAATCACTGCTTTTTTACTTATTGCGTACAAAAGTATAAAGGTTACTTGTAATGAAAAAGAAAACATAATTTTTTTCTCTGTCTGTCCGTCTGTTTGTTCCGGATAATCGCCGTCACGTCTGGACCGATTTTGACGGGACTTTCACTAGCAGTTAGCCATACAGAGTAACTTAGATTACTAAACTTATTTATATTTTAGAAAAAGAGTTCCTTGCAAGAAAAAGACCATGAAATCTCTACGATATTTACAATTATTGACGCAGTTGAAACCGTAGGGCACAGCTCGTAATCAATAAATTAGTTTTAGGGCACATTTAAAAAACGGTGAATGTAAAACAATAACAGCCTGCACCCACGGCCGCTCGTTATTTTATAGTGCACTAAATCCTGTGTTCACAAATCAATATTGACAACCTAGAAATTAACAGTCTTTTATCTACCGAGCTTTGACACACAAAAACTCGTTGTTTAGTCTTTCAATATGTCCACATTGATCTAAAAATTGAACGCGCTACATGAATATTTTTTGCCGCATACCCGTTCAGGTTCATTTTTAGGGCACAATAGGTACAAGTATAACACAGTTAAAATGATATAACGTTCTCGATAAGGACCCCGATAAATTATTTATCAGAATGGACCGATAATAAACCGAAAACAAGTTTTGTCATAACATTTACAACTATTAGTCGGCGATCAGAGTTTATTAATATTCTTTGGAACACTGGAGTTAATAAAATTAATTGAATTTATAGAAAGAATGGTCGTTAACTTGCAAAAGCAATTTATGTGTGTATTTTATGGCAGTGGTGTAATTGAGATGGTGTTTGGCCCTTTAAGTCCCTTTAAGTCAAATGCAGGTGTTAATTGCTCTTGATATATTGAGTTATTAAAAATATACTCATTGTAATTGTCATTTAAATGCGAAACAAGTGTATTAAAATTACTTCAAAAAAGTCTTTTTTATAAATTAAGTCTATGTTTAAATCATCTACTAGAAAATTATTACAAAAGTCTGTCTAAGAACATAACTATAACTCCTCTAATTTAAAGGAATTGAATGGCGCTTCGAAAATTACAATCCGTCAAGCCGTTTGACTGCAGGGTGTGCCAAAAAGTAAGACATGCACACGGTCAAAAACTCTTTTTAAAAAATCACCCTCCATTTTACCTGAATAAATGTAGTGACTATGTAAACGATTTACAAATTATACTCAGAATGTAATTAAACAATAGAGTATATTATCAATTCAACTAAGTTAAAATTATTTGTTACGGTTATTTCAAGATTATACTTCATATTCTTTTATTTTCACTAAATGTAAACGGTCTTGTAAACAACAACTTCATAGAACTGTGATATGTTATTGAACTTTTCAGTTCACAATGCTTCTATAAACAATTTTATAAAAACGCAATTTTATGAATCCGTGCATTGTTTTTTGAAAATCCATGCTATATTCAACTGTATCAAAAATATTCGCATGCATGCACGTGGTAAATAAAACCAATCATTTTCCAGTGCCTATCCGTTTGTTTTATTAAAGCTGTTTATATAAGGGTTAGTTCAATACAATTGAACCGCAGATAATACCGGATAAGCCTGTCGCCTGCAATATCAGTTCAATGGATTAAGTTCCGATCACTTTATTAATACTATAACCCTGCGATAAATGCTTTAGTTGTATTCGTTATTGCAGTTTTATTTATTATACCACATATTTTTAATATTCATTATATAGGAGTAGCAGACGAGCATGCAGTGCACCTGGTGGTAAGTGGCTACTGCCGCCCGTGGACATATGTAATCAACCCCAGATAGGATTAGATAATCCTGCCTAAGGTCGACCACAGATACGCCGCTACCCTAAGACTGACTAAGCTGGAACGCCTTACAATTAATAGGCAGAAATAGGTGTGGCTTTGTTACCGCCGGAGTCGAACCACAATGGGTTCTACCACCTTGATTATGTTTTAATACTGACTGATATTCATAGACCACTGTTTGAATTGACCACTGTTGAAGAGCGAAAATCTCGCTCCGCTATTTGGAGAAGCTTGTAGTACATGAAGCTTGTAGTGCGATTATCCAAAAATATGTGTTAGTTATCTGTTCATCGATATATTATCAGAATAATTGATCCTTAGGAAAACTTCTAACAAATTTCAAAAACCTATACCTAAAATTTCTGGGACTATTGTTCACCCCTCCAAAATATCAACTAATAACCGGATTGGTCCTATAAAACAAAAAATACTTAGCTCACAATTCATCACGCTGTTTAATATTACGGACACACACATGTTCGAAAATATTACAACACTAATTTAAAAACCGTAAGTGCATACGGAGAGATCGAACTTGGACCACTATCAAAAGTAGGCAAAATTAACGACAAAGCTATTACTGCGTTTTTTACCTCAAAGAATAAAACTATTTCTTGAATTACGAGTAATTTACAACTTTTTTATTCCCGCGCAAAATACAACTCAAACGTCAATGCCGTTCTTTTTCTTTTTTATGCTAACTCAAATAATCGTATCAGCCAGTGACTATTAAACTTAGTATTAGAAAAGTAACATGAAATAATTAATTAAAATAATACTAATAATAAAATAATTTGAATAGACTTCGAACATACCTAACTATACGATCATTTTGATTCTGAATGAAGGAGGCTTCATCAAAACGGTAATACCGTAACGTTCGATACAAGCCACCCACAGATATCTACGCCAGTAAAGTTTATGTCGGCTGCAGGCATCGAAGTTCCTTTGTTTGGCCACTTTGTTATCTAGCCTTTACCGCTAAGGTATCGTACCTTAATGGTTTGAAATTAGAGATATATTCCCGTTACTAATATTAATAAACTTATCCATTTTTTACCTACGAAATATCGTTTAACACCATCACATGTCTGACGGTGGAAGAACCCTTTCTGACTCGACTCCGGCGACACCACCGCCACACCTATTTCTGCCTTATCACAGCAGGGTAAAGGTTGCTGTGTTTTGGTTTGAAGGGTGTGGTAAGGGAGACATACTTTACCGAGGCGTTCCGGCTTAGTCCTCAGGGGTAGCGGCGCAACTGTGGTCGACCTCTGGTAGGAATATCTAATCCTATCTGGGTTGATTACAGATGTCCATGGGCGGCTGTAGCCACTTACCATCAGGTGAGCTGCATGCTCGTCTGCTTCTATATTATAAAAAATGATGATTTTTGTGTAGAAAAAAACTGGATATATTGATAATTAATAACGAGCTTTAACAAGTGTAGTACGCTCAGTTATCAGTAGTAATCATTATTTTAATTGGTTTGTGTCAAATCGAGAAAAAAGTTTATTTGTAGCGTTTCTTTAAACCAGAGTTCATATGTACAACAATTTTATTTCGCATAAGTTCATAATATTTAGATGAGCATAATATTATCATGTTGCTTGTAAATAATGTGATATTTGGCGAATGGGTGCACAGTTCCCCAATGACTCTATCACTTTCTTACATTTGTAATAAACTTAAAAAAAATACGAAAATCCTGCCTAAAATCGATCATGCATCTACCCTGTGGATTAAATAACCACGTCATATATAACCTTACAAAGTTACGCTTTAAATTTATGCTTTAAAATTATGCAAACGTGCCATTAGTAAGATAGCGGTCAATGTTTGCCAATTACAATTACAAATGCACAAAAACTGAATACAGGCTACAGAATAGACTTTGACATACAGCTGAATAATTAATGTCAAATGCCGACCTTATATCATTTAAGCTTTTTATTAAGGTGCATTTAGCATATGAGCATGCAATCCATCTGATAATAATCAACCACAGATTAGAGTCTTAAAACGCTTCATAAAACTATTTTCCTTATCATCATCAACCAATCACTTTCCCATTGCTGGGCACAGGTCTCCTCTCAGAATGAGAAGAATTAAGCCAAAGTCCATCCACGCTGGCCAAGTGCGAATTGGTAGACTTCACATACCTTTGAGAACTTTTTTCTTAAGATTTCTCAGGTATGCAGTCCTCACGATATTTTCGAGCAGACGAGCATGCTGTCCATCTGATGGTAAGTGGCCACTGCCACCCATGGACATTTGTAATCAACCCCAGTTAGGATAGATATTCCTACCAGAGGTCGGCCACAGATGCACCGCTACCCCTGAGGACTAAGCTGGAACGCCTCGAAAAAGTATGTCTCCCTTACCACACCCTTCAAACCGGAACACAGCAGCATTTAACACTGCTGTTATTAGGCAGAAATAGGTGTGGCGGTGGTGCCGCCGGAGTCGAACCACAAAGGGTTCTACCACCTTCAAAATGATAATAAATCTCTTGTACGCACATAACTTTGAAAAATCAGAGGTGCGTGGGATTTGAACCTCAGACCCCTCAATCAAGAGGCCGAGTTTTTTAACCACTAGGCTATCACTGTGTTTTCCTTAACAAACCAATCAAACCTGAACACACCAACGCTTAAACTGATGATAAAACAGAAATGGGTTTAGCGGTGGCACTTCCCGAATAATTCTACCAAGTTCAACGATAACAGAATCATATCTAATAATACTCGTAGATGCATTCGACGTATTATCTCGAAGGCGAAGTTTAATCCGAGTTATCCGCATTATATCAGTCGATGTCGGTTGAACTTTGCTTGATTGCTTCGACCGCACTGTTATTATGTTGCATTGTATAATTTGGATACAGATTGTTTAATGCAAGTATATTTCGCATAATTTTGTTGACGTAATTATGTTATGAGTATGCAGGTTTTCTCATGAGGTTTCCATTCACCGTTTAAGCAAATGATTTCTAATGCGCACGTAAGTTTGAAAAATCAGAGATGCTTGGGGTTTGAACCTCGAACCCCTCGATCAAGAGGCCGAGTTTCCTGACCACTAGATCGCTGTGTTTTTCTTATCAAACCTTAACGCTGCACCTAACACTGCTATTATAAAACAGAAATAAGTTAGTTTTCCGAGTCACTACGAATAATTCTACCAAGTTCAACGATAACAGAATCATATCTAATAATACTCGTAGATGCATTCGACGTATTATCTCGAAGGCGAAGTTTAATCCGAGTTATCCGCATTATATCAGTCGATGTCGGTTGAACTTTGCTTGATTGCTTCGACCGCAATGTTATTATGTTGCATTGTATAATTTAGCTACAAATTGTTTAATGCAATTATATTTCGCATAATTTTGTGGACTTAATTATGTTATGAGTAGGTTTTTCTTAATATTTTAGAAGTACACGAGTGCTGTCTGTTTGATGGTAAGTGCCTGCCGCCTATGGACATCTGTAATCAAACCCAAATGGTATCAAATTCATACCTTTGGTCGAGTTCATATGCGTTGCTATTATTGAGGGCTTAGTTGAAACTCCTCGTATAAGAGTATCTTCCTCAGCATACCATTCAGAATACTGCAGCACTTAACACTGCTGTTTTAGGCAGAAATATGTATGGCGGTGGTGCCGCCAGATTGAAACTACAAATAAGTTTACCTTATTTAAAGGAAGAGAATATTATTGTGGACATCTTTCCTAAGGGAACTCCTGAGACAAAGTATTTTCGTCTTAGGAGCAATTGCTTCACTTTTTATTTACCATTGTACACAGAAATAATCTAGTTTCACATACAATTGGGCTATCATTACTCTCTGACCTAAAGGTATATCCTAAGGCTATAATCAAGACGCTCTACAAACAACTTACAATGTAAAACGAACTTTTCTCAATAAGTCTATATAAGGACCTATATTGCACAAGCAAGAATGCAAAACGTTCTTCGCGCTCGTAATGTTAACGTGATGTAATGATTATTCCAACTCATTATTTTCTGCGGGCGCTCAGTAATCATAAATTATTACCGTATTTAGAAAACAATTTCAGTTCGGAGGCAAAAATACTTTAACAGGAACTTAGAGAATCGACCGTCACTTCTATATCTTCTTAACAACGTCAATGTTAAGCGCTGATGTTGTGATGCTTATACAAGATATTCTAACTTAGAGATGGAACATGCGAGCTATGGCCGGCGCCGGCGACGAATCGCTGGTCTTTTTTGTAATATAAGAGTAGTAGACGAGCATGCAGATAACCTGATGGTAAGTGACTGCTGCCACCCATGGACATCTGTCATCAACCTCATAAGATTAGAATCCTACTGAGGTCGTCCACAAATGTGCCACTACCCCTTGAAACCAGAACATAACAGCGTTTAACACTGCTGTTATTGGGCAGAAATAGCTGTGGCGGTAGCGCCGCCTAAGTCAAACCAAAGAGGGTTCTACCACCTTCAACCGTCGGCGCCGGACGCGAGCGCGGACTGTCGCTTATATATTAAGTAACTTAGTTTTCAAGGGCAAAAACATTTTCGTGGCCTCAGGACTCTAATCCTATCTGAGATTGACTGCAATCTAAAAGCGTCAAATAACTATTTATCAGGAAGTCTTCTTATTTGGCACTTCTGTCATTAAAAGACACGTTAAATCCAGTACAATTTTTCACTCAAAAGCTATGTACTAAAGCGATGCCTGTAAACTACCAACTCTGTCTAATCATTTCCGGGCAGCTCAGGTTCAAGTTAGTTGTTCCGTGTTTATGTTCTCGACAAAACGAACGTTGAACGTAGCCGAGTGAACTAAAACTGCCGCAGACTATTTGGTGCCATTTCTGAATGGCCTTTGAGAGGACGATGCGGGCGATGAGTGTATATTAAGCTCCTGAATGTAGCTTTTAAGTAATGTGAGGTATTTCGTACTTTACATTATAAAATTGGTAGACTTGCCAGCTTAAATATGCACTTTTTAACGGTAGTCGCTTTTTATTTGTAAAATTGATGGTTCCAACTGATGGTTAGTGATCACTGTCATCAATATTAAGTATAGAATAGAGATTTTATCAGAATCCGATTACAAGTGTATTGCCACTCCTAAGGGCATCATCATTATCCGCATATAGCACCGATATTAAGTTCGTGGAATTGTCCATTTCAATATATTCATACTTATTTTTTAATAAAATATAAGTACATAAATAACCTATATAATTTTTAATATCGACAATTTGTGATGCAATAAACACATTTTATGGGTGTTTAATAAACTATAAATTGATATAACTATTAACTTTTAAGCAACAGGGGAACATAAAAATGTAATTTGTTAAAAAACGTGCCATAAAGTTTCTATTTTGGTTACTTTTTTATATTATAAACATTTACATTAAACATAAACATTCTTTGAAAAAGAATTAAACGAGTTTCAAATTCATTAAAAATGTACTTAATTATTACACTATCCTACACATATCGTTTTAAATCCTGTTACTGCTAAAATGCTAGTTCTATGGTAAAACCTAACACGTGCTTTAATTTGCCGTCATTACGTCCTATCCAGCAGTGCCTTATTACCACCCACACAGCGACATGTAGGTACACACTTACTGTAATGGGAGATAGCACAACCCAGATACATCAGAAATAGATTAAAACGTATTGATAATAATACAGAGTATTTTATACAGATAATAAAAATAATACCGAATATTTTTAATGATATTATTTTTGTGTTTACGAATAGTTTTACGAAAAGTAGACTGAATAGGAAAATTGTAAAAATATGTAGCTAGATAGAAGGCATGCGAAGAACGATTTTTTACAAATAGAAGGTTCCCACCTACCTTAAATTTCATTTGATCTCTGTTACACCGAATCGCCTGCGATTTTCCCAGTAGAACGAACACATTCACTGAAATAAATGGAATATTCACAAATTAATACCCGAACCATCGCTTGTATAGTACGAACAGACAAGTAAGCACTACGGGTGCTAATGTGATACTAAGCGTCTTCCATTATTTTGAATAAAAATAGGAGGGTAGATCCAAAATCGTTAACGTGCCTTGTAATCTTAAATAACTGAATTAAATGAACGTTCAAAATAAGCTTACATATAAAATTCTCGTGTCACAATGTTAGTTACCGTACTCCTCCGAAACGGCTTTCACAAAATTTTAAATGCATATTCAGTAGGTCTGAGAACCGGCTACTATCTATTTTTTATACCCCTGATTGATAAGGATTGTCCACCCTTAACATTTTTTTATTTATATGGCAACACAACGATTGCCGGGTCAGCTAGTTTGTATATAACATAATTCATGAAGTATTAAAATTATTTTTTGTTTATAGTTCGATTATTTTCTTATATAAATATTTATGTAACCAACATTTTCAAACTTTTTTACATAGTTTAACTACATAATATTTTTGTGCACCATATTTACTTTAAAAAATCTTCCCCGTTATACTATGTCGTAAAATTTTAAGGGCTAGTTTTGATAAGTGGCAGTTACAAGAACACGTAGGCACCTTTTATGTACCCTATATGTTTAAATCATAATACATTACTAATTTTAACCGACTTGAGAAAGAGAGATACATAGCGTTCGAATATAGAAGTATTCGACGTTTATGTATAATTGTACTATGAATGTCCAGGGTTTTAAGATATTAAATTAAAAGACAGTTTCAAAAGAAACGAAGAGTCCGTAACTAACAAATGGTTCGTGTGAGTTCCATTCTAAGAACGATCCAAGAAAAGTTTAACAAGACAAACTAGCTGTTTCGTGTGTCAACTAACTAGTTGACTCATTTTACGTTCCCGCTTGATCGTTAGCAGAAGTTGCAAATTGCAGCTAAGAACGGTCTATTACCTCTCAACAAATTCGTTCTCATCAACTTAATAAACAGCAAAGTTCGTTAAAAAATAAATCTTAAATGCTTTTAGTCCTCGACCACGGAACACTAACATTTTGTTCTGTCTGTTGTGTTTGACAGTAACTACCTTATAATATTTTGAGACTGGCAATATTTTATTCAATACTTAAAAAAACAGTGATAGGTTAATGGTTGAAAATGGGCTCCTCGAAGGTCCAAGGTTTACTTTCAGGCCTAAACGTCTGATCTTTCATAGTTATATGCGTATTAGAAATGAATTATATTTTTTTAACTGTGGAGGAAATCTTCGTGAGGTAACCTGCATACCTGAGAGATTTCCAAAAAATGTACTCAAAGGTATGTACTCAATGTGAAGTCTGCCAGAACGCACTTGGCGAGCGCGGTGGACTGTGGCCTAATCCTTCTTATTCTGAGATATACAAATATTTTATTAGATTCTTAATAGAATATATCCGTAGATATTTTGTTCTCTTACAGTATGTAATTGCATGTACAGTAGTCTCTACTAAATATTTTTTCTAAAGTTAACCACCAAAATCTCCGATCATTTCTCACAATGAAAATACGTCAAAAAATTAAAAACTTAATCCTTCACCGCTAATAATCTGTCATTTCTTATTGATGTCGCCAAACTGGCAAATATTCAGCTGTCACTGATAGAATGATATTTATTACGTACCTCACAAAACTTTAATTGCGTTTAAAAAGTTTTTATCAATTCCAGCAAACGTCTTCATAATTCCTTTTTTGTTGACTGATTTTGCTTGTGTGGCAAATTTTCAGCAATCATTCACAAATTAAATTTTATTAAGGTCTCTTTCGTGTAGCTCTACAAATTTCTTTCATCGTCGTTATAAATCTATTCTTTTTTATGTGATTACTAGCAGATCTACCAGCAGTTATTTTAATTAAATTTATTAATTATACACTCATATATTACTATACAGAGTGTTCTTAATCTTGTTGCTGATAGATCTTTTAAATGTCAACAAGTAATTAATTAAAAAATCAAAAAACCCGACTGCACTATAAAGCTAAAGTCGAATTTCCAAAAACTGTGAAATAGGCGTTTTATTATTTTTATCCAGAAAGCCAAATACATAGTTTCATAGAAGGTACCTGCTTCAAAATCAAAAGATCTTCAAACAATTTTATCCTATTTTATCCTATTTTATCCTCGTAGAGCTCATTTACGCTATATAAATAACCTATGAGTAAATTTCGAGCACTCTAAAGTTCAGTGGTTTTCCTTTGCGTTTATCTTTATCACAGCACCACTACGCATTTAGTCAGACAGTCATCTCAATATGTCTAATATATGTATATATTATATAATGTATTATATAATGTTCTTTTTTTAAAACGTGTTACTATTTCGCAAAAAAATCCACCATTTACGATCTATAAAAGATCTATCCGGTGATTATATTACCTCGTTGGAGTAGAATTTCATTAAGTTTATCGAACAAGCCTGATACAACATTTTATAGTGTTTGCTTCAAAATTGACGGTTGTTCAAATGAACTTTTAACCCTTATTTTACCCTCTACGGGGTTGATTTTTCGGAAGGGGATGGGGAGGTGTGTTCTTGTTCTTACCCAGAAAGCCAAATACTAAATTTTATAGTAGTTGCTTCAAAATTAAAGGATTTCAAAAAAACTGTTTTTTCCCTATTTTACCCTCTTAGGGGCGGAATTTCCAAAAAGCTTTTCTTAGTATTTATTTACGCTATATAGCAAACTCATGTGCGAAATTTCAGAACTCTAAGTGGAGCGGTTTTGGCTGTACGTTGATTTCTGAAAAATGAAAATTTCATTTAATTAGTCAGTCAGTCAGCCATCTTGCTGTTTTATATATATATAAATATATTTTTATAATCTACGTTTAATTTACTTTCATTTCATATCCCACTCGATAGGTTCGGTTGACTTTTTTTTTTAAATTTGTTACTATTTCGCACCAAAAATTCAACCCTTTTGATTTTTTTTTCTAACACCTATCTAAGGACACTCGGGTCATTGAGACGAATGTAATGACACATTAACTGTCGAAATTTATCCAGCCGTTTGTAAGATCGGATCAAATAAAGAAAGACAAACATACAAGATACGCGCGAAAAACATAACCCTTCCTTGGCAGTCGGGTAAAAATTCGTACCTAAATGTAAACTGTCGACATGATTAATCGGATATTTATTGATTAATATTGCTTAGTTGGCAATTTTCCAACAAACATATTATTTTTATATTAATTATGCCTATGATTATCATTATTAAATATATCAGTTATTCATATTATTTTTTAAGCACAGTCATGTTGTATTCTATACACAGGTCTACCTTGTTGTTTGAAAACATTTAAAATTACAAAAAAAAAATGTAAACCGTCAACATGATTAATCCTTGCTTTGTTGATTGATTTTGCTGATTTGGCAATTCTCCAGCAGTCATTCAAGTTAATCAAGTTAATTATCTACAGGGTGTTCGGTGTCGCGTGGCGCTCCGAAACTTCCTTTATTAGATTTGTTTTCGACTGAACTGATGATGAAAAGAAAAGTAATTATTCACTCCCCGCCTTACAAATTGACAACGAGTAAATAATTAATGGATCTTTAAAGTTAAAAGCCAGTAGCGTATTTTAAAGCCGAAAAGTTTCATTATGTCTTGAAGATTATGATTTTGGATAGGATTGAATAGAATAAAATCAGAAGACCATGAATTCGAAATTGAATATGCCAATGTCGTTTATTTTCATTAATTAATTAATGTATAAGAAACATTTCAATTACATTTAATAAACGTGGCTACCATTGTTTTATTAATTAAGTGTCTTTTCATTCAAAAACTTTTTGTAATTGTAAAATTAAAAAAAAAAATCTTCAAAATTGTTGAAATATTTAATACAGTAACAACAACAGCCTAAGTATGTTTGATAAGCTAAGTTAACACTACAACAATATGAATGCAAACAATATGAACTCAATCACTTTCTTCTTCAATAAGAAACACATTAATATCTATTAAATGTAGGTATCCTGTCCGTACATTCGTCCATTAAACTCAGTACATCAGCAGCTATTCCATTTAATACCAATTCCATTTAGAGACAATATATAACACAAACACATCTGCGTTTAATATCTTAACGATGTGGAGTGGAGACCATTACTTATTCCACTTACATTAATTCACCACTGTTTAATCAACTAATAGAAGTACAGGAGACAATCAATTATTATGAATAACCACTTATTGCTCGAGTCTTGTCCAATAAAACATGGTATAAAAGAGAGAGGTGAGAAATTATGTTTCAAGTTTTCAATTCTTATTTTACACCCTTGAGAGATAAGTATTTGGAAAATACCCTTCTTAGCGCTAATTTATATATTTACTACATTTTTCTGACTCACGAATTCGCAAATTCATGAATCAGATTAAATACGGTATTCTATATAGACATACAGACAAGTCTGTATGTCCCTTATAGAATCGTAAACTATGCATTTGATCATGTGATGATCTTTAGCAAAGTTGTTGTGCATGAGCTCACGAAGTTTTCGGAGTTGGTACGACCAATTTTAAATGGCGCTACTGTCATTCCAATAAAGGTACAAATTTTCAGTTGTACGAATGTCGTGTTCTTTACTTTATAACGCGGGCGATACAGCGGGCACTACTAGTATACAATAAACTATCATCAATCATCATAAGCGATTTCTTCAAAACAACCTTAGGGTCGTGAGTTGTAACCAATTGGAAGAAAGTTAGGGGTGCATATATAATTTAATTAATACGCAAATTCAACAATCCACCTCCCTATTATACCTTTATAGCAATTGTCACTAGCTTTACGGGGGAAGGAAGACATCGTGAGGAAACTTTTACGCCTAAAAGTTTTTCAAAAGTTCTCAACAGTATGTGTCTAACAATTCGCACTTAGCCAGCGCCATGGACTATGGCCTAAACCTCACTTTAAGAAGAGATCCATGCCCAGCAGTGGCACAATAATGGGCTGACAATAATTCAAAAATATCGAAAACTATATTCCGAATACGAAAATCGCTATTTCAGTTTTACAATGCAAGTTTTAACTTACGAACCAATATAAAACAAAATTCTCCTATCCTGTCCCAAGTTCTATCTAATGTTATGCGATTCCCGTGCAAAGTTTTTACCCTTTCAATGTTCTTTATTCGTCTAGCTTACTTTGCCTCCGTCGAGTTTTCGAGAACATTCGATGGAACTATTCCAGACTTTTTATCCTTACTCTAACTACTTTGCAATCTATTTTCTGCTTGCAAACAATGTAAAGTACTTTTTGTATAGGAAAGTTTCAACAATGTAGTAATATTCTTATAGATCTGTGTAACCTGTTTTTGTTCGTTATTCGTATTGATGTATTAATAGAACAATTTTTTCTCGAGTTATGTGAAGAGTATCATCAACAACTCTAAGATTACTTGGCTCTACTCTTCATTTAGAAATAGAAGATGTGAGTAATAATAAACAGCAGTGTTAAGCGCTGCTGTATTCCGGTTTGTAGGTTGTGGTAAAGGAGTCATCCTTATCCAAGACGTTTCAGCTTAGTCCTCAGGGGTGGCGCATCTGTAACCAACCTGATGGGAATCTAATCTTATCTGGTGTTCAAATGTCCATGCACGTCAATAATCACTTACTATCAGGTAGGTATGCATGCTGGTTTGATCCACAAAAACAAAATCTTCTCATAGAAAAATCTAAGGGAACTTCATCAGCAACCCATTACTGTCCCACTGATGGGCACGGGTCTCCTCTCAGAATGAGAAGGATTAGGCCATAGTCCCCCGCTCTGGCCAAGTGCGAATTGGTAGACTTCACATACTTTTGAGTTTTTTTTTTATAAATCTTTCAGGTATGCAGGTTTCCTCACTATGTTTTCCTTCACCGTTTAGCAAGTGATAATTAATTTATAATACGCACATAACTTTTGAAAAATCAGAGGTGCGTGCCTGGGATTTGAACCTCGGACCCCTTGATCGAGAACCCGAGTTTCTTAACCATTAGGCTATCACTGCCTATGCCTATGCCTAACCTTATATTTTCATTATTATATTTATCTAACGGCAGTACTGTGTAAACTGGGTAGGGCAAGCGTTTAATTCAAAGTGACCAGTGCACAACAGGGGCCTAACAATTTAATCCACCTTTGTTTCGTTTTCCACACACTGGATGGCTGACTTTGACAGCCCTGTTATATGGCTCTACTGGAATAGATTTTAAAATTATGTCCAAATTTTCGTCGTGTATTTATTTTGCTGAAACAAATATGTTGCCAGGTTGACTTTCATTGTTTTAAATTTATGTTTCATTTGGGTTGTTGATGCTGTAACAATATCCTTTCATTATTAGTTAAAATTTAATTTTATATTAAAAGTGGCATGACAGATAATAGAGTATTCCATCCGCTACTAGCCACAAAAGTGGCATGACAGATAATAGAGTATTCCATCCGCTACTAGCCACAAAAGTGGCATGACAGATAATAGAGTATTCCATCCGCTACTAGCCACTATCATAAGTTTGACAGATGAACTTATTATCATTTGAATAATATAAATGTTCAGTAAATGTTTTGTAAAAAATAATGCATGAAATTAATGTCCCATAGCTGGGCATACGTATCACTTTAGAGTGCAGATTAGTAGAACTACATCAGTGCAGATTGATGGGGATACGTTAATAATAGCTAGTTAAGGACAATTGACCATTGTTGGCCATAATGTCTCTGTGTGGTAAGGGAAACATGCATATTTGAGGCGTTCTAACCTAGTCCTCAGACATCTTTTGAAGGTTGACATTTGAAGGTGGTAGAATACTTTGTGGTTCGACTCCGGCGGCACCACCGCCACAGTTATTTCTGCCTAATAACGGCAATGTTAGGCTCTGCTGTGTTCCCTTTTGAAGGGTGTGGTAAGAGAGACATACTTTTTCGAGGCGTTCCAGTTTAGTCCCCACGGGTAGCGGCGCATCTGCGGCCGACCTCAGGTAGGAATATCTAATCCTATCTGGGGTTGATTACAGATGTCCATGGGCGGCAGTAGCCACTTACCATCAGGTGGATTGCATGCTCGTCTGCTACTCCTATATTAAAGAAAAAAAATCTGTGGCCGATCTCAGATAGGACTCAAATATTATACATTTAGCCTCAAGTGGACTGCATTCTTGTTTGCTTCTAAAGTAAATAAAAGTTCTCTAAATTTGCAATACCCCTACCGTTCTTGTGCCTTTATATCCCACTGAATTAAATATAATCTAATAAGAAAATTATACGCTGTTCCTTGAAAACTCCGCATTCGTACAAGGTATGGGAAGACGGGAAATTAATTCTCATACATTTACCAAGCCTCTCAGTATACATCTCAATAAGCCTCATTCAATGTTTATAAAGAGTCGTATTATGGAAAACTTGAGTAGGTTTCTTTTATTATACATCTTCTGCATACATATTAGACATATATATTTCAGGGGTTATCATAAATGCTCCAATGAAGACTGATAAAGTTAACGTGAGAGCTAATTAGAAAGATTCGTTGCGAATCAGTTATCGTCTTCATGCTGGCCATGGTATTCAGTACCCTTACCATGAGTTTTCAAAACATCCCACAATTTTACGTTACGTTTACTCAATCCACTATTCTGTTCCGTTTGCTTCAGTAGACTCAGTAAACGTAACAATAAGTAAGTGCTCAACTGACGATAAACTTTTGTCTCCCTCACATGTTCGCAAAAAAGAGAGACAAAACATAAAGCGCCATTTTGTCAATTTAGACATTTAATATTACGTTACTGACACTATAGGTCTGATACAATCCGCTAGGGGCGCTGTTTGGAATTTGTATGGGCAAATACGTAAACAGATACCAAAACAGTCATATTTGTCAAAACGTAAAAACTCAGTAAGGGTACAAAGCGAGAAAGGCTTTGGTTATAGTCCACTCGGTAGTATAGTCACGGCTGCACATGGACATCTGTTACAATCTTCATGTTGAACAAATATTCTACCTGTAATGCGTCGCTTCTCTTGAGGACTACGTCGCCTCATAATATGTCAGTCATCCTTTCTACACTCATAGCCTCACACTAGGATTCCGCATGACGTGGGTGCCATGGACACACACAGATAAATAAACAAACAGCCACACAAATTACGTTTGCTGCTCTCGGAGGCTCCAAAAAAAAGCCAGATTTACTTTAAAAGTAATTTAATTATATTAAAATTACAATAAAACTTATATTTAAGGCTAGTGATTCCTATCTAAGTTGGATGAAGAATACACATTTTTATGTTACAATAATTAAGGAAAGTATTGATTGGTAATTGCGAAATTGCTAATGTGCAATAAATCTAGGTCTAAGTCGATGACTCGCCAATGCACGTGTTGGTAGCGTCAGCGATCCTCTTAGGGCTGCTATACGTAATTCACACAACAACAGAAATTTAAATTCATCATTTAAATCAATCTGGACGGAGATCGAACCCGGGTCCCTCTGCGCTCCGCCACACGGAATCTCATCCATACGACTCTACCAATTGTAAACCTCGACCTTTCAAAATTTAATGCATATTTCTTTTAAACAAAAACAATAATACAATAACATTATCCTTCGTTGCCTATTATATATTTACTTATACTCGTAAGAACACCTGCATATTGTTGAAACGACATGGACATCGAGAATTAATACCATATAATCCCCATATCAATAGTGCTAAACGCCGAGAGCCTGTTGCGTGTCTGATAAGGCATTGATGGTAATTGTCATATTCACAGATCTATATTGTGTACATGAAGTGAGAACGTGATCTGCATAATAATACGGCGATATCGGATAACGATTTTATTCTAAAATTGTAATTAATTCATACAATAAAAATGATACTTTTGAAAATACAGTAACTGAATTTTGTGTAGTTTGTGATATGATGATGTCAATTAACAAGAATGTACATTAATAATTTAAATTCTAAATTACAAAATAATTTAAATTACACTTCTTTTTACTTTAAATATGTTTGTTTGCGTACTACGAATATTTACACTGCCGTATTTGAATTGGAGCCGCATAGTGGTATATATTTCAGACCTTCCCTAGTTATGAGAAGTGACGCGTGAAGGCTCCGCTGTGGAACATAAAATGGTTGCAAACAACGAAAAAATTGAAAACTTCACTGGCGCTATCTGGAAGTACAAAATAGAGTATTCAAAAATTAACAATGCCATCTACTAGTGGAGCTAACGCAGAGGCTAATAAATTAATAAGTGATCAATTATTTATCCCCTCTTAGTTTTCAAAATATTTTTTTAATGAAACCGTTTATAATCCATATTACAAGGTTTAAAAATTAATATTGATGCAAATATTATCCGTCTGATTAAAATAATACTTAAAACGCATGTAGTTGAGTTTTTGGCATCGTTTCCGTATAATATAACCGTACTCGTGAAATACAGCACCATTTCAACTTCGGGAAACTTTACCCAGATCATATTAGGCAGTAAATTTTCGACGGTAGCTCCATTATTTTTTATATATAACGATAATTTTCACCTTTCTATCCTCAGTGTTACGCGCGCCAGGATAAATTATTTTTTGAAAATACTGGTTGATTTTTGTATTTAGTGATTATTTAAACCACTCATCATTTAAAGCTTTTAGAAGAGTTGTATTGATTATTCTTTTTATACTATAAATCCATAAATGTGCATTATTCAGGAAAGAGATATTATATTCTCATTATATTTAAGCGCGTATTGACACAATATTCTACAAAGATAATGCATAGTTGAGAAGTGGCATTGGTTGATTATTTTTCAGAGGACAAATAAGTCATCGTTCTTTTGGTACCCAATTAAAGTAAGAAATTAAACGTTCCGTTATTATTAGTGGTGAAAACATACGAAAATATTGGGATTAACCCGTGCCTTTCTCCAGTAATTCGAATTGAGGAATGTGGTGAAGTATGCTCCATCACAACTCAATGTAAGACATATTTGAATCCAACGTAAAAGAGTTTGCAATTAATGATTTATAACGTTTTAAAATATATAATTTCATACCTACTTTAGATCATAGACGTGAGCCATCTCTTCATTAAATTTTACCGGTAATCAATACTGCAGAAAATATTTAAGCTATTAACAACAAAGTCTTAAATGAGTATCGCTATCTGAAATGGAAAGCACATTTAACTAAAGTATGAAGACGGAAATCGCTTGAAGACAATGTATGAAGCTTAGTGAGCGTAATAAAGTTAAGGGTAGTTTTAGCGCCTACTTCACGCCGCACTTTATGGTGTGGTGAGGACAATGTTGCGCCATATCGCGATCTTGAGTATTAATAGTGTTGCTATAAAGGACTTTATCGCTTGCTTTTAGAAATTGAACATCGAAATTGCTTCTTTACAATGAAGAAAAGCTATTAGTGATTGTTACTACAAAGTATTACACGTACAATGAGTCTGTTAAACCGATGCACTCTTTTTCATATTTTAGGATCATTTTTATGAGGAGATTCTACGTAAGTATAACCTTACCTAACCTATCTTTACATACACCAATATTAACCTAAACAAAGAAACAAACATTTTGGAATATTTTTTTATGTGCTGATATATAAATAAGCACGTGTATTTATAAAATGGTACTTTTTTCTAATTTACACATTTATTAAGTCATGACATTGGGATTAGGGATCAAGTGACAATTTTTGATTACAGGGCACGAGCCATAACAATTTCTAGGAATAACCCGAAGTAGACGTCTGTTGTAGGAAAATCCATTTGTAAAATTATATTTTAGGAGAATTTATTTGGTATGGAATACATTTGTAATTTTGTTATATTTATTATTTAGATTTCTTTTAAACTAAACACGCTATTTTACCATATGAAAAGTGTATAACAATATTGGTTTCATAATATTTATAGATTGGATTTTAAAACAATTAGGTACTCGTGTATATTGTTTTACAAAACTTCCATATAAATTTTTATTTATTAAAGTAATGCAATATTATTCAGTAATTTTAAACCCGAAAACCAATTGTTTCCGGAAACATTGAACCCACATTAATTGTGAAATTCCCATTCGAGATATTCCCAGAAGCGGGAATATGACCATAAGTGAATCGATGCGAAACCATAAATCAAACACCAACTCCACGAAAACCGATTAATTGGTTCAATTGTCTGGATCACTTTGACATCACGAACAATCCAAAGACAAAGTTTGCATGCAAAAGTCGCTCTTAAACTCACTCCGCGATTGGATTGTCTACTGGCAAAGTTTGATAGCTTTGAGAAATGTAGTTAGATATGGTAGCTCGTGTATGCGATGAATTATAGCTCCCACGCCATGAGCCATTCTAGACACGAAATGGTTCGCAACAAACTAACTTCGGTGCGTTCGTAATTTTGAATTTGGCAAACATTGGAGCAGGGAAAGTTAAGCGTATTACGCACGATCCATCCGGCTGTCCGATATCGTGTGCTCGTACAGTGAAGAGCGCCATGGGGACGAATCTTTCGTGTTAGAAATATATTCAAATTATATAATTATAGCTTTATTTTAATTATTTTGTGTTATTTTCATGGTGTGTTATTTTTCTAATAATCAGTGCCCATTTATATAGTCACTGGCTTGTGAGACTGAGTTAGCATAAAAAAGAAAAAAAGACGCTCATGGCGTGAGAGTTGTGTTTTGTGCGGAAATAATAAAATTTGTAAATTGGATCGAGAAATAGTATAATTTTCTTAATCCATTATACTTGTTTTAAATCGAAGCAATATCGAGGCGAATTTATCGATTTAAATTATTTTAAATTGAAATACGTTCTACTTTGTTCATTTAGTTTGTTATAAGGAAGTGATGTTTGACGCTAACAAACAATTTGTGGTCAGTAATTGAAAGACTAATACTTATTAGGCCACGTTCATTAATAAAGCAAATCTTATTTGCGATATTACCTTTACTATATCAAATTCTATTATGCGGTCAATCCACCAATCCGCATTGAAACATCTTGGTGGATTATTCTTCTCCACAGTGGCGGGTAGAATATTGTAGGCGTTTGCTGTATGAGGTCGGTAAATGCGTACTGGGCTTAATTTAGAATCTGGCAAGCGTAGGAACTGGAAGGTTACTCGCGTTATCGAGATCAGAGTGACACCGAATACGCTAGACATTGGCAGTTCAAAATTAATGTGTCACTGAGAAATTCAAAGTAATCAATAGTACCTAATGGTTATAATGCCAGTAGCATTAGATATAAATTATTAGACCGACCCTAATTGTGCATTTATATCGAAAACCCAATTTCTTGACTTATGAATTCTAAATCCCGTTTTTGAAATTTTATAATTATTAAAAAAATCCGTCTCAAATAAAGTTAAATACCTGGTATAATCCGCGTAAAACTTCTAGTCCGCTCTGAATATAGAAATGAATCGCATCGCCATAACAAATTGTATTACTACACCTGCTCGCAACAATTTCAGAGCGGACTAGCAGTTTGGCGCGAACTATACATTTAATACAATTAATTTTTATTAATTTTAATTTATTTCATTTATTTATGTACTCTTAAATCATCTGCACTATTAAATATTATTTGTATGATTTTAAAAAGTCAATTTTAGCTAATCCTATGACTGAATTCATTCTCTCAAAATCAAATTTTAAAACTACGACTCAAAGTTTAAAATTCCATTGTCTTAGCGTCGCGCGTTAAAAGTTGGATCTCCGGTATTCTTGATATTTAACCGTTAACGATATTAAATTCTCGGAAGATATGGCAACGTGCGGCGCATAACTTCTCACTTCGTCCGCTTCCGTCTATAACATATTCCACCGTTCAGTTCAAAACTCGATGTCTCGGCAAGGTGGAACAAACTTGCTCACGGGGCGATATTTTGCAAAGTTTCTGATAGCCTGCCCTCGACTTGGATTCCACAACTTACCGATCCCAAATACTAGATATTACTTAGAATCCATTTCAAAAGGAGCAGGCCGTCATAACTTTTAAGTGGAATCCACGTATATACAGGAAATTGATCCGTCTGCTGATGCCATTTAAAATGTAGCTTGCATTCGACAGCAATTTAAATACCAAACCTAACAAAATATAGAAAATGAAGCGTATTTCCATGTAAATTGTATATGATTAGTACGTATTGCACAGATATGTTCCTATGGGACATAGTACCTATATACTTAGAAATTAAACGAACTTACCTAAGTGAAGTTCCAATTTCAATTGTACGAACTGCATAGTCTCGAAATGATAATGTTGACATGTAGTACACCGCCAGTCGTCAGCCTTGTGTCACGTATATTCAGAGCTAAAAACCTCGAATTCAAATAATTTAAAACAATATCCAACCTACTTATAGCGCCCCCTACCGGTAAATGTCATTAAGTTTAGAGATCCTGGGGTCAAGATGTAAGTTCATTAGCTCGATTATTTTACAACATAGATGATATTATGGGTAATACTTATCGTATATAAGTATGGGTGGGTGGGTTATAATATCATTTCGAGACTATGCAGTTCGTACAATTGAAATTGGAACTTCACTTAGGTAAGTTCGTTTAATTTCTAATTGTACTTCACTGCATAGTCTCTTCAATGATAATGTTGACATGTAGATGTTTAGAGATTTGTAAAATAACGAGCCTATTAAACAAAATACAAAAACATTTAAATCCTATTATTTTTAAAATTCCTAATTTAATATATCTATTTAAATATTAATTACAGTTATCAAGTATACGTTTGATGTAACGTCTCTACTACAAAATTGAACTTAGATCTGATCCATTCAGCTATCCTTCTAAGAGGGTCTTAACTGACACTCATATGTTTAGACGTCAGCGTAGCAGCGTGGTAATGCATGCTCTCTAATGGTATGTATTGTAAAAAATGATATATCAATGCCATCATCCTCCGTGGTTGATAAAATTTAGAAACTGTCATCTGGGAGGTCACTGTATTATAAGATTACATAAAAGAAATAAACTTATTCTTGTAACTCTCAAGTGTTACTAGGCCTATCTAGGTAATTTTATTAAGGATGTGCTGGACAAATACTATGATTACTATGAAATAATGGTAATACTAGATTGTTTGAACACTGGTTATAGTAAGGTTTAAATTCATGTGGCAATTTAATATACAATATCTTCCGACAAGCAATTTGGTTAATATACAATAATGTTATTATTATGTTTATGTATACTTTTTAGAAGTCTCGACTCAGATGTAGGCAAATCGGTAGTAATAATGGCATTCACGGGCTTACACCAAGTGAACGTCATAATATATACGATATCTATTGTTTTATATATTACTTATATATATATGTATTACTTATATATTATTATTGTTTTTTTTTTTTTTTTTTTCTTTTTACTATATGAGTAATTACAATAACCAAAAAAAAAAAAAAGTAAATAGTATTTTTTCTTCATCTCCACTAAATAATATATAATATTTTACACTTAACTCGCTAAAAATATTTATACATCAGATGTAACTATCCCAAGTAATAGCATACTTGGAATATGGAGGATAGAAAACCTAAATATGCATTTTAAGAACAAAAATAATTCTAGATATATATATATATATATATATATATATATATCAAAATGAAAAGAATATTGTAACCAGTCTACAGATAGATCTAGTTATTTACACTGTTTAGGCCAAAATATTAGAAGCACCAGCATCACGTTTTCATTATTGCGTCTAACATTGCTTGTAGAGCAACAAAATCTTGAGATTCGTGTATAGAAACGAAACGCTCCTCGAGGAAGCGAGTAACATACAGGGTAAAGCGTTGACGAAAAACAAATGGATTTAGATCTTTTTTTTTTTTTTTTTTTAAATTCATATGAGACCCAAAATGCAACCCTTCCAAAATGAAAGGTTTATTTTTTATTTATTTTTTTTATTTTTATTTTTTTTTAATACTATTTTTTAGGACTGTCTGGACCAGTCTGGTACTACCACAACTCCCCAACCGTTCAGAGATAATCTTTAACAACAATTATTTTATTAGAAATAAAATGAATATTTCCATTTAAATAGTATAACCTTAGTCATGACATGTAAGTCATACTTCTTGTAGGTTTCCTAGTAAATAAATCTATTTAAAAACCTTCAAAGTGTTAATTCGCAATGTATAATCTTGATTTAGTGATAGCAAATTCATTCTGAAATTATTGAATGTATTAGGGAAATAAAAACATTTTTTGGGTATTCAATAAATCCAATATGTGCCTTGATATTACGGTTAAATGTGGGTATTAAACACCATGCTGTTTCTATATGAGATAAATGTGGAGTTGCCTACACGTATTAGGGTTTCACCGTGTTGAAGATGATTATTGAAAAAATATCTTTAAGCACAAGTAACGCTGCATTTAACTTTAAATAGTTGATCGAATTTGTTATTATAATCAAATAACAAAAATACCGAGAATAATGACCATATGTTACATAACTGATTGTGTCCCGATAATAAAAATAATATGACAACTACCACCTGTAATTATATCTATCTGTAAGAGGGATAGTATTTTGATAAACCTTATTAAAATTGTTATATATATATACATATCTTTGCATTTATTATAATTTTTATTTTTTAATATTATTATTATATATATATATATTTTTTCTTTTTTTATTATTTCTTTTTATTTCACCCTTGTGTTGATTTTTTATTTATTTATTGCTTGTATAATACAATGAACAACCTTAACAGTTGTATTATTTCCAATTATCAAACTATCTTTTAAGTAACCAATAAATCCTAAGGAATGATATAGCTTATTATGTCTATGATCCTAAATTACTAAGTGTCGTTATTGTTCCTTGTCCATTATTATGACATTTCAAATAGGAACTATGTTATATAAATATATAACTGACACAATGTCCCTAGATCTTCATCAGTTATGTATGGTCTTGTATCTTTTAAAAGGTTAGTAAAAACATAAATATAGTGTTCTGCTCAAACCAAAGGAAAGAACTTGAAATGCATAGAATTTCCATTTAACCATAGACATGTAAACACTGTTTAAGGTAATCATGAATTAGTATCCAAATATGCTTCCTTGAAAACAATAGTAAGTAGTGAGTGGAATGCCAGGCTTTATTTAAAGCTCAAGATTAAGACCAAGATATTCAATATAAACCAACATCACCATCATCAGGTGTTGGTAAAGTAAAATTATTGTAAAAAATTGGTTAAGAGTAAACAATATGTTATCACTGATGTGAGAAGTCTTTCTACACACATACCGAGTATATTTCGAAAAAAAAAATCTTCATTCCTTGAGAATAATGAGTTTAAGTGTTTATACAAATAGACTCTTAAAGCTAACCACTTGCAAAGCTTGGGTCAATAGTTATTTGTTACAACTGGTCTTTAAAATTATAATTATAATCGACCACATTATTAACCACTCACCTAAAAATCTGTTGTGATTGAAGATTTATTCCAAAGGAAACTTCGATCAAGCCTTTCTGTGACACAGGTATTTGTGCATGAGGCTTGTTGTAAGTCAGATAATGACCCTATTTGGTATGAGTATCTCAAACTTTTGGATGAAGTTTATCATAGGATGAAGTGTAAATATCTTCGTTATATTTGTTATTATAAAATATTGTACTATATGTATATGAATTGAACAATCATTGTTTCTTAAACCATTTTGCCGATCATTTGTTCCAGTACTTGTACTATGAAATTTCTTCTTATTATTTATTATACATAATAAATGACCAGCACCAGTAATAAGATAAGCAAATTATCTTTATAAAGGCAAATAATTTAAAATTATTAAGAAACAATCATGTCAAATGCTCGAGAGCAGTAAGCATTCGCCTGATGTGGCATGGCTTTTGACTCTTTACAGCTACAATAGTAACTGCGACTTGTGCAACTTTTAAAGTCTAATCATGTGTTATCCGTCCCACAGTTTCCTAGAGGCTAGTGTTCTTCCTTTAAACTATTTTTTCCTTTAGTCTATCTATCACCATCTAGATAGATAGATAGTTCCTTTAGTAAATTACTCTTTAATATGCTGATCTACCTAGATACCAAATTCTTATGAATGGTTAAACCAAATTTAGGTTCTTCTAGAGTATTACAATAGGATATAAATTGTCATCTCTATATCCAGTATCACGGTACATTATTAATCTGAATGATTCTTCAATAAAATGTTCATTCATTAAAATCATTACATCCACTCAATGGTAATAGTTGTGTCTATCTACTGATTATTAGTATTTTGTTATATAGGTTATTTACCCAATGTAAAGGACATAATACCCTATTAGAATGGGTGAATATCTGTTGTATCCGTCTACTTAATAGTAGTATCTTGTTATAGTTGTTATATAGGTAAATATCCAATATGTAAGGGTCCCTTATTTGAACGGATGAATATCCATTAGGTATATTCTACTCAATAGTAGATTATTTTATGTGAGTAAATACTCAATATAAACAGGTTAGTACCCATGAACGGGGCTAAATAGCACCCTATTTCTTGTAATGTAGGTAAATCCATACAATATCCAATATGTAAGGGTCATAACCTTATTTGAACGGGTGAATACCCATTAGGTATATTCTACTCAATAGTAGATTCTTTTATGTGAGTAAATACTCAGTATAAACGGGTTAGTACCCATGCACGGGGCTAAATAGCACCCTATTTCTATGTTCATAGCTTTATATAAGCGAGATTTATATAAGGATTTAAATAAGCGAGATCACCTAAATAGGTGACAAGCTTAGTTAATAAACATAAGACGTCAAATTCCTTGCTACAGAACAATATGGGTAATCTAAAAATCCTTTGCTTGGAAAAATATATATGTAAAAACTTACCTTGTCATTCCTCATTAATATATAAGATTATCATCTTATCTTTAATAAATGAAAATAATACATTTTCAATTTGCGACGGCATTCGTAATGGCCGCCTAGTACAAGTCTTCAGAATAATTTCGTCAAAATTCTTTATTTTCCATTGTAACTTTTCTGCACAATATATCACACCTACGTCTTTTATAAATTATGAATTGACATATTTGTTATAAATTAACAATTTTTACTATAAATTACTTATTTTATTTCTTATTTTGAAAAATCATAAATGTACACAGGCTGCACGAAAAACGATAATGACATTTACCGGTAGGGGGCGCTATAAGTAGGTTGGATATTGTTTTAAATTATTTGAATTCGAGGTTTTTAGCTCTGAATATACGTGACACAAGGCTGACGACTGGCGGTGTACTACATGTCAACATTATCATTGAAGAGACTATGCAGTGAAGTACAATTCTGTTTGCTTAATTAAAACAAACGTCAACAATCATATAATAGTACATAATACAGATAATATTATAAATATAAATCCCCTTTACATTTAAAAAAACTACGCTGAAATAATCTGTTTTAATGAATACCATTATTTAATCTTGGCATTGATTTTCTTAACAACCAACAGGTATAAACTTATAACAACGACAAAGTCGGGCGTCAATACTAGTATAGCCACACTTTACGACTTCCAATGTAAGGTTAATAACAGTAGGAAATAGTTTTGATGAGGTCCTTTTGCAACTACACCTGGGGGAGCGGTTTGAGGTTTACAACCAATTCTCGATGTAGTAGCCGTTATTAAGGTATGCTTTGATGATTTCATAACGATTATGAATATAACGAGGTTTAATATTATTGACAGCGGTTTAATATATGAAGGTATTTTTTGATTTTTTGGATACTTTTAAATATTTTGTAGCAAACAAACTAGAAGGTGGTAGTACCCTTTGTCGAACCACAAAGGGTGGTGGTACGAAACCACAAAGTGTGGAGGTCCACACCTATTTCTGCCTAACAACAGCAGTGTTAGGCGCTGCTGTGTTCCGTTTTGAAGGGTGTGGTAAGGGAGACATACTTTTCCGAGGCGTTCCAGCTTAGTCCTCAGGAGTAGCGACGCATCTATGGCCGACCTCTGGTAGGAATATGTAATTATATGTGGAGTTGATTACAGATGTCCATGGGCGGTAGTAGCCACTTACCATCAGGTCGACTGCATGCTCGTCTGCTACTCCTATATTATAAAAAATGCATTGCTCACTGCCATTAACAACTGTAACCAACCACAAATAAAATGAGATAACTTTTTCATATACGTCATGATAATTGTATTGTTATACAAATGTGATTCTTCGTCCTAGCTTTGGTTGATTTTGTAGAAATTTCGCTAGTTATTGTAAAAACATTAACTCAAATATCTTGAAATTAGTTTTAAGATGTGCAAGACTGGTAAAATCAGTTAGATAAAAAACAGAAAATGAAATACAAACGGACAAATAAACAGAGAAATATGTTAAAGGCTTTTTCGTTTTCATATTTAACCGTGCATAACTCTTAATACAGAGAAGTTTATGATATGAAGTGCAGTTTATGAATTTCCACATATTTTGTTTCGCTGTCAACATCGCTCCATCTTCCTTCATCTACGAAAGTTCCCGTCTATTTAGCGGCACTTGAAAGCGTAGCCGTTATTAAAAGCATGTACGTACAGTCAGCTCTATAAGTAGATGAGCAGGTAAGATTTAAAAAATAACTATACACCTAAGCGTTCATGAACACCCGTTTTATTGTTGACGAGGAGGAAACCTTCAAAAGGTACCCGAGGCGGTAAGAGCGACGCCGAGTTATGTGGGACTTTTACCGCACTAAAACCCCCCAGGTGGCCGTCCTCGTCGTTTAGTGGAGAACTCCGGGATCTCCAAAGGAACACGACCGGAGTCCTCCTAACGCGATGCCCCTATCGGGATCTGCCCTGGGGAGAGCAAAGTAATTTACGCTCCTCTCACATCCCCTGGTGATTATAGCGATATGACGCCACACTAACCGCTGTCCTTGCCGTGGTCGCTTGCTGGACGGTTTGAGCGGCCCACTCCTGCGGCTTGCAACCCCAGAAGCCCCTTTTAGTCGCCTCTTACGACATACAAGGGATACCGAAGCCGTATTGTGGTCCCGGAACTACAGGAATAAGTTAAACACCCCTTGTTTCATAAATAACATCGAAAAGCAACAAAATTAGGTGAACACTAACGCGTCAAAAATAGCTGAACAACATATGTACAAAATGGCTAACGTCGCTAATATGATATGTTCATTATGATGCTACTTGTGTTTAGCTTCTTATGACTACTAGGGGTATATGCTGGAAACATTAAACTGTTCATCTATTTTTGGAGCTGATTGTACATCTGGAAACCGCAATATCTTCTCTGAAACTTCTGAATAAAGTAAGCGAAATTGTGTTTCTGCAAATATAATGTTGAGAGTTTTGCACAAATAATGCGAACCTTGCAAAAGTGTTTCACTTCGTAGAAACTAAGATTATGCATTTAAATAATTAAGTAAATATTAAATTTATGCAATTAAACATAGACCTAAGATTCTATTATCAAAACGAGCATTTCCAGTTGACATCTCATGAACTCATCTCATCTCTGTGGTTAACCACCTAACTCTGCAAAGTACCAAATTCTAACTTTTAATCCAGAAAATTAAAAAAAACACACGATCGAACACATAGTCAGACAGACTCTAGTGTGACCATACAAGTTTCAATTATTAATCGTCTACACCGACAACAAACAAAAAATAGTACCTACTAATATTCAAATTCATTATTTAAGTCCAAATGAAAAATGACCCACCATCACTTAAAGAACGGTCAAACGAAGCGGTTAAAATACCTGAGTAGCAACGACATGCAATTAATTGCAATTTATTACTCTTATCCTGGCTTCGATCTTCAAACATGGCAGGCATGGTTCAGCGTGTGGCCAAGTGCTTTGTTTCAATCGATCATTATTGTATGAATCATGGACCGACAAGCCATTTTAGCTTGTAATTATTGGTCTTATTATGATACTTCAAAATTCATTGATAATTGTTATCAACGAATCCAATAGGATTAGACAAATAACCAAATTCCTGTTTTATACATCTTCTTAACATTTAAAAATGAATGTTTGTCTGTATGTCCTTTATAGAATCGTAAACGATGCATTTGATCACGTGATGATCTTTAGCGAAGTTGTTGTGCTGAGCCCACGAAGGTTTCTGAGTTTCTACGACCAATATTTGTGTAAAGTCTTTCCTTCAAATTTATTTTAGTTAGTGTCGTAAGAACGCGCACACGCACAGCTAGTTACTTATAAAAATAATGTATAACATGTTAAACTGTTCAATTTGTAGAATTTATATATTATCTACTAGGTTTGCCCACGGCTTCGCCCGCGTTTAAATACATAGTTTACGATTCAATCCTTACTAATATCGATTAAAATAATCGATGTTTTGGGTCCAAAACATCGATTATCCGATTAATCGATCTTAGATCGCCATGCCCAATTCCCGTGGGATGTCCGGGATAAAAACTCCTTATATCCTCATATGTCCTTTCTCGGGCCTCAGACTATCTTTTTACAAAATTTCATTAAAATCGGTTCAGTGGTTTGGGCGTGAAGAAGAGACAACCAGACTGACAGACAGACAGAGTTACTTTCGGATTTATAATATTAGTAAGGAAAGTAAGGAATAATATATTAAAAATATTAAATATTAGTAAGGATATCGATTAAAATAATCGACGTTTTGGGTCCAAAAGATCGATTTTCCGATTAATCGATCTTAGATCGCCATCCAAATTCCTAACAGCGCCCCTTGCGGATTGTGTCCGAACTAGAAAATCGTATGGGCCAATACGTAAACAAATACCAAAACAGTCATATTTGTCGAAACGTAAAAACTCCTATTAAGGGTACTGAAGCTTACTTCAATACGTTGTTGGAAATTAGCGGATTTCATCTCTGTACGAAACAAAATATGCCACTTTAATGCTTCACACTATAGGAGGTTGGTATAACGGGTTGATGACGACGCAACAAATTTAGAAACCTCTTAACAAATTGTCCCGAAACTTTATAGGAAACGTATAAAAATACAACAATATTAACAATATTAGGTAACTTTAATACGGAGATGGAAATGAAATATTAGGGTACCTACAGACGATGCCAAGTTGAAAGACTCGTCAAGAGCAAATCTGCTACGGAAGCGAAACTCGCGTATAATAACGCTTAATTGCTGACAGCATTTTGTCGAGCGAGCTTAGCCATCGCTACTGTGAAGAAAACTTAAGTACTATCTACTTAGTTTTTACAAGCTTTTATTTACTTTACGTTTTTAGTTCCTATCTACTCGTATCTAAGAGTCAAATCTTGTAAAATTATCTTGTTAAATTGTCAAATTTATTTTTAAACCAGTTATTCTCAACAGATTAATGTAAATTGTGCTTACACGGTTTAGTTTGGATTAAAATGTTAATTAGTTTAGTGACGTCACTCTAAATCCAATATGGCGGTTGCGGAATAATTATTTTATCAAACCGTGTGATAAAAGTGTCAGATTGTTTTTTTGAGAATACGAAGTACAAAATAACGTTCTAAAACATTTGCTAAAAAATCGTTGTAGCATGTACGACGATATAAGGTACGACGTACGCATTCCAATTCAGTTCTTAGAAGTAATAAATAGTACGTTTGATTGGTGATAACTTCGAATTTATCTGATATTGGTTAATTGTCCAATTGATTGTTTAAGACGGAGAAACACTGTACGAGTAAGAAAACTATAATTAATAATTGTTTTCGACCTATGTCGTTGTGTAAGTCCATGGCAAAAATTGTGTACCATTTTGTATTTAGTGTAATAAATCTTTTGAAAATAATACAAATCTTCATTTATAGAATTTCATAGATTCATTATAGAAGTTTTATTCAACGCTTCTGTATTTTTTTACTTTGACTATACCCTTAGTATGAATTTTAGGTTTTTACAAAAATTGCTATTTTTTGTATTTGTTTATGTATTTGCCCATACATTTCCAATCAGCGCCCCCAGCGGACTATATCAAAACTGATACTAAAGGTACTGATGTAGAGGAGAAAACAGATACGAACACACAAACACGCGCGCGAACACACACATACACACTCAAGTACATAAAATACAATAATATAGTCTAAACTTGCGTGCATTATGTTGAGACAATATTTTTAACTACACATTTTCTATAGTTCTATAGTAATACGTTCTGTTAATTTTCCTCTATTACTTGAAAAAGTGTTACACATTGCAATTCATTTTATATATCTCTGGTTCAATCTTTAGGCGAGGCGAGGGTAAAATACCGGAGACCTGGGGCCACTTTGTCACAATCAATCATGCGATAAGGTAGCGAAGTCACAGGTGCATTGTAGCCACACTTATCTTAAGATTAAGTAAATAAATACTTTAAAATATTAAAAATGTTATAAGGAAATTAAAAAGACTCACGCTATAATTCCTAGGGTTATAAGTATCTTGGACAGAAATAAAGACGTATACACAAACAGACGAACCTAATATAGATATCTGAATTTATTATACAAATGTTTGACTACCTTACTTTGTCTTTGTAGAAGGTTATAATTATTAAAAATAGAAATAATTTAATTAGGATATGAGCATGCGGTCCACCTGTCGGTAAGTGATCTCTGCCGCCCATAAATATTTGTAATCAGCTCCATTTAAAACTGCTTCTATGTAGAGCCGATCACAAATACGTTGCCTATCCTGAAGAATTTCAAATAATATTTTTGGCTGAACTACTTAACTCTTTTCTTTCATAATTTATTATTTTGTGCTCCATATTATGTAATTATGTTTTATATTTAGCAATTATTTACTTCAAAGAGCGTAAAATTATTAACAATATTATTTTTAATTTTGTCGTTACTTGTAATTACTTTTAATTTACACATTTAATTTGCCGTAAAGGGCAGAAAAGGACACTCTGGCACAATTCCTCACGATTAACAATCATTAAGTTACCGCTCACTACGATTCGATTTTAATATCACGCATCAATTTTAATAAATTCTCTTTGTAGCGCCCATGGATGCATTTCTATATGAATATCAATTTTATAATAAAAATACTGGTATAAAAATCCGTAGGTACAAAAAGAATGATAAATCATTCTAATTAAAGCTACTTTTTAATGTTTATAATCAATTTGTCATCAACCGCCCATTAATATCCTACTTGTGGTCACAAATCCCTCTCAGAGTGAGATGATCTTAGGCATCTCCATCGCACTAAGAGCAAATTGGTAGACTTCAAATGATGACTTCACATGTGAACTACGGGCATTCGGACTGAAAGACAGAATGTCAACTACTATACTGTCACTGCATTTAATTAGTTGTAAGGCTATGTCATTGCTTGATTCACATTTTATTCAAATTCAATATAACATCTATCTATCTATCTATATTCTAAGCATATAATCTATACAAAGATGAACTTGTAAGGAGTCGGTGTACCTATCTACCGCGGTCATATGTCGGTGCTCGATGGAAGCAGGCGTTCCCAAAGGAAATCTACACATCTTGCCAGTCGTTGCTTGTTTAATCATAAGTTTTAAGGTAGAACCCTTCGTGGTTCGACTTTGGTGGCACTACCGCCACACTGTGTTCTGTGTGTTTGCTGTGTTTTAGTTAAACGGGTGTGGTAGGAGAAAATATCAATACGTTTCAGCTATGCGAAGCTCTAGTGGTTAGCAAAGAAGAGATGGTTACACGAGGCGTTCGAAATGAGTCTCACATGAAGCAACATATAGATCTGTAGTCGATCTCAGAGAAAGCATAATCCTATTTGGAGTTGATCTACCCCTCTTACAATTATGGTGACTTTATGTTCGTTTGTTCAAAAATAAATATCAGAAAAAATCAGAACATGTCTAAGATGACAGAATATGAGCATTCCCATATTTAGTAATTTCTTTTATAAAACAATCTTAACAAACAATAACACTTATAATAAATTAATAATAGATATTCCAATTTAAGTTTTCTTTAAAATTATTTTTGAATTTGCATTTAGTTTCAAATTCAAAAAGAAACTCCGGTGAATACAAAAAAATGTAACTATACGCATAAGCAAATTCCTATCACCTATGTACCCAAATATACCTAAATAAGCTACCGTCGCGGTCACATGCTACAACTACAAGCTACAACTTCGCACCCGGAGGAAATCTACGGTATCTAAACTTGTAGATTAATCATAAGACAGGACAACGTATAACTTCGCTACGTAATAAATCAGAACTTGGTGGGATAATTTGGATAAGGTGAATTACATGAAGTCAGTATATTAATTATCTTATCATAAACGAGATTCCGGAATCGGAGCTTTTAAGGGGTAACAATATTGTAATTACGTTGATTACTGAATTTGAAGGTGGTAGAACCTTTTGTGGTTCGACTCCGGCGGCACCACCGCCTCACCTATTTCTACCTAATAACAGCAGTGTTAGGCGCAGTTGTGTTCCGGTTTGAAAGGTGTGGTAAAGGAGACAGACTTTTCCGAGGCGTTCCAGCTTAGTCCTCAGGAGTAGCGGCGCATCTGTGGCCGATCAGGTAGGAATATCTAATCCTGTGTAGGGTTGATTACAGATGTCCATGGGCGGCAGCAGCCACTTACCATCAGGTGGACTGCATGCGTCTGCTACCCTTATATTATAAAAAAAAAACAAAGCTTTCAACAACAAGAAGGTCCTGAAAATAACGATGGATAAATATAATTTGTGTGTGTCGTATCGTTTCCTACTCTAATTTATTAGCTATTTAGAAATGAAATTTTATTTAGATACGTTTTGTTTGAAGCTTTCTTTTAAAGTTGGCAATGTTTGATGACGTAATAGGGACTCTATTAAAAGTTTCCACAGGTAATGGTGAATACCTACTCTCCATCAGATAGCACTAAGTTTACTAAGACGAAAAGGGTAGCGACCATTTTCAAAAACAACAGTGTTTATACCAGTTAGAGAAAATTGTTGACAAAGCTGCAATAACACGAAAATCGACAACACAAAATCACCGCTTGCATTTTTTACAATTGCCATCCGATGCTATAAAAAAAGCCAGCAAATAACCCTTTTGGCTTTTCTAACGATATTTCACTGACTTCTTTACGAGCATCGATGAAAATAGACTGCGCCGATAAAAACGAGAAAAAGTCTATTCGAATAGTAAATTTTAGTTTATGGAGCAACTCGGCTCGTATTGGCACATAAACATTCATATGCATTGCTTCGAATGGACATAACAATCGGAATAATGTTCAGGCTTACCGGATTGTTCTATCGGGAAAGAACTAGCGATTTGCACCGCGGATAAGGTAAACACATACGAGTGGACTAAATGCAGAAAATTTAAAATGAATGGTGAAATGTGTTAGGGTTTTTAGGAATTTGTGTCTACTAGGTAGATTGAACATGGATCACTTAATATATAAAGCCATTTTAGAATTGGAGCATTGGAGAAGTATGATGAAGTTTGCTCCAATTGTGGGGAAAGTCTGGATCCAGGAGTAAGACACAAAAAGGCTTCAAATATAAAACCATCTGAAAAAAAATGTAATAATTACTTAGAATGAAAAAAAATTAGAAATGTCTAACCAGCAAAGTTGAAACAGAAACTATTAAATGATTGATAGCAATATTACTGATATTGCTAACCAAATCTTTTTTACAATTTGTTCGCCATACGCTAGTAGTGAAGTCATATCCCAAAAGAATCCATTTACCCGCATTAAAACTTTGTTTCCATTGACCGGTATCAACAATTTGTACCAATAAGTAAACCAATTCAACTGTATAATAAGAATTGTTCAGTATACATATCTTTCTTTGATAACTTTATTAGTGCAGGTTTATCATTGGGGAGTTATTAATTTCCTATGGTCATTTAAATACACGAGCTAGAGCAGTACCTACGGTACAAATCCTTATTAACAGAACATGTTTATATGTATGTGAGGACACGGAAGAATAGATAAATTAAAGAATTTAATTTTTTATTAAAATTTCCTCGATCAATCAAGATTATTTATATCGAAAAAAGAAAAATATTTCTGTCAGTTAGCCTCCTAAAGATATTTAGACAAGGAACTGATATAATAAAGTGGAAATGATATTATATTATTAAAAAAATGTATACTGTACCTACTGGTCATACCCCAGTACCCCATACTGGTTAGGTATTATATTATTACAAAAACGTTTCAAAGTATTTAATATCAACAGTGTTGTTAATCTCAGGACTATCATATTAGCGATTGCAGTAAATAAATATCAGATGACCTAACTACACCACCTTCACAGTGGGCTTTTAATAGCTTCTTCCATCTATAACTTAGGTCTATAGAACATTTCAAGCTGGTCGTTAACAGAACACGGTAGACAAAGCGTCAGTGTACAACCTCAAGCTGTACCGGATCCTTGGCAACTGTCCGAACGATCTTCGGTCACTATAATGGTTCTGGACGTAAGGTAAGGGCTAACGAACCTATTCATACAATCTATAGTACTCGTAAATAAAATGTAAATGTCTTATCCTAAATATATGGGCTCGAAGTACGGCTATTTATTATTGGTAACCGCAAAAGTAAAAACTCTATATACTACTACTCTATAATAAACGCTTATTGAGCACAGTTAAGCAAAAGCCTCATACCGCATGAATCCTTATAATAGATATAGATAGTAAACATAATACAGTCCGAATTTTTATGTGTATAATTAAAAGAACTATGAAACAATTCCTGGCATATGAGTAAATATATGAAAGCACCAAACTGGCTTCCCAAGTCGATCTGCACTTCTGCAGACTAGATTCGTGTCAGGATGGACTTGGCCACAGTACAAGTATAGAATTTGTACTGTGACATGGCGCTGTCACGTTACTCGACGAATTAGGCACTACCTAGTCTTCTTGAGGAGTTGTTTATTCACAATTAAAATTTATTTTTTGGTCAATTCGATACGATTTATTTATCTGCACTATGTATTGGCCAGGTTCATACGTGTTATTGCGATAAAAAATAACGAGGATATTTTTAATTAAAAATATTTGAAAGTCCTAAATAAATTTTTATTACTTCAAAATGTAACAAGTGTCCGTGAAAATATACCGGTTTTAAAGGATCTCTCTGTAATTCCATGAAGATACTTCGTTTAAATTAAGTCGATTCGGAAAATAACAGATAAAAAACAGATATTCTAATCATGGTAAGTGTTATTTGTATGTAATATTTATACGCACGCCTTTAAATAAAGTGAAATAAACAAACAAAAAGAAATAAAAATTAAAAATTAGAACACTTAGATTGCGAGTTTAATAAACTCGCAATCTGTCAAAAATATGCCGTTTATTTTGTATGACTAACAAAAGTACGAGTAGGCTCCAATGAGATTATATTTAAAAATAATTATAGTTCAAAAAACTAAAAAACACGCTTTTATGATAAAATCAACTAAAAAGTAGAAAATAATTTTCAATCTAAGAATCAATTAAGGAACAGTAAATAGTATAATTGTGGAAAAAGTGTGGGGTGCTTTTCGAACCTGATAAATGGAGCACCCCACACTTTTTCCACAATTATACTATTTACTGTTCCTTAATTGATTCTTAGATTGAAAATTATTTTCTACTTTTTAGTTGATTTTATCATAAAAGCGTGTTTTTTAGTTTTTTGAACTATAATTATTTATTAATTTTTAGTATTTCTCGTTATAGCGACCACCATTATTCATCTTTTGTAAAAAAATCAAGTGTCTATCTATTACGATTTAAGAGATAAAGCCCAACGACAGACGAACAGACCGCAGAGGGTTTCGTTTTAACCTTTGAGTACGGAATCCTAAAAATCATTCTACAAGAGCGCATTATAGATATGTTTCAGAACATTTGAGTTATAGGGAAATAACATTATTATTTTCTAAACTAAAAATCACGATATAAAAGTTACGCCTATTGAAACTAAATAGCAATAATTATTTGCAATCTAAAGTTGCGATGGACTTTGCTGAAGGTGTTTGAAAAATCTCGCCTCGAAAATCTTTAATCCAGAGGATGTTGATAAGGACAATGGTACAAAACTATTAATGTTTAAAATATTGAATTGTCATCGGTCCTTAATAAGTATGCCAAATTTCGAGTTAATCCGACGTTTTGAAGGGGGTTAAAATCATGTTCAAAGATTCCGTTACATACTAACATACCAACATACATACGTCTGAAGCTAATAAAAGCGTGTTAATATGTACCTATTTTCAAAGTATTTTGCAAGATTACGGTAGAGAAGAGATTGATTACGTTTTATACAAGTACTGGTTGAGACTGAAGACTGCAAATTGAGTTTAAAATTGGCGAAGCGGTACGTTGCACCTGCGGACTAAGTTTATATGTTCTTTGTCTAGGTATAAAGATGTCTTGCAAGCATTTTTAAATAAAGTCACCTTACTATTTTAACTTTTTAGAAATAACAGTAAACTCTTTTATTTAAAGCGCAATATTAGGTGTCACTGTGTTATGGGCGCCATTAACACACACAAACAATATGGAAAATAAATATTTTTTTACCTACTGACTGGATGTCTGGCTGGCTGGATATCGAACCCGGAGCCTTCTGGGAGATTATGATGACCACCTCGGGCATGCATATATTATCAATAAAAGTGAAGTTTTTAGAGTCTCATATTACCCGTATACATAGATTAGTAAAGATAACTCACTCCTAACAAGAAAATGTAATCCGTTTTGACAGTTGAAATTGTCACTGTCATCTATTTTCGTGTTTGAACAATATAAAAAAAATAGTTTTTAGATCATTTACGAATGAAACGATATTTCTCCGCACTTTTTCTTCGATTTCGTGTTTTTGCACCACTTGACTGCGCATTACGGCATTGTTCCGCGTAAATTACACCAAGACAGCCATTAAATGGCTTACAGAATTGTCAGCTGTTTAAGCCATTTAATGACTTCCTTCAATTACAAGGCGGTGAGATATCTATACTTATCTATGCCCGTTTAATATTTTTTCGTTTTTTGTATGATTCTAGAAGTTATGGCGTAATTTTATATACTTACGCAGTTTTTTTTACAACTAGCATACAATGAACTGTATAAATTTTTAACGCTACTTACGTGCCGGAAATTTTCTAGTAAAAGTCGGTATTTACTTTATTCGCTGTTTTTCTACCTCATTTCCTAGAAAATTATGTTGACTTTTCCAAAACTAGTTTTAACTCGTAGTAACACGCTGAATACTTTTTAAGTTTCCTAACTTAAAACTTGCATGTAACAGGTGTATGACACAATTTAAACGTAAAGCAAGTGTTACGAAGTTATGTACTAACCAACCCCTTTATGGTCTAAGATCCCGATATAAGACGACCTTCACCGAGATGGTTAATGGATGAAAAGTATCCTAAGTCGAATGTATTCTAACCAACCCCTTTATGGTCTAAGATACCGATATAAGACGACCTTCACCGAGCTGGTTAATGTATCCTAAGTCAAGTAAGTATCCTAAGTCGAATTACATATGTCGATAATTGATAACCCTTGGGTAAGCGGGTATAGACAGGTAAACAAGTTGGCCTACCCAAGGACTGTGACAGGAAAAAAATAGTCAACCTAACGTTTGCATATTATATAGGCTTCATACTTTCGATTAGTATGTAACTTTTCTATTAACCAGTGAAATGTTTAATAAAAAAAAATAATCATATTCTAGACTGAATTTTTTAGTCAACCCATTTGCAATGTACTTTTTGACATGTTTAACTTGATATAAAAAACGTTTTATCCATTAAACAGCTTGGTCGTCCTATACTGGGATCCTGTATTATTAAAGGTCCTACGCTTGTGTACTACAATACTTTAAAACAATTGAAACTAAACTGCATATTGATTTCGAAATAGACGCGGCTACTACACCTGCGAACTTAGACGTCTTGCAAATCGAAAAACACAATGGGTTAAATTTTCATGACTGTCATCCCTATACCTCCCTTAAAAGTCTAGGTCTTTATTATAAGGACTTTGCCATAGTCATCGCCCCTGACGCAAAGTCAATTATTCGAGACTGAAGTTACACTCACAAATAATAATGAATATGGCATAAAGATATCCACACGATTGGAAATTATGCTATACGCGACCATCACAACATATTCATATGACTATTTACTTTATAGTTAATATTATGGTTTTAATTTATGAAAAATAGTAACGTTTATGTCAATCAGCGGGTAGGACTAGCATTTAACAGAACTTTAATACCTGTATTTAATTACGAGTAATTTAATAGTGACTTAAGCTCCGAATCTGGAAGTAGCTAGGTAAAGCATCTGGTATATCAATACTTAGACTTATAGCCCAGCAGGTACTGCACATGTGATGCTGTTAAACCATTACAGCAGCAGAGCTTAGTCAAAACTTTTCTTTATATGGATGTAGTCTGTAATCATATATACTTAATGTCTGATGAAAGAAATGGGCACAGCTTCCAAAGACTAAAATTACCACTGACATCATCGTTGTACTCATATTGTTGTTGTAGAAACAATTACAAGAACTACCGATTGAATACTAGTCAATAAGAAAACCCATGCGAGGAACCGAATGAACAAAACAGAATATTTTATTATGGGAATGCTATTTCCACCGACAATAGACATATAGTAACAGTAACAAAAGATTGGTTACAAGGCCGAACGACAGTTAATGTTTTCGAAGCCATAAATCACACATATAACGCCGTGTCACAGAATTGATGTTTTCACAAGCCTCTAAAATAAACAGTAATTGATATAAAACATTATATAATTCGATTAAAAGTGGTAATAAATGAAGCTTTTTTGTGCTTAAATAGAAAAATAGTTTCCTATATTTATGAACTGGCATTCCCTTGTTTTTACTGAATACCAGTACAGTAGGACTACCATGAGTTTACAAAAGTATTACTCGCTAGCGACTGCGTAAAATAAATGTATGAAAAATTGTACAGCGCCTCTGGTGGTTACTCGTAGAACTAAAATCCATAGTGACGTAACTCGATACGTAAAAAACCTATCGAAATCAAATCGCTAGCGAATGTCATTATGATCTATTGCCATACAAATTCGGTCCCATGAGGCATTAATTTGACAGACGTTGTCAAGAAATACCGTAACGATAGTAGTTATGTTATTCACTAGCAAAATGACAATAGTTTTCTATTTACCATTTCTATAGTGGCGTTTCTATGCCAACTCATGGTAGTGCTACAGGAGTTGTTTACGTTATTTACCTGCTATGCTGTAAATGATTTCTTCGTCCATGCTCCACCTAGACGTGTAACTTATTTTATTCTAGAGAAACCAGGTAGATATATTCCAGTTTACTAAGTCAAAATATATTTACATTTCAACATTAACGCCGCCTCCCGGATTTAAAAGTATTCTTATTCTTAAACTTGGAAGGAATATTTTTATATGCTTTTACTAGCTGACCCGGCAAACGTTGTGTTGCCATATAAATTAAAAAATGTTAAGGGTGAACAACCTAAGGGTTGTTACTATCTATTTTTCATACCCCTAAGTGATAAGTCACTTAGGGGTATGAAAAATAGATAGTAGCCGATTCTCAGAACTACTGCATATAAATTTGGTGAAAGCAAACAATTTTATATATAAGAGATTGAATTTTGTAGAGTTGAGCGGTTTCTGCAATTAGCGTGTACGATGACAGTAAAACTTATTTTATAATCTATAACATATTTTCTAAGATTGTAATTACTATTGGAATTTTATAATATGTACGTAATGTATTATTAAGAAATTGTTAATTTTATAGTTTCTTTTAAGAGATAGCTAAACTACCAAGTAAATGCAAACGAACTAAAACTTTGTTTTTAAGCCGCGCGCTACAAAGATGCACTTTGCTTGCTTTGTTCAAAACATTCCCAACTTGTGTTCCCACTCAAATATTTGAATAAACTCGGGTCAAAGACCTGGAAATAATGTAAGGTACAATAAATGTTGAACGTCATACAGTGCTCGAGGATTACTTGCATGTGTCACGCTCTTCAAACGCGGACTTGTTGACTATGAGCCAAGATTAGGGTTTTCTGCCAACATTTTGTAAGAAACATTTTTAAAATGTTTTATTTCAACTTTTTTTTATCCGTGAAAATGTTATCTTGTCTTGCCTTAAGTCTGTAAATCGTATGTCGAGTCTGATGTGAGATAAAACAATTACAACTTGCAACTTGTACTTTCCGTTGCGATATTCGCTTAAAATTGTATAACTAACTTAACTTTAAATAGAATTGTGGTGTTTTCGAAAGTGGTGGAACGTTTTTTGGCCTGACTCCGGCGTCATCACCACCACACCGTTTACCGCCTAATAAAAGCAGTATTCAGTGATGCTGGGTTCCGATGTTTCCAGGTTTTCTAAGGGAGATATAACCGTAACCGACCTCAGATGAGAGAGTCAGGTAGGATCTTATCTAGGGTGTCTAACAAATGTACTTGTGCAACTTACCATCAGGTGGACTGCATGCTCGTATGCTACAAGAAAAAAAAAGTATTCTTTATAACTATAAATCACTTGACACTTTGCTTGTTATATATTAGGGAGGTAACACACAACCTCTCCGATTGCGCTCCCTGGAGATCCCGGAGTCCTCAACGCAGCGCCGAGGATGGCCACCGGGAAGATTTTAGTGCGGTAAGCAGTCCACATAACCCCACGTCACTCCCACGGCATAGGGTACATTTTGAAGGTTTCCTCCTCTTAAACAAAAAAGGTAACACACAACCGTCAGAGTCCTAAATACAAAAGAACGGTCCTTACCGAAGGCGATCGTCGGCAGCCGTCACCAATCGTCAGCGACTGACGCCAGGCGAATTATGAGTACCTCTCTTGAAATAAGTACTTATTAATTTATACCCATTGTTTGAATGAAAAAAACATATTATTTTGACGCTATTAACTCGCATTGTATCAATATCTATTAAATAAAAGCTGTGATTGTATAAGCTTGATTGTGGTGTCGAAAATAACTATCATTAACCTCTAATGAAGGTATTCTCATAAACACTCTACAAACATACTGTCATTAAGTACACTGATTACGCCCTTCAATCAAACATACTTGTTCCTGTTTGGTTCACTTTAATTAATATGTATAATTGTGTACCGTATACGGTGTTTCACTCGTGACTCCGCCTGTATGCGTTTATCTACACGGTTTCTCATTAATACAACGGAAGTCTACATACTTGATAATATTTTATCATTCGTCAATTCTTTATTGTTGGCATCGAGACTCCTCTCAGAGTGAAAATGATCTAGTACATAATCTACTGCGCTGGCCAAGTGCGAAGTGGTAATCGCAGTGGATTATGCCTACCACTAGGGGTGTGCGAATATCGTTCGAATCGAATCGAATCGAATATCAATATTCGATTCGAAATTCGAATCGAATAATTCGAATTTTCGAATTATTCGAAATCCTTCGAATAATTCGAAAAATTTCGAATAATTCGAAAAATTTCGAATAATTCGTAAAAATTTCGAATAATTCGAAAGTTTTCGAATAATTCGCGAATTAAGGGGGTATTCTAGTCTAGAAGCATGAATTTCAGGTAATTTTTTGAAGTGCCGTAAAAAAAGGCAATCAATATTTTTACCATCCATTTTTTTATAAGTTATTATTATTAATTGTTCTATTTGTGGAACTATATGGTTTAAATAAAATGTATATTCATTATTGACTGTTAAATTTTTATTCGAAAATTGAAAATAAGAAACCCTGAAAAAATTCGAATTATTCAAAAATTTTCGGATTATTCGAAAATTTTCGAATTATTCGAAAATTTTCGAATTATTCGAAATTTTCGAATTATTCGATTCGAGTTTCGAATCGAATATTAATATTCGATTCGGAACGAATAATTCGTAAGTTCGAATTATTCGCACACCCCTACCTACCACGCTTCACGGGCCTAAGCCTACTGAGGATTCACAAACCTTTAAAACTTTTTTTAAACAACTCTCAAGTGTGAATACTTCTTTAGGATATTTTCGGGCACCGTTATGGCGAGTTATACTTTAAAATGCCATAAGTTGTTTATAGATATGGAAAAATAAGTAAAATACCCTAAACTTACAGACGGACGATTAAATTTCATTTCTTCGTGTATAACAATGTAATAGCTTGTTTTCATCAATATCGATTGTAGTTAGCCCTACCTTGTGACCTTTCAACATAATGAATAAAGCGAATAAGTGCCTCTTACAAAATTAACACCCTCGGTTTAGTGTTAAAATGGCTATAAATATGATTTGTAGCCGCGCGCGGAACTTTTTGCACGGGAAATAAAACTGAGAATTCTATCACCTAAATATACTAAAATGAAATTTTGCCAGTTTTGCATTTGACTTCGAAAGATTTATTTTTAAAATAATTGTGCATTGCTAAATGAGCAAGATGTTTTTCATTTAATTACGATATAGTACTTATACGAACCATAATTATATGTTACATAACTGCTATAAACGCTCCGTTGCTTGTAGAAAGTGTATTTAAGAACACTAAAAAATATTAATGTTTTTTTTTTGTTAGAATTAGTAAACGCCATGTATATGTTACATATGTACGCACCTAAGAAATTATGCTTCTTTAGCGTAATTAATAAAAATATATGGTTAAATGTGTTTTTAAATGATGATTAATCCTAAAGTTTGACATGTTCGTATAGTTTCATAGCGATAGGTTAGTGATTATCGCAACACGATGCGCAGGTATCGTAAAATTCACTTCCATATTTTTTTCATAACGCGCCAAAAAAGCATAACTTAAAAAAATGTCACGAAAGAAAAACTAGTATTTTTGATTTATTGTATTAAAACGTTGTGCGTTAATAAAGATTAGACACAACATACGGCCACTCAGCCTCAAAATTCACAGTTTACACCACCCTTTTGCCTCGAACATCGATATTATCTATCGATATTTATATTGTTAGTAACAATAGGGTATTGCGTTCAGACCCCCGATTATCTCATCCAAAACTTTAAACCATAAATTAGACCAGTTTTTGCTAGCTGCGACAAAATCTCACATTGTTAGTCTGCGGCGCAATATTTAGTGGAATTGTTTCCAAGTGACCCTCATAAAGTTATCTAGAAGGGCGCTCATTGTATATTACTGGAAACTATGCCAATACTTGTTTTTTGATGGCATAAACTTATGTTTCAGACAACGATAACATAATCTGGTGATCTGAACTAATTATTTATTTAACCCCTTGTCGTTTGCGCGTACGATTCGTCGGAGGCACACGAAGTGTTTATTTTATTATTTTTTATGTTATAGTTATAACAAATAATGAAGTGGTATTAAAAGATGGTGGAATCAACATAGTTCGAAAGGGATTTCTCCTTTATTGCTTCTACCAATTTTTTTCCACACCAATTTATGCCGCAGTTTTAGCGTTTCTGTGGAAGGATGTGAACTGAATGAGTTACAGGTAACAAGAACATCTTAGTCCTCAAGAGTGGAAATGCACCTGTGATCGACCACACGCGGATGTTCTGTCCTACATAGAATTGGTTACCGATGTCCATGGGCGGACCTTTACTTACCAAGTGGACTGCATATTCTTTTTCTAACCAGACCAGTTAGGTTAGCACTTATGAGGATTACGATTAGCCCTTATTAGGATTAAGATGATCGCCTCATTTGTAACCCAGCCTCCACATCCTTCCAAGAAACACACGAGTAAACTTATTTTTTTGGACAGAAGAGCTTATCAACCATTTCTCAGGTTTATATAAATGTAGGTAAATAAATATAGCACTTCGATTGTTTCATTAAAGTTTAACGCCACTGTTTCGCGCAAACTCGTTAAGCGCTTAAATGATAATTGATGACGTTATTTCCGTCACGCGTTTTGACAAAATTGCGTAGGTCCTAAAATCGTGACAGGCCGTTCACTCCGCCCTGGATTAGTCTAATTCCGATCATAAATTAACGGTTTAAACACTTTACGGCTTGATGTCGAAATGTTTGGAGTAATAAGCCTACATAGTCAAATTTCAAACGATTTACATCGCCCTATTAATTAGCACCCAAGCAAGTTACGGTTTAATTACAAATTAATTAGATTTGTAATGTATGTCAGCTCAGGTTTGAAGAAGATTCGCGTAAAATGTATTTTATCTTAAGGCGATATTAAGCTAGTTTATAATTAGGCTTTATCGCCCTTCAGTTATTATCGTTTGAGCAACTAGTTGATTGAGCGATTAAGTAGTGGTCAATGCAACTAACAAAGCATCAAAAATGTCGCTCAACGGCTATTTAGTAATTTATGTAAACGCATAGATGATCGATCGTTAACAGATTTTCGAATAAATGAAACATGCTCCTCGATCGCTCAAATAAGAAGAACGCCCAAGCAGCAGAGGCTGAAGAGTCTGCAACTTAAGGGAAAAAATGTTAATATACGCAACTATCGCCTACGTGATAGTAGCCAATGGGTCGTCAGTATTTTTAGGTGGTAGAACCCCTTGTGGTTCCGGCGGCACCACTGCCACACCTATTTCTGCCTAATAACAGCAGTGTTAGGCGCTGCTGTGTTCCGGTTTGAAGGGTGTGGTAAGGGAGAAAGACTTTTCCGAAGCGTTCCAGCTTAGTCCTCAGGGGTAGCGGCGCATCTGTGGCCGACCTCAGGTAGGAATATCTAATCCTATCAGGGGTTGATTACAGATGTCCATGGGCGGCAGTAGCCACTTACCATCAGGTGGACTGCATGCTCGTCTGCTACTCCTATATTATAAAAAAAAAAACATTAGATTAGATTAGAAATAGATTAGAATGCTATGATACTGCTGTGTTCTAATTCGACACGTGTCATAAAACAGTCCTCAGATATTGCGATCTCTGAAGACCAAATTGTAACAAGTGCGTGGCCTCTCTCAGGCATAACACCAATCATATTTTTTACTGATTTTAGAAGACCTGCCATTTCAATTTCGCCCTAACAGTTTTATAAATAAAAATCATGCGAAATTCCACCGAAAAAACGTCTTGCCATTCTTCTTACATTACGAGTGCCGTAATGATCGCGATCTCCTAACAATAGAGCAGCGTTTTCACAAAATATCCTGATACTCAGTTAATATCTCCAGATCCTTTCTTTGCAGCTGAGCGAGCTGTTTGAAAATGAGCATTACTCTTAATGAAACAACTTGAAGGTGTCTGCGAGTTTCGCAAATCTTTTGAACTGCAAAGCTTGCGAAAGGAAAAATCGTTTAGGCTCGTGTCACAGTTGCGACTTGCCGTATATCCGTCAATGTACTTTCGGGTCCGGTAAGTAATTTATACTACAATGTGAGGTGACATTATTTTAACGGTATTGAAAGATTTAAAGATAGAAATTTTTCTAACCAATGGTAATTAGCATTTCATTCTCATAAAACATAAATATTAATATATAATGCTGATTCGATAGTAATTATTTAATTGCCGTCAAATACATAACACTTTTCCTCTCGTGAAACTCGTGTAATAAATAACCGTAAATAATTCGAATAACGAGACATCCGAAACTTCGGGTGAATCTACGGATACTGTAAGTACATACAAAATAGACCTCCAGGTTTACTTATTTGAAAGGTAATACACAAACCCGATACGTAAATACGTCTCATCCGTACGCAGACAAGGAGCTTATTATACGACGAAGCGGACTCGCGAAGACTGGAAAGACGTCGGATCACTGGAACCACATTTGAAAGCCGCGACTGTGATAACATCCTTATCGATATGTCTCACCGCATGCGATTTATCGACAGACTATAAAGTTTCTTAATAAAAACTGACAATAGAATTATATCAGTGACGGATAAGTTAATCAAGCAAAATCTTTCAAAAACAATATGAGGACCTTATACCAGTCTAATGATATGAGTTTTTACGTTCACCTATTTCACGAGGTCTCAATCAAAAATTCTTAATCCAGCACCTTTTCTTTTTGTTATCGAGGGGGAATCCTTTAAAAGGTACCCGACAACGTGGGAGCGACGTCGGGTTATGTGGGATTTTTACCGCACTAAAACCCCCCTGGTGGCCGTCCTCTGCGCTGCGTAGAGGGCTCCAGGATCTCCAAAGGAACGCAACCGGAGTCCACCACCAATTAAGATAAATATTATAACAAATACAACAGGAAAAATACAATTATCCTACTATTTACACTCTGAATATACTGTTTGTTTAACAGATACTGGTTTCGTTAATTAAAGTAATATTGAGTTGTCAAATTCAAAACATACTAGTATATACAATAATAGATATAAAAGGTGTTATATTATTTATTATTGTTCAGTGTTATAATTATGACAACTTTAAATGAGATCCAAATTTTACTTGAAAACAATACTGATACGGTACTTGTTAACAATTGACACAACTTTAATGTTATAAAATTGCCTCAATAACATTAACTTTTATATGTTTTCGGACTAAAATTATCGCAGACTTGAGACATTTTACTATGTAATGGGTACTCACGATATGCGGATTGCATAAACTATGTTAACTTGCTTGCTGACTGTAGAACAAATACCTTATCCATGCTATCGAAACATTATTGTACAATCCTATAGTGAAAAAGTAATAAAGGACTGAGCGAAACTGCTTTCAAAGGTGAATCTCAATAAAAGGCTTAACTTTTAACGTTCCGTGCATATTATGAAGATGGAACTTTGAAAGGGGTTCGAGTAAGTATACTGATTTGAGGAAGACATGGAAAAGGTGGTGCCTAAGATCGAATAAATTGGAATAAGGAAGGTGTTCGAGAGAAAAGGCATGATCCTAGTTCAAAGAAACTTTACGAAGGCTTACTATAAATATGCAATTCCTGATTACTGTCTTGCCGTGTTTTAGAAAACAATCAGCAAATTAGTTGGTCCTCCTTACCTTCGTAACTATTTATGCATAAAAGTCTGTTGCTGTCTTTTCTGCATTTATAAAAGCCTAACGATTCACGATAACCTAGTCGTTAGAAATTCGTCCTCTCAGTCGAGCTTGTCCAAGGTTCGAACTTCAAACAAGCAACTTAGACTTTTTTACCACGCTTTTATTAGCTTGACCTGTATGTATGTAACGGAATCTTTAAACTCGATTTTTACCCACTTTAAACGGGTGGATTAATTTAAATTTTGAACAATTATCAAGAACCGATGACAATATACTATTTAAATAATTTTATCCCATTCACCACATCAGGATCGTCAGTAATCAGGATTAATGATTTTCATTGTGCGATTTTAGCGTGGTTTTTAGTTTTTAAACTATAATTATTTAAGTTATGTGCGAATAAAATAATAATTAGTACTTCCTTACACGGTGAAGAAAACCATCGTGAGGTAACCTGCAAACCGCTTAGTTCTAATCCAACCTAAGTTCCTAAGTAACCTGAGTTGTAAAGTCTACCTATCCGAACTTGGCCCTTGCCCTGTAGTAGGACACTAATACTACTCATTTATTTGTTTAAATACCACTTTGCTAATATAAAAATATTTATAATCTGTAGCGGAGTACCTCGTAACGCAAATTAACCCTTTACAAGCGTACTCATAAATCCGCTAACATTTTTTTGATGTCTAAACTTCATACCGAAGACACCGGAAACCTAATTAGAAATTTCTACCGCCGGCCCTAAAAGTTGATAACAACAATAGAAATTAAGCCAGTTTTATTGCTTCAAGAGGTGCTTGAACGGCAAACTGTTATAATTAAAAACACAAGGCATTCTTCAGAGGTCTCTCGCTTTAATTAGGAGTTCTTTTTCCCTTTCTTTCAGGAGCTTCGTTCAGCTTAATTACGGTTAATTCTGCCTCCCTTCTGTCATCTGTTTTATTTGAAGACATAGTAGCTCAGTTTTGTAATTAGCTACTTAATGGCAAACGCGTTGAACAAACTGCAACCTTGATATACGAGGAACGAAATGGTGGACATAAAATGTTTGCGAATAAATAATTGTTTTTATAAGAATGAAGTAGCAGACGAGGATACAGTTTGCTAAATGATAAGTGGTCAATTTCTACATGGAGGCAATCACAAATGTGTTGCTATTCGTGAGGACCACGGTGGTCGTCTTATATCAACTTGGTTGACACCACTTCACGTCCTAAAGTGGACTACCTGAAATATTTTTTTATAATATAGAAGTAACATACAATCTTTCAGTCCACCTGGTGGTAAGTAATGAAGCACATCGATACCAGTAATCCACCCCAGATAAAATTAAATTATTATCCGATTTCGTTGATAACAGAGATGCGTTGCCCTGACTACTAAGTTGGAAAATCGGATAAGTCGGTCTCCCTTACGACATAAAATATGTACCTACCTAATTACTCACATACCTAAAAGTTTTTACCGCAGTACCCTAGGTTTATATACTAAGTAAAGAAATTGTAGCACGGCGTGGCAGCATGGGTGTAAAACGAGCAATTTCGAGACCCATTAAGTTAATTTCTGTAGCGTTAAATTTTACGATTCACTACGTTCTGCGCGCATTTATTGCAATTTCATTATTTTACATCCATGTATGGTAGTGACTGGACTTCATTTTCATAATTTTACATGTATCATAGCTTTTGTTAAGGGCTCCATGTCAATATTTTGCAATATGTTGACAACAAACAAGAAGACTAAATAACGGGTGAAATTTTGCCAAAAATTTCATTATATTACACTGTTATGATGTTATTCGCAAAACTAATTAATTATATTTTGTTTCAGCAATGTCATAATTTGAATTTTATCTACAATATCATCAATTTTTTTTTACATTTTTATATACGTTTGATGAAGTCATGTTTGTTCCATTTTTGAAAGTTACAACAGTATATTTTTTACTAAAGCAAAATTGCAAAAGTACATGTTATTAGCACAAATAAAATGTTTCTGTACATCATAAAGTAAGATCCGCAAAAAACCTGACACACAAAAATTCGCAAGTCCGCAAAGACGTCACAAAAAGCGTCTAAAAAGAAACAAAATAAAACAAAATGAAAAGCCAACGTCGCAGAAAAGAGGAAGGAAAGTTAAAAGGCGGAAAATGGAAGAAACTTGTGTAGGAAACCAATACTTGCTGAAAGTTTTAGTACCGAGATACTTTTGTTTTTAATATTTGTTACTCGAAGGGAATTAGGAATAAATTCGGATGTTTTATATGGGTAATAATCTAAAGTACACCTACATTTTTTTTTTATAGAACAGGTATGCATTTTGGTCAACTAAGTCACGGATTAGTTTTTCAAATGTCACCGATGCAAATCAATAAGGTTTGTAATCAATAAATTTCAGTACCACTGATTTAAACGATAAATAAAAATACCATGGAAAGCCTTCCCGAAAAAATCTTAAAACGGTATCAAATCATAAAGAAATTCAAATACGTGCAATCAGTTAATGAAGATGTCGCTCTAGTACTCATGACTCGTTAACCAATGCATGATTTAAATTAACAACAATCAACAGATAGCTTTATAACATCATTTGATAGTTTCATTCGACCTCATCGGTGAAAAAAACCACGAGGCCCTTAAATAAATTGGCTCACTGCAACTTTTTCACTGCAGTGGACTTGAAGTTTCGGTTCTAACACTTGCCCTTTTCTTCAAAAACTTTCAATAACTGTGTTTTAGTTAATAAATTTGTTGTTTCGTTTGTGTGTAGTGGGCCTATTTTCGATTCCAAATTAGACAACATAAGCTTGTAATATAGGAACCCTAGTATTGAAATATTGTAACGTTTTTGAAAAAGACGACACCGACGAGTCATTATGGGTTTCATTCATAGATTAGTAAAGATACTTCGCCGCCTTGAAATTGAATGAAGCAAAAAACGGCTTATTAGTAAGTTCTTTTTTTTCAATTCTTGACAAATAAAAACATTTTTAGAGAAAATTTACGAATAAATAACTGATACTGCGTAATTTACAGAGTAAATAAATAATTATTTCAAACATTTTAGCACGGAGACGTGGCAAAACTTTTTTACGCAACTATTTCAATTCTCAAAACTGGGTACATTTTCTTGTTAGGAGTGAGTAATCTTTACTAATCTATGGTTTCATTATAGGTACACTAGTTTTTGCCCGGGGCTTCGCCCGCGTTTAAAAGAAAATAATATAACATACTAACATACATAAAATTGTAAATTCGTACCTTCAACTTTGCTAAAGATCATCACTTGATCAAATGCATAATTTACGATTCAATCCTTACTAATATCAATTAAAATAATCGATGTTTTGGGTCCAAAAGATCGATTCTCCGATTAATCGATCTTAGATCGCTATCCCTAGTTCCCGTGGGATTTCCGGGATAAAAACTATCATATGTCCTTTCTCGGGTCTCAGACTATCTTTGTACAAAATTTCATTAATATCGGTTCAGTGGTTTAGGCGTGAAGAAGAGACCACCAGACAGACAGACAGACGGATTTATAATATTAGTAAGGATTGTTTTTCTATACGCGTCTAAAGTACCGTTAAAGCAAATTTCTTTAATACCCGCACTTCGTCCGCTGGGCGATAAAGCGAAAGAATCCGCGATTAAGCGCCATAATACTTTACGTTTCGTCCATGTAGCACTTAAGATCGTTTTTATTCAGAATACCTACCGAACACCTTTCCCGAAGATGAAACCACGCAGCGATTATCATAATGAAATTGCAGGCAGTTCTGAAGGCCGTAAGAAAAATGGTAAAATTTGTGGCGTTAAATAATATCGTTAAACGTAAAGAAAAATGGCCCGCCCTGTAGGACGGCGGGCCGCTTCTCCGAAATTGCAAGTCGTATATTACACAGGGAATTTTCAATTACGGCAATCCTGCGGTTTTTCATTCGTAATGTGACTTTTAGGCAACGTTTCGAGTTGGTCATTCATAACTGTTGGGCCATAGAGTATCGAAGATGTAGACTGTGTGTGTGTCTTAATACTGATCATTGATTCAAAAATAACAATGAATTATACGATAACAAGAAGTGATACAAGAAAGCAGTGATAGCCTAATGGTTAAGAATCCCAACCTCTCGATCAAGGGGTCCGAGGTTCAAATCCCAGGCACACACCTCTGATTTTTTTAAAATTATGTGTGTATTAGAAATATTTACCACTTGCTTAAACGGTGAAGGAAAACATCGTGAGAAAACCTGCATATCTGAGAGATTTATAAAAAAAACTCAAAGGTATGTGAAATCTACCATTTGGCCAGCGCGGTGGACTATGGCCTAATCCTTCTCATCATGAGAGGAGACCCGTGCCCAGCAGTGCATCGATAATGGGTTGATGATGATGACATTGATTAATAACAGTACATATTACATGTTTTAAAGCTGAGAGAAAAAAATCTAAGGAAACATATACCTGAGAAGTCTCTAAAAGAAAATCAAAGATGTAAAATGTTTACTAATCCAGATTTGGCCAACTCAGTGGATTATGACCGTAACCTTGCTTATTTTTAATTAAAGGACACCCGCGCCTATAATTAAGAAAGTCATTCATTGCTATTGAAAATCATTAATAAACGTATCAACAATATTATATTTCAATACTACTTTAAAACTAAGCAGCAGCTTAACAAACTATGAGAAAGCAGAAACATGGAAATACTTAGATATAGGTATGTACCAAAAACATTGGTATCAAATTCAAAGTTTTCACTATTTTCAATTTTACATATAAAAATTTTGTACCAACATTTATTTTATTATTCAATTCATATTTGAATATATATTTTCTGAAGAAAGATTACATAAACTTCCATAAACACATTTTCTCGTGTCAAATATTTACCACTATTGAACATGCAGGTTTGAAAGCGACCGAGGGACTCAAGACTTCCAATATAAATTTATTGTAATGCAAATTGCATCTCTTTGTGAGTCTGCTCTACTAACTCTCGAATCCTTTCAATCTGCTCTTTATGGGGTCGCCTAAGCTTTTCCTCGAAATTTCATATATACCGATGAATGTATTTTCATTTTACGTGCCTCATTGTGTTTCAATGAGTTTTTGTATTTTGCCATTTGTGTCTTTTTATATTGGCGAAATTACGGAGGAAATTTTATTCACGTTTCTCGCTTATGTAACAGCAAAAGCCATGGAGTTCCAATATTTTATATTATACGAGCTTTGCCCGCGGCTTCGCTCGCGTTACAAAGTAATATTTTCATTTCCTATTTTATCCCCTTGGGGGTAGAATTGATCAAAATCCATTCTTAGCGGATGCCTACGTCATAACATCTACCTGCATGCAAAATTTCAGCCCGATCCGTCCAGTGGTTTGGGCTGTGCGTTGATAGATCACTACGTCAGTCAGTCACCTTTGAGTTATGTATATTTAAAGATAGAGTAGAAAACGAACATGCGGTTTCTGTAAGTGGACTGTACTGTAGTGGAGTATGTTGCCTCTGGAAATGCTTAATCATGGTTATGAAGATGTTGATTGTGATCCAAGCCCGGGAACACAACCTATCTATTTCGTACAACAACAGTGTTAATATCTGCTTTGTTCATGTTAAAAGTGTGTGGTATTGAACAAAACATTTACCGGAGCTATTTTATCTTGGTTTTTAGGAGTCCAGCTACTCCAGGTTTTAGGACACTCATTCTCTCTGGAATTCATTAAAGATTTCCATTGATAGTAGCCTCTGACATACAGACGAATAATATATACTCATTTGCCACATCTACAGTACAAAGAAGTCAAACTCAACAGGGCTAAATCCCTACCTGACTTTATGACAATATTCACCCGAATAAAAAACTTAGTGAGTTTCTCATTGTGTCCAAAACAATATAAAATCATATAACAACGTATACCAAAAACTGAGCACCAAAACAGAAAATAATCATACCCCGTCCATAACATAATAAAATCTCATTTCTACAGCAATTTTTAAATGCTGTAAACAGCCAGTATAATAGACGTGTTTTTCACATTTTCCTTTATTCCAGTCACTTCCGTCCGCTACGAACCTAATAAGAACATCGGCTACAGCAACTCAGTGCTCCGTGCAGCGGACAATTCGATTAAAACCTTGTGTACTCGACAACTGGTATTATTAGAAATGTCGGGATTAATAGAGATATTGGTATTGATAGAGCGATTGGTATTAGTTGAGTTATTGTTGTTTAAATATGAGATATTGTTGTTTAAGTATGACCTTATAAAAACTTGTCGTTGACACAAAAAACAAAAAGTCTATAACGCCCAACGAGTATTTTTAAAAACATCACAGTATTGATATGTATTATTTGTGAGCCGAATGGATTTCAGCGCCAGGTGGCAGAAATTGGAACTAAATTTAAATGATTAGGCTAAGCAAGTAGTTAAAAGTTATCGATGTAAATAATATTGATTTACTGCCTACATATAATTAAAGCCGCTAATTGTTTAATAAAGCTATTTTATATAGAGGTCACGGTGATAATTAAACGGCTGATTAAGCTACGACATATATATGGTACCATAACACGACTAATAAACTGGCAAAACGCATTGTATTATGTAATATAGACAATACATTATTAATTAAAAGAGTATTAAATAAACGAAATAAAATAGAACATTAATAAAGTCATGATTCTATCATAACCTAACAGTGCAATTAGATTGCTAAGGTGCACGGGATACAATATTGCAGATAGCAGTCCAATTTACTGCACCTGTCAGTTCCAACTCCCAGATTGAGATCAAACTAGAACTAAATTATTAAACATTATCTTTGGGTAACAGTGGAATAGCAATAGAAATTGTCTGAGTGGATATTATAGGATGAATGAAAAAAAAACATATTTGTATACTGGTTTATATGAACTATTAACATTGCTGTTTTTTCGCCACTCATGTACATGTGAATATGAAACGATGGTGCGTTTTTCTTGTCACGCGTGTCACTTGCATCGTATAGTTTTAAAAGACAGGGAACACGAAGAGATTGTAGGGAATTAACTCATATGTGCGGGTGAGACGCAAGTGGGTGTAGACAACTGCGACATGAAAAGCACCCATAAAATTCTAAAAATACTCATGTAGGTGGGACGTGCGTGCGGGCTTAAAAGAGTTTACAAGTGGGCAAAGGTAAATACCCTTGTACTAAATGCGCAGAAGTCTAAATACATGTTGATCGGAACGAAAAAACAAATACAAAAATGTTCCGCACATGATCCTAAAGTAATGATAGACAATGCAGCGATAGAAAGAGTTTCTGAAGCACGTAATTTAGGAGTACTCATAGATGAGTCTTTGCGGTTTGAAAAACACGTAATAAACACAGTAAGAAACTGTTTCTACCGGCTCAAAATTTTATATCATATAAGGAAATATATTGGGTCCGACTTACGTATGAGTCTCTGTGAGACATTGGTTCTGTCTAAATTAAATTACGCCGACGCTGTTGTTGGACCAAGATTACTGATACGCTCACAGAATCTCATACAGCGTGTACAAAATGCCTGCGCAAGATACTGTTTCGATATCCCGCATCGTGCCCACGTTACACCCTTTATAAATAATGCCAACATCTTAAAAATGAAACACCGCAGACAGTTGCATTTTGCATGTATGTTGTTTGGCATTGTCAAGAATAAATGTCCTCCGTATTTATATGACAAGTTGTTATGGGCGAAAAACTTAATTACAACTCACAATACTAGAGGTAATAGACTTGTATATCCAGCACACTGTACCGCGGCCTTTCGCGGCAGTTTCAAGTATAACGCCACAAAGTGCTGGAACAATCTGCCGCCGCCGCTTAGAAATCTGAAAACAATATGTAATTTTAAAATGAAGTATAAATCATACTTGTTAAATTTTCAAAAGAAGTTAACATAATATATACGTACGTACACACACACACACACACACACACACACACACACACACACACTCACACGCACGCACGCACGCACACTGGTACATCCTCAGAGGAATTAAACGAAATTATATTTTGTAATACAATAAATAAAATGTGCACTTACCCTCTCAAATATTGTTGCCTCATGTCATCTTCAAAATTTTTTTATCGTTTTTGTTATAAAGTTTATAAGCATGCCTGCCTTTATAGTAGTGTGAATATACATAATACCTTACACTAATTATATTACCATAAATGTTAATAAGTTAAGTTTAATTTTTAAGTATCTTTTCTTTGTATTCCTTTTTGCCAACCGAACACCACTCGACCGAGCTACTCGTTGAATTGGGACACACTGAAAATCAGTGGCCGTGGTTCGCCGCGGTGAGGCTGAGTGTGGACCCTTTTGTTAAATTTTACTGCAGCATTGTTCAGATTTGAGAATCATGTTACTGTGAAATATGCCATATAATGTTGTAGTATTATTTGCAAATAAATATTTCTTTCTTTCTTTCTTTCTTTCTTTCTTTCTTAAAATCAAGCGTCAGAAAAAGCATTTTAATTCACTCAGACATGTGGACCCGTGTGTAAACGAAGATCTGCGTGACAGGAAAGCGTCCCTTAGTTCACAAATTAGAATGGACTCCTAAAATAAAAAACCGAAATTCATGAAAGCTTCAAAACAGAACATTAAAAACTTAAACACAGCCGTACCTATATAAGTCGTGTCAAATGTGTCAAAGTGTTTTATAGCGCTGCATGACTGGTCTGTGTCATAAACAAATCTGCGTGGGCGGTTACACTAGTTCAATTTGTTACCGTTCATTTGCAGACAAGTATACACCTGGGCCGTGCGCACATATCATTTTACTGCTGTGTTTTGTACTCGAACGTTATTTATTTTCACATATAGTAGACATAAAATGTGTCTTGTACATAATAGTGTAATAACTGCCTCCTTTGTACGTTAAGTTATGTTAAGTTACAAAGTTTGTATGAAGTCAGATATACCTAATACCTACACAAATAAAAACAATTATTCTAACTGTAATTTTGTAGTTATTATTTTACATTTATGGCTTAGGATACATTATTAGCTATATGTTGTTTGCCTTATATGAAAGTAAAACAAGACAAACTTAGTACTTTTTAATCTGTATATATAAAGGTAGTAAAGGTGTCTATTTTATAAATTACTCACGCGGTTTAGAATTTTGATATTTCACGAAACGTAAAAAAGCATTACAGTTAGCAGCATTTATATTCAGCTTTTAGGACAAATTGTATTGCATATGTTGCTAATAGCACAATCGTTGAATCATATTTTAAAATTTCAATAACATCAATAATAATATATAGTCTTATTCCTAACGAATGTATTCCTAACGATTATAGATGTATGCTTCTCGTTTAAAACGAGTACATTGTATAACGTAATAGCTGTTGTTAATGGGTGTCGTTATTGGGTATCTCCTCGAAACTTATCGGCTATAGTACGCTTCAGACTAACACTAAACTATTTCGTGTAAGTGGATGTCCGAACTTTGATGAGGTTTGACCGCGATATTATAACATCATGCAGAGCGTAGTATGGCATCAAAGTTAATGTTCTATGAAAACAAGAAACTACTCGATATTATCATGCGTAATGTTGTCATAAGCTGTAATAATGTACTGATTGGCCCTTACTGTAGATAAGGTATTAAAACTTTACTCATGAGCCACTTCTCGACACTTAGTCTAACAAGTAATTAATTTAAAAAATCAAAAACCCGACTGCACCAAAAAGGCTGAAGTAGAATTTCTAAAAGCAGTGAAATAGGCATTTCATTATTTTTATCCAGAAAGCCAAATACAAAGTTAGATAGTAGGTGTCTGCTTCAAAAACAAAAGATGTTCAAACAATATTATCCTATTTTATCCTCGTAGTGATCATTTACGCTATATAAAGAACCTATGTGTAAAATTCCAGCACGCTTAATTTCAGCGGTTTCCCTTTGCGTTGATCTCTGGCACAGCAACTCTCTCATTTAGTCAGACAGTCATCTCGATGTGTATATACGAGTATATATGTACTAGCTGACCCGGCAAACGTTGTGTTGCCATATAAATAAAAAAATGTTAAGGATGAACAATCCTTATCACTTAGGTGTAAAAAAATAGATAGTGGCCGATTCTCAGACCTCCTTAATAGGTATATGAAATTTGGTGAAAATCGGTGAAGCCGTTTCGGAGGAGTACGGTGACTAACACGAGAATTTTATATATAAGATATATTACATAATGTATGTGTAATCTCCTCTTAATTTCCTTTATTTTGACACCCTACTCGATAGGTTTGGTTAACTTTTTTAAAACGTGTTACTATTTTGCGAAAAAATTCACCATTTACGGTCTATAAAATATATAACTTCAGTAAATCAAAGTTTCGGTCATTATTTTACCTCGTTAGTAGTAGCATTTCATTATTTTTATCCAATAAGCCTGATACAAAATGTCATAGTGTTTGCTTCAAAATTGACGATTTTTCAAATGAACTTTTAACCCTTATTTTACCCTCTACGGGGTTGATTTTTCGGAGGGGGATAAATAAGTGCGTCCTTGTTCCTATCCAGAAAGCCAAATACAAAATTTTATAGTAGTTGCTTCAAAATTAAAGGATTTCAAAAAAACTGTTTTCCCCTATTTTACTCTCTTAAGGGTAGAATTTCCAAAAGGCCCTTCTTAGTACTTATTCAAGCTATATAGAGAACCTGTGTGCAAAATTTCAGAACTGTAAGGTCCTTGGTTTAGGCTGTACGTTGATTTCTGAAAAATGAAAAAGTCATTTAGTTAGTCAGTCAGTCAGTCACCTTACTGTTTTATATATATATAAATATGTTTTTATAATCTCCGTTTCATTTCCTTTCATTTGATACCCTACTCGATAGGTTCGGTTAACTTTTTTTTTTAAATGTGTTACTATTTCGCGCCAAAAATCCGCCATTTTGTTTTTTTTTTACTAACACCTATCTAAGGACACTCGGGTCATTGAGACAAATATAATGACACTTTAGCTGTTGAAATTCATCCAGCCGTTTGTTAGATCGGATCAAATAAAGAAAGACAAACATACAAGATACGCGCGAAAAACATAACCCTTCCTTGGCAGTCGGGTAAAAACGAAAACCTTAAGAATTTGATCTACAACTACAGTTTGATCAATTTCAAAATTTTCAGTATGTTTTACAAGTTTCTTGACTTACTTATATGGATTAGTGGAATCGCGTAGACATGTATGTTTCTTATCATTAATTATTATTCAGTTGATTCAGATGAATTTTTTTAAACATAATTAAAAACAAAATTAAAAACATCACTTGCACCTAGTATATTGATCCCGACCTCTACCGTCGCAACGCGGCATTTATGACATTACTTTATGAATGTAAATAATACAATATTAAACCAATTTAATTGGTATCAAAAATAAAACAGTAAGAAAATATATATTACACTTATCTTCGAACTCTACAACTGGTATAACTACAATTATGGGTAAGTAGATGTAAGTAGAGAAGACAATATGAATTTAGAATCATGTTCATGCGTGACCTATGAGTGACAGTTAAATAGGAAGGAAGGGCGAAGGGAATAGAATGAACGTGAGAAAATGGTAAAGTGATATAAAATTGCTATCGCAATACATACTCGTAAATCACAACAGATAAATAATCTAAATGATTCGTATTTCGATATCGATACCTGTATAAAAAGTAAGCGACACCACAAATCTATGCTGAAATAGTTTAACCTGAATACAACAAGTAATTAATTTAAAAAATCAAAAAACCCGACTGCCCCAAAAAGGCTGAAGTAGAATTTCCAAAAGCAGTGAAATAGGCATTTCATTATTTTTATCCAGAAAGCCAAATACAAAGTTTCATAGTAGGTGTCTGCTTCAAAAACAAAAGATCTTCAAACAATATTATCATATTTTATCCTCCAACACGCTTAAGTTCAGCGGTTTCCCTTTGCGTTGATCTCTGGCACAGCAACTCTCTCATTTAGTCAGACAGTCATCTCGATGTGTATATACGAGTATACAATGTACTAGCTAACGCGGCAAACATTGTGTTACCATATAAATAAAAAAATGTTAAGGGTGAACAACCCTTATCACTTAGGGGTAAAAAAGTAGATAGTGGCCGATTCTAAGACCCACTGAATATGAATATAAAATTTGGTGAAAATCGGTGAAACCGTTTCGGAGGAGTACGGTAACTTAAACGAGAATTTTATATAAAAGATATATTATATAATGTATGTGTAATCTCCTCTTAATTTCCTTTGTTTTGACGTCCTACTCGATAGGTTTGATGAACTTTTTTTAAAACGTGTTACTATTTCGTGAAAAGGTCCACCATTTCCGGTCTATAATATATTATATATATATATATATATATATATATATATATATATATATATATATATATATATATATATATATAACTTCAGTAATTCAAAGTTACGGTCATTATTTTACCTCGTAAGAGGTAGAATTTCATTATTTTTATCCAACAAGCCTGATACAAAATTTCATAGTGTTTGCTTCAAAATTGACGGTTGTTCAAATGTACTTTTAACCCTTATTTTACCCTCTACAGGGTTGATTTTTTGGATGGGGATAAATAAGTGCGTCCTTGTTCCTATCCAGAAAGCCAAATACAAAATTTTATAGTAGTTGCTTCAAAATTTAAGGATTTCAACAAAACTGTTTTCCCCTATTTTACCCTCTTAAGGGTAGAATTTCCAAAAGGCTTTTCTTAGTACTTATTCACGCTATATAGAGAACCTATGTGCTAAATTTCAGAACTGTAAGGTCCTTAGTTTAGGGTGTACGTTGATTTCTGAAAAATGAAAAAGTCATTTAGTTAGTCAGTCAATCAGTCACCTTGCTGTTTTATATATATACAAATATGTTTTTATAATCTCCGTTTAATTTCCTTTCATTTGATACCCTACTTGATAGGTTCGGTTAACTTTTTTTTTACATGTGTTACTATTTCGCGCCAAAAATCCGCCATTTTGTTTTTTTTTTACTAAGACCTATCTAAGGACACTCGGGTCATTGAGACAAATAAAATGACACCTTAACTGTTGAAATTCATCCAGCCGTTTGTTAGATCGGATCAAATAAAGAAAGACAAACATACAAGATACGCGCGAAAAACATAACCCTTCCTTGGCAGTCGGGTAAAAAACAAGTGCACAATATCCAATTATTTCATTTTTCTGTCCAGTGTTGGCAATACTGAAATAGACAAAAGAAAAACAGAATTTTGTTTCGTTAAAATACAACGAAGGCATTTCACTTTAAGCAAGAAAAATCCTCGGAACTTACAAAAGAAATATCTGTTTTAATTTTATAAGAAAGTGGATGTCATCTTCTCCGTCATCAAGTTGTCGAGAAAAGGAAATTAAATCCCTTATCTTATCACCGTGGTAAATCCCCGCCTTTTTCATACTAGCTCGCTACATTGACGCTGGATTGCTATTTCGATTCAAAATAAGAAATGGGTTTCGCTTACATTTTATTCGCCGCATTACGCAGAAACATAACATTTTTGATACAATGTTACAATGTATTATAATGTAGCATTAAGCACATTATTCATTTTTATTTCGAAGTGGAGGCAAGCCATTAAGGCGTTGTAAATTCAGCGGGCAATTGCGCTACGTTGGATTTGAAAAAACGAAAATCAGAAAAAGAATTGCTCCTCCGAAGCCATAATACTGAATTTCCTGCTTTGCAAAGAAGCTAATTAAGGGAATAGGATTTTCGTGGAAGAAATAATATTTTGTGTACACGCAATTTACTTTTGACTGTGCTCATGTATTCAAAACAAAATAAATAACATCGAAGATTCTTGTAATTAAATTACAAAATGTTTACTGGTGAATTCGTTCTTTCAATGACTACACAACCTTTTCCTACACAAAGTTCTCAAGGCTCTTCCGTTTTCGTTTTCCGCTCCAGGGCTGAGCCCTTTGTAGTAGGAAATATTTTGAAATCTTTTTCTTTGATTATATTCAGCTTATGCTTAATTATTTGCAATTGGGTCATTACGGTTATATTTTTTTATAAATCAAGCAATGAAGGTGAAGTTTTATAGCAAACTAGCTGACCCGGCAAACGTTGTATCGCCATATAAATAAAAAATGTTAAGGGTGAACAACCCTTATCATTTAGGGGGATAAAAAATTGATGTTGGCCGATTCTCATAGATACCGGATAAGCACAAAAAATTTCATCAAAATCGGTCAAGCCGTTTCGGAGGAGTATGGCAACGAAAACTGTGACACGAGAATTTTATATATTAGATAATGATTAAATTATTATTAGATTCTTAAAAACTTGTTGAAAATTTCTACAATAACTCACAGACAGTTGAAAATCTTATTCACAAATAACAATATCATTTTATATTGTCATCAACCCGTCACTGTCCCACTGCTGGGCACAGGTCTCCTACCAAACCAGGTACTAAAACCTGATATAACCACAGTGCTGGCCAAGCACGAATTGGTAGACGGCGTTCTCTTGAAACTTTTTCAGCAGCATTCCTGGTACTATTTTCGTTCACCATTTAAATAAGTGGTAATACATAATTTTGTAATACGCACTAAAATTGAAAATTAGGGGCCTGAGATTTGAACTTCGAACGTGATTGAGAGACAGAGTATCCAATGACTGTAACTGCTATTTTATTATACATATTATATGTCGGAGTGGTCACCTGTGACGTCATAAAATGGGTACTTCAGAACACAAGCTACACCTAAAGCACTTGGTGGAGCTTCGACAGAGTCTCAGTGCGGCGGTCGTAAGGGGCGAACGCATACAGAAAGACTTGGGAACTGACGAGTGAAGTTGACTTGCGCGCACCGAGGAACTGTCTCCGTTTTGATAGTGTCCATTTAGTTGTAGTTCGATTAATTAGAGTATTCTCAGTATAGTGATTTAGGGACTATGTAAAGTATTACCAGTGATTGAGTTAAGAGACATAAGCTAGTGATAAGAATATCTGTGACTGTATTCCTACCTGTACCTGTATCATAATTATCCTGACAAATATGAAGTAACAAAGATGTCGGTTCGGGAACACATACAAAAATCAACTAATTCGGCCATCCTGTTCCGACATATATAATTGAATATCTTAATATAATATAGTAGCAAGAACAAATGTAGGTTATCCATGTCAATAAGAACGTTGTGGAAACAGTGACAACAGTTTTCGTACAGTTTGCGAACAGCAAATAGAGAAGGGTTGGAGACGTTGACGGGGGTTTATTATCTTCGTTGCGCTACTTTTTCTAGTCACCCTTTTTGCAATTACTGGGTAGCGGTTCCTTTGTTGTCAGAAATTCTACGGTAAGTGTGAATGAGTGTGTTTACGGTGATTTTCAAGTACGGAAAAGTGTCGTATAAATTGCACGTGTGCATTTTCTTTTATTTAAAAAGTAGTTTTTGCCCCCGGCTTCACCCGCGTTTAAAAGAAAATGACCTACATAAAACTGAAAATTCGTACCTTCATTAGAATTATAGTGACGCCATCTCGCGAAAATTAGTCGTACCAACTCTGAAACCTTCGTGGGCTCATGGACAACAACTTTGCTTAAGATCATCACTTGATCAAATGCATAGTTTACGATTCAGTTCTGTCCTTTCTCGGGTCTCAGAATATCTTTATACAAAATTTCATTAAAAACAGTTCAGTGGTTTAGGCGTGAAAAAGAGACAGACAGACAGAGTTACTTTCGGATTTATAATATTATTAGTAAGGATTATTAATTATAAAAACGATTTATGCATTATTAACATAGAATTACTATTTTGACAAATAAAGTTTATTTCATAATAAATCTTTTGAGTCTTTTAAGTTTAGTTGATGAGCCGATGAGACTTAGTACCTTATAATTAATAGTTTGAACTCCTTCATTATGTCGGGCTACAGGTTAACATTGGCCACTATTACAAAGGTACTTGATACGCTTAGCCGCCTTATTAAATAAAAAAACGAACTAAAAACCCTTTTGATTCAATCCCCTCATTTATCAAGTTTTCTTTTAAGCAAAAATCTGTTTAGTTTATATAACATTTTTCATCAAAGCACTTAAATAAAGCCTTAAAAGCATTACTTCCATTCTATACGTTTCATTGCCTGAATAATTGACAAAGAAAATAATAACATTCGTCGTTTGATACTCTCAGATAACTTTGATATTATTTACTAGACAGTTATAAGTCTAAAGCAGACATAACAAGATTATCTGTCGGAAGAAATAAATAATATTGTTCGCTGGGAAACTTTTAACGCTCTCTTAAAAGTTTTCCTTGTGCTTAATTACATTTTCATTTATCTTCCCTTTCATCCATCCACTGGTACCCAAAGTGATACAAAATGCGGAAAATATACTTGTCTTTTTGTCTCAGTTCATTATACAAAATAAGATGAAATTCATAAGCCGTTCGCCGCGACAGTTGCTTTAAATCCAGTTAGTTAGTGGCGTATCCCTTAACATGAAATAAAAAGGAAGTGTATTGTAAAACTAAATTATATTATGTTTTTATGTACTCTAGAAGTTGCAGATGAGAATGCCTGATGCCATAGGCAGCACTAGCTAGTGCCGTCGATGGCCATCTATGGCAATCAACTCCAGGCTAGACCAGATTCCCGCCTGAGGTCGGTTACAAATGAGCCGCTACCCCTGAGGACTAAATTGGAATGCCTCGGAAAAATATTTTTTTCTTACAAAACCCTACAAACCAAAACAGTAGCGCTTAACACTGCTATTATTAGGCAAAAATAGGTGGCAGTGGTACCACCGGAGTCGAACCACTAAGGGTTCCCACCACCATTCATTAATTATCTTCTATACTTGTATACTTATAATAAATCTGTAGAGAGTTCGATTCTGTACATTAAATATATTTCCAAAATAACTATCAGGGGGTGATTATGGATCGATACTGATGCCAAAAATGCAATCAGTAAATTTTTGGCTGTCTGTCTGTCTGTATAACCGTTATAGAAACAAAAACTACTGGATGGATTTTAACGAAACTTGGTACAATATTATTGGTATTGGTGGTATTTTTCATACTCCTGATCTGGTTATAGTATACTTTTTATCACGCTGCAATCAATAGGAGCAGAGCAGTGAAGGGAAATGTTAGGAAAACGGGAGAAGTTACTCCATTTTTTAAGCTTCCGTCGCGTGTGCAACCTTAATGGTTAAAGCTACACAGAAATCATATATGACGGAAATGTTCTCCTTAAAATTATATAAAAGAACATCTCAGGACAGAATATGTCTATCTTTTATGGTTGACTCACAATAACACGTGTAACTCCCGATAGCTTAGCAGTTCGAAGCTTTCTGATTATATTTGTCTACTCCTACGTTTGTAACACTCTCAGTTATCCCTAATTAAAAGGTTAACAGTATTAACTATTCCATTAAAAGAATCATAGAAATCATACCCCTAAGTAATAAGGGGTGCTCACCCTTAACATTTTTTTTATTTATATGGCAACACAACGTTTGCCGGGTCAGCTAGTACAAAATAAATTCGTAATTCGTCAAATTCGTAAACCGTCTTTCGTGGCAGTTGCTTTAAATCCAATTAGTGGCCTATCTCCTCACATGAAATAAAAGGAGCTTATATTCGTAAAACTAAGTTATGTTCTACTGTGACTTGAAAACTGATTTTGGCGGACAAATAGACGAAGGTTTCTATTTAATTTCGCTCCTATTCAGGCTGTCATTTATATAAATTGACGTTAATTGCATTACATAATGAAGCTTTAAATTTGCATTTATTACGTGCCGTTGTGAAATAATTTATTTTATTTCTTTCAAGTTTTATATTATTGTAATTAATATTTCCCCCGTAACGGATACACGAGTGAACCCTCACGAGTTGTTGTTAGATTTGTCTAAATTTTAGGAACCTTAATAAAGGATATATTTTAGGCAGTCAGTTTTTTTATAACAATTCTGTGGTTAAAACTCAACTATTGTACTGGTAAAATCTTGTGCTATTTTTGTCTTTTAATATACGAACCTTTCATTTTATAAAAGGCAGACTCATTAGTATTTTCTTAGCACGAATCTAGATCTTTAATAGCACGAATGTCTAGAAGAGCCACATCGAAGGTATTGTCGCTCCGCTGACACCTGGCTTTTCTCAGCAAATTAAAAAAGTTTTGACGACACAAGAACCCCTCGTTCATTTAAATGCTAAAGGCTCTGCCATTAATTTCATTCATTCGTAGATTTTAATTTAATTCAATGATTTCGATTTGGTTACGCTTAAAAGGAAATGTAAATATTGAAACGTTAATTCATAAGTCCTTTACAAAAATATTTCTGAGGATTTTTTATTTGCCGCTGACAATTAACACCGTTTGAAAAAATATTTTAATGTTAAATATTATATTAATGGAAATATTATAAAATGGGTTTTTCGATATATATTATGTTACGAGGTATAAGAAAATGTAAAGTGTATTTACATAATACCAATTCTAAAACATTATTGAATGAATGCCGTATTTATAAGTTTCCCGAATATACAAATCAATGATATTTAGACAAGAAAATGTATATATACCTACTCATAATATTTATTATAATTGTAATTACAGTATGTGCAACGCGAATACATACCACATATTTGAAGGTGGTAGAACCCTTTGTGGTTCGACTCCGGCGGCACCACCGCCACACCTATTTCTACCTAATAACAGCAGTGTTAGGCGCTGCTGTGTTCCGGTTTGAAGGGTGTGGTAAGGGAGACAGACTTTTCCGAGGCGTTCCAGCTTAGTCCTCAGGGGTAGCAGCGCACATGTGGCTGACCTCAGGTAGGAATATCTAATCCTATCTAGGATTGATTACAGATGTCCATGGGCGGCAATAGCCACTTACCATCAGGTGGATTGCATGCTCGTCTGCTACTCCTATAATATATAAAAAAAAAAACATATTTGCCGAAAATCATGCAAACAATAAATTCATTACTGTAACCCATTTCTTCGAAATAAAAAATTAAAATATGTAAACAGTGCCTTTATTTACATCACACAATTACCTAAAACAAAGAATATTGTACTAATGGTATTTAAACGCCTGAGCTTATCCAAATCCAATCGCGGACCGCGGCTACATTGGTGTAGACTCCTGGATACCCTGGTCTTGCGCAGCCGACGCCGAAGGATACTATACCTAGCTGTTGCCCACTCGACGTGGATACAGCGGGTCCGCCGGAGTCACCCTGATAAAGAGGAACGCTTAAATAACTAAGTACGGCGGTAATAGACTCGCATGAATTTTGGATCACCACCAATATCCAACGTTGTCAAATTTTTGTTGTATTATTTAAAAAAAAGTATATGAAGGAATTGATAAGAGCGATGGACTATGACCTCGTTCATTCGTACGGAAATTACATTTTCTGCAAGATTCGTTACCTTTCCAAAAGTGGAAAAACAGAGTTAATGACGCTGCTGATCTTTTCATTTTGATTATTTAAGGTCATTAACACTCATTATTAAATCAGTGTTGGTCATTGTAGTAGGTATTCTTATATTCGCGTTCCAACTAATTAACCACTTCCATAGAAGGAAATAACTTAATACATAACATAACAAACCTGACACGAATCCTTGCCTCCCTCGGGAACACCAGCACAGAACATCCTATCAGTTAGAGAGGAATACGATCTACGGCAGTCCGAGTTAGGGATCACCGGAACATTGAGACCCATTAGAGTTGACGTAGTTTCACCATTTTCCTGAAAAAGCACGTGAGAATAACTGCGTCTGATGGAAATTAGTTATTGGCATCCTAAAAGGAGAATGCCCATTCTTGGTACTGATTTTTCTCATGCATCAAAATGAAAGTAATATTAAAATTATTTTTTTACATACTCGTAGTTTGTCGATCAGAATAGTTTCTTTGAACAGGGGATTCCATTTAAGATAAAATAAGACGAAATGTTGATTGTTGTTCTTGAAAATTAAAATGGCGGTATTTTATACTCGGAATTCATTATTTTTGGTTTTTAGGATTATTTTAGTTTTTTTACCTACTACCTTTAAAAGTAAATGGAATATGTTAATCGAACTACATTATAGGTACCTACTATCAGTTAAAACCGACCATCAATCTATCGTCGGATATTTTCGATTTTGAGGTTATATAACATTTCGGTAAATAACTTCAGAACCCGTGTGCTGATCTAAAAAATAATTATTGGTGGTAGTATTTGGTTAATTATACATCGTCCATAACAAGTTTCAATTTGATGCAACTCTGGACGGCGGTCCATACTTTCATGGGCATTGTCCTTTCTGCAATTGATCCCAATTTTGATGGGAGTCCTAACTAAAATTAGCAAAGTTTTTTTTGTGTTACAAGTAGCAAACACTCAAGTAGATCATGTAGTGTACTTGTGGTAAATAGTACAACACAAAGAATTCCGACCTCCAAATGAATCCTCAAAGTCGGCCATGGATTCATTGCTCCCCATGACAACTAGGTAGGAACGTCTTGTTCAGTCTCTCTTTAACAAAGCCTTGTTGTTGTTGTAGAGCATAAGTAAGTTTGAATTAAAAGGAACTATCAACAGCTAAATATCGTCGTAGCGGCACATCACATTTAACTAACAAAAGGAAAACAGTACGAACATAAACAATAAAGTACCAATACCGTTCCACAAACGCATTTCAAATTGTCTGTATATTCAAATAATTAGCATAAAATGCATATACTGTTTACGTGTAAGCTCATTGCACGTTTCGAACATGAATTTAATTTGCCATAAACATTAACTGCGCATAAACCACAGGGCTAATTGTTAGCGTTGCAATCGAAATCAGTTCCAAAATATCCTCTGTTTCCTTTGTTCTTGTTTACGAAAGACTTATGGAGAAAAATATTAGATTAACAAATGATTATTTTGTAAGCAACGTTATTATATCTTAAGGCTCTTAATAATTTGGTCAAAGAACGGTAATTTTTGTTTGAATGTTTAATTTTATGTAGATATTTGAATAATTGTTTGCGTGAATGAGAAGCCGTCTTAGATGGTTTATTAATATGCAATCTGGCATTAAATGCCTTTATGTGTAGTTCATCACAGATACGTTACTTCTAATAACTAAGTTGAAAAGCTTCTTGAATACGATTTACCATATACGTTATTACGTATATGGTAAATCGTATTCAAGAAGCTTAGGTATATAGGTATTCTATATGTTTGGTAGACATATTTTCATACCAAGTTTCGAGTACTGCTATTAATTTGGAAATTGCCGCGATTTTTTGCAATATTTAAATAACAAACGAATATGTGTTCTTAAGACGGTAAGTGGCAATTGTGGCTCATGGACATCTACAGTCAACCATAGATTGTATTAGAATCCTACCTAAGATCAGCTACAACTGCTTTGCTACACCTATAGGTTACAATGCCTCTTATAAATGTGTCTCTCTTACCACACTCTTCAATGCAGAACAGATCAATAAATAACTCTGTGTTTATTATGCAGCAATAAGGCCAAGCCGTGTGGTGTCGGCCCCGAATAGCACCACTCCCTTTCTTCCCGTGGATGTCGTAAGAGTCGACTAAGGGACAATACCAGGAGATGGGCAGCAGCATCTTCCTGTGTAAAATAAATAACACCCACTGCGGTCACCAACACGCATGCCAGGCGCGGTGACTATGGCAATAAACCCCCTATGAAAGGTGCAGAAAAGCCACGGCCCCCAGTCCCCGGCGGCCCCGCTATTCCGGGCTATGGTAGCGGCCAAGGTAACGGCGGGGCAGGGGGTGCTAAGAATCCCCGGAAGAGAGTCGGCTACCACACACGACGACTTCTGCACCTGGCAACATACAATACCAGGACACTGAGGACCGACGAGAAGATACAGGAGCTGGAAGAAGAGATAGACAAGTTAAACTTGAGTGTTTTAGGATTATCAGAAGTCCGAAGACAGGGGGAGGACACGGTAATCCTTAAATCCGGTAACTTGTTCTATCACCGGGAGGGCGAACACCTGTCTCAAGGAGGTGTCGGGTTCCTCGTCCACAAATCCCTCGTAAACAACTTGGTAACGGTCGACAGTGTGTCGGCAAGGGTAGCGTACCTTATACTCAGAATATCTAAACGGTATTCGCTGAAGGTCATACAGGTATATGCGCCGACGTCGACACACCCAGACGATGAGGTTGAGGTTATGTATGAGGACATAAGTAGAGCCATACATACCTCAAAAACCCATTATACCGTTGTTATGGGGGATTTTAACGCAATACTGGGCGTGCGGAATGGTGACGAACTGAAGGTGGGGCCCTTTGGAGTTGGACAACGAAACCATCGAGGCCACTTGCTTGCCAACTTCTTGGGGAGGGAAGACTTCTTTATGATGAACTCCTTCTACAAGAAGAAGGCACAGCGAAAGTGGACTTGGATAAGTCCCGATGGTACCGTTAAGAACGAGATAGACTTCATTTTGGCAGACAAACGGCACATATTTAATGATGTCTCTGTGATCAACAGGGTGAAAACCGGAAGTGATCACCGGATGGTAAGAGGCACATTAAATATCAACGTTAAGCTCGAACGGTCACGCCTGATGAAGTCTACGCTCCGCCCAACACCTGTCCAGATCCAGGGCTCCGAAGACTTTCAAATTGAGTTACGAAACCGTTTCGCGTGCCTCGATTCTTGCGTTTCCGTGGACGATATTAACACCCAGGTTGTAGCAACTGTCCACGAGGTAGGGTCTAAGTACTTCAAGGCCCCCTCCGGTGGTAAGTCTCGAGTTCTCTCAGAGCATACTCTCGGTCTTATGCGGGAGAGACGAGAACTATGTGTGCAGTCTCCAACCTCAATGTCGAAATACAGGCTGCTAAATAAACAGATCTCCCAAAGTAGGCGACGCGATTGGCGTTCTTATAACGCTAATCGCGTAAAAGACGCTATTGAGCGAAACCGCGGCTCGAAAGTGTTCGCAGGAGATCTGTGCATTGGGCAGAGTCTGTTGACGAGGTTGAAGACCGAGTCGGGCACCATAGTTTCGTCTAAGCCCGAAGTTCTGAGAGAAATCGAGAATTACTACGGACAGCTGTATACTTCCGCACGAGTTCCAGCCCGTAAGATGGTGAACGACAAACGTGCCAAGCTGACCCGACACTACACCGAGGACCTCCCGGAAGTCAGCCTGTACGAGATTAGAGGGGCTCTCAAACAGCTTAAAAACAACAAGGCACCGGGAGATGACGGAATCACAACAGAGCTGCTAAAAGCTGGCGGGAAACCCGTACTAGTGGCGCTCCAAAAGTTGTTTGATTCCGTGATCAATAGCGGAACTACCCCGGAAGCGTGGAGCAGAAGCGTAGTGGTACTGTTCTTCAAAAAGGGCGATAAAACCCTACTGAAGAACTACAGGCCCATTGCGCTTCTGAGCCATGTTTATAAGCTCTTTTCGAGGGTCCTCACTAACCGTATTGCACGCAGGCTTGACGACTTTCAGCCTCCCGAACAAGCCGGATTCCGAAAAGGCTACAGCACCATGGACCACATACACACGCTCCGGCAGATTATACAGAAGACCGAGGAGTATAATCTGCCGCTATGTGTTGCCTATGTGGACTATGAGAAAGCCTTCGATTCTATCGAGACCTGGGCGGTGCTGGAGTCCCTTCAGCGATGCCAGATCGACTATAGGTACATCGAGGTGTTGAAGTGTGTATACAAAGCCGCCACCATGTCAGTCCGAGTACACGACCAGAGGACGAACCCTATCCAATTGCAGCGGGGAGTCAGACAAGGCGACGTCGTATCGCCGAAGCTGTTCACCGCTGCGTTGGAAGATGTGTTCAAGCTGATGGAGTGGAAAGGTCTTGGCGTTAACATCAATGGTGAACACCTCACACACCTTCGATTTGCCGATGATATAGTCATCTTGGCAGACTCGCTGAGGGACCTCAGTAAAATGCTAGGAGACCTCAACAGTGCCTCACAACGGGTGGGTCTTAAGATGAACATGGACAAGACGAAAATCATGTCCAATGTCCATGTCACACCCGTACCGGTAGTTGTTGATGGCACTCCTCTCGAAGTTGTCGACGAGTACAATTACCTGGGACAAACGATCCGGATGGGTAAGTCCAACTTTGAGAGGGAGGTCACTCGAAGAATCCAACTCGGCTGGGCTGCGTTCGGGAAATTACGGAGCATCTTCTCGTCCAAAATTCCTCAGTGCCTGAAGTCGAAACTATTCGAGCAATGTGTGTTGCCAGTGATGACCTACGGCGCCGAAACGTGGTCCTTTACCGTAGGCCTCGTTCGAAAGCTCAGAGTCGCTCAGCGTGCTATGGAGAGAGCTATGCTTGGTATTTCGCTACGAGACATGATTCGTAATGATGAAATCCGTAGACGAACTAAGCTTACCGACATAGCTCTCAAAATTAGCAGGCTGAAGTGGCAATGGGCCGGCCACATCGCTCGGAGGACCGATAACCGATGGGGAAGAAAGGTCCTCGAGTGGCGACCACGCGGAGGCAAAAGGAGTTCAGGCCGCCCCCCGACCAGGTGGACCGACGACCTGAAGAAGACGGCGGGAAACCGCTGGATTCAAAGGGCACGGGACCGGTTGGAGTGGCGCCAATTAGGGGAGGCCTATGTCCAGCAGTGGACCTCAAAAGGCTGATGGATGGATGGATGGAAGGCTTGGCAGTGATGCTACCGTAGTCCTGAGGGTTCTACCACCTTTAAATATCATTTCCAACGTTCACACGTTCGTCACATACAATATCAACTTACAGAAGTAGCTCCCCATCCAGTCACGTAGACATCAGTACCATTCGCAATAGCAGTGTTTCTTGCCGGCAGACTGATTATCTTAGTGGTGGTGCCGTCGATATTCATGTTCCTCCGAAGCCGGATCACAGCCACGTCGTAGTCAAGCGTCCTGGCATTGTACAGTGGGTGCTGGATATACGTGGTGGTGACGTAGTTGGTACCACCGTTGTCTGCATCCGTGCTGCCGGCTCTTACGTAAATCCTCTGAATTCTATGGAACATATCAATAATTATCAAGGAAATACTACACTTCTAATAAACGCTGGGGTGAAGATAGAGCATTTGATAAATCAAAATAAAGGTTAAAGGCTAGAAATACTAAGCCACAGGTACGTTTAAAAATCTTATCGAGAACTATCTGGTATCTATTTACGATCATTCGAACAGAGACAATACTTTGAATATCATAGGAAAGAAGAAGAACATACTTTGTTAATCATTTAACCAATGAGTCACGATAATGAGCTAGGATAATTGATGAATATGAATATGATGATAATGAGATGACAAAAAATTGAAATCATGTTTTTATTACAATAGATAACACTTACCCCTGGACGCAATGTGCAGCAGTGAGGATGTATCTACGACTGATAATGGACCCTCCACACTGATAGTATTCCGTGCCTTTTTGCAGCAGCAAATAGACTTGGTACGGCGCATTCTCTATAGTAGTTTCGGAACCACCTACTATTTTTCCATCAGGGTTTCGTCTGACATGCCTCCTACTCAAACCATCTAAAATTACGACACGATTTCGTCAAAAGAAATGGATGAGTCGCCTTTTTGATCTTTTGATTTGTCATATAAATTTTAATATAGTCCTGCAATTAATGTTTCGACATTTCTTTTAAAAGACGTCATCTATCCTTTGTTTTGCTCTAATAGGTGTCTAGAGTGAATGCTGATTTAATTAAACACGCCACTATTATATAGTGACCGCTATTAATTTAAAGTTAGAACAGAATGACGTCAAGCGGTCAGCTATAATAGCTTCGTGGCAAAAAATCTTAATGCAATTTTATATTCAGCAAAAGTCAGAGGACAGTCCTCTGACTTTTGCTGAACAATGACGAGTATGTAAACGCTGTGTACGAATATAGACATAAATAAATTGATTACAGAGTCGTATTCGCTTTAGTTAAAAATAAACCTAGTTTTAATTATTTGAAAAGAAAAACTGACTTGATTATAGAAGAAAATAAAAAAAATATATATCTTTTTAATAATAGAAACATAATATTTTAAAATTATTTATTTTTTGTTATTTAAAACATAAATAGCTCAACCTTTTACAAAAAAAGTTTTTTAGAACTAGTTTCTTTGAATATGAAAGAACAAAAACGAAAAAGTAAAAAATTCAAAAATAATACCTTGGAAAGTAAATGATAAAAGAACAAATGCAATAGTCCATATATGAAGATTTTCCATAGTTGTTAGTATTTCAGAAATTTCAAAAAATACATTTGCTGAGGATGTTCAGAACTTGCTCACCTATTTATACTATACAACATGGATAATTACAAAAAATGTTACTGATAACGTTACATATACTGATAATTATGTATTTACAGGTGTTTACTGTAATTAAAGAAAAAAATACGTGTGAATAACAACCTTGAAAATGTTTTTTCTCTTTTTTCCTTAACAGCTAATACAGTCACAAGTGTAAGTTTCAATAACACTGTGTTCTTGAAAAAAAAATACAAAAAAGAAACAATTAATGCCTATTGCAAAGTTTAGATACTCGCCGAGCACACGCAAATATGCGCGAATCCCGAATATATGTAACCTACTTGAGTGTATTCGGCCCTCCTCATGATTCTCCGTGGAGTGTAAGTTTTTAAAGTTAATCAAAAGATTCGGCGTATGTATTCGTGCGCGATGTTTACATATTCGTCATTGTGCCTAAATGTAGAGTATCTGAATATTACATGATGTATATGATATATAGAAAAAAATCAGTTATATATCACTTGTTATTACATTAGACAAATGGTAGAGAAGTTTTGATATGATTTTGCATATAGTCAATCAATATTACCAAATAAAAAACCTATTTTATTGTGTTTCCTTCACACGTTTTTATATGATTAATTGATAAAGTTGAACTTTGTTTGTTAAAAGCCTGTCAATTACGATTAAAGTGATAGCTAATGCGTTATTCATTATATTTTTCGTATTCAATAGCTGCTAATAACTGTTATCTATTATGTCCAAAATAACGGAAAGGTTATTGAAGGCTTCTTTGTTAAGTAAATATATAAGGTCGCCTCACACTGATCAGATAATGCGTTGGTTTTATTATGATTGTTTACAGCCCGTTATTAATATTGAATCCATCCAAATTTTGGTTACCACGGATCGAAATTTGACAATTAGTAGTACATAGGAACTGTCAAATGGTAATCTTTGATATACAAAACGTTGGATAATTAGATTACTAATATCGAGCGTCACAATAAGCCTTCTTACAACTTACTACTTCCATGTTTGTCGATTTATTGTAAAAAAAAAGATTAAAACAAAAAAACAAGCAGAATATATTTTTGTACTTTTGTTCTAAAACTTCTGCGCTGTTCCAGGTACTCATTTCAATCCATCTCTTTGAGACTACTTGGACGTCTTGTGTGTAAGGTCCTTTTCACGTAACGTTAGACATTTAGGCAGACAATAACAATACCATTATATACGGATATTTATATTGCTATCGTGTTATAAAATTTTAAAATATTTTTGACGAATGCGACTATCCGGAATTACCAACTAAGCTAAAACTGATATTATAATAATATAATAGATAATTGTCTTTCAGTATTCATTTCGTGGTAGGTTAAGGCCATCTTTATTTTACTAATCTATTGTTTTAGACTAAAACATGCTTAGAAACCAGTCATTCTAAACATCAATAACTATTATTAATAATTCGCCAAGTACGAGTCGAACTCGCACATGGAGGCTTCCGTACTACCAAATGTTCATTATTTTAATTCATTTTATGATTTTCAACAATACTTAGTCATATGAAACAACAATAGATGGCGTTAGGGTGACGATGGGACGACGATTATACGTAATCAAAGTATAATAAAATTAAAATAAGTATATTAAAATATGTTTTATGGTTCTTATTTGTATTTATTACAATACCAGTTATAGTTGTATACGTATTGTAAAAATTTCAACCGTCTTCCTAGTACAGTTTAACAGTTTGATCGAAAAATGCCGAAAAAATCCGGTTTGTTGTATGGAGACCCCCTTTAATATTCAACTTTATTTTATTTTTAGTATTTGTTGTTATAGCTGCCAACGTTATGCCTCCTCTATCAAAATTTCATGTGTCTATCGATTACGGTTTAAGCGGTAGAGCCCTGTGTTACCGTGACAGACGGACAGAGGGACAGACAACGCAGTCTTAGTAACAGGGTTCCGTTTTTACCCTTTGTCTACGGAACCCTAAAAACGTATAGTTCTTTATGGCTATAATTCAAGGCTTCATAAAAATACTCGCGAGAATAAAATCTTTAGATTCGAAAACTTGTAGTAGAAATTTAAATTATTTATTTATTTACACTCTGTATAACAACAGTACCCTTAGTGTGCGTTTTTACGTTTTTAGCAAAAATGACTGTTTTTGTATTTGTCTACGTATTTCCCATACATTTCCAATCAGTTCTGATACAGACCGCTAGGGGCGCTGATTGGAAATGTAAGGGCAAATACGTAAACAAATACAAAAACAGTCATTTTTGTAAAAACGTAAAAGCTCCTACTAAGGGTACAGATGTTTCTTATCTGATACAATTTCAATATGTTCAGTAGTGATTCACTTAATATGTATTCCATTAAATGTATACAGAGTTATTTCAAAGCACGTTAGCATTAACCAAAGTTCCGAGCCATTTAACGGCAATTATGAACATGATAGCCAATAATGTCACGTACAGACGTGAACTGGGGCCGACCTAAGGTCAAATGTGAAATTCACATATGAAATACATGCCTGTTAAACCGTAGCTTTGCATAATTTCGTTAAGAAACCGTTTATTGCTCGCCAAATGCGGCCATTGCATTATTATCAATTTTTTTATTTCTATATAGCGTGCCAATTGAGTGATCTCGGTATAAATAAAACGATTTATATAGCTATCAACTTTCTGTAGTAATTGACACTTTCGTAAAAATACATTCAGCTGATGCAAGTCGAAATGAACTTGGTTTTAGAAACCTGCTCGTAATAACTATGTTATGATTTTTAATTGTTGATTTTTTTCAAATTGCAACACTATCCTCAATAAGCCTTTAAGTTCTCTTCTGATAATTTTTGGTCACTAGGGATTTCTTACTAAGTATATTTTTGTATATCAATTTTAATTTTCTAGTTATAAAAACTTATTTATAGTTGCTTTTTTTTTCAAATTGCAACACTATCCTCAATAAGCCCTTAAGTTATCTTCTGATCATTGCCTAAATGATTTCTTACTAAGTATATTTTGTATATCAATTTAAATTTTCTAGTTATAAAAACTTATTTATACATCGAATTAAAATGTATACGAATATACACCTATAATTTCTTAAGTTACAAAATGAATATTAGAAATTTTACTCTCGTAATATAAAACACAAATTAAAACAATTTAATGGAAATGTAGCAACACCTGTCACATCGGAAAATTATTCGACGAAATTATAAGCAAACGTACATAAAATTTATTATTGCGCTCAAAGCATATTAGCAAATTTAAATCGAACAGATCTTTTGTCCAATAAAAATGTTCAACAAGTGTCAACGTCACCTAAATTGTGATTTATCATATTGTCACAATCAGTCATAGATTAGTAAAGATACTTCGCCGCCTTGAAATTGAATGAAGCCACAAATGGCTTCTTATAGTAAGTTCTTTTTTGAATTCTTTACAAATAAAAACATTTTTAGAGAAAATTTACGAATAAATAACTAATACTGCGTAATTTACATAATAAATAAATATTTTTTAATAATAATTTCAATTATTTTAGGGACATTTTAGCACGGAGACGTGGCAAAACTTTTTTACGCAACTATTTCAATTCTCAAAACTGGGTACATTTTCTTGTTAGGAGTGAGTAATCTTTACTAATCTATGCAATCAGTATAAAATGTTAGTGTAATAAATGTTTTAACTTGATAAATACATATTTTACTTGTGACAAACTCTGCTTTAAAACACAAGAAGGTGGTAGAACCCTTTGTGGGTCGACTCCGGCGGCACCACCGCCACACCTATTTCTACCTCATAACAGTAGTGTTAGGCGCTGCTGTGTTGAAACAGACTTTTCCGAGGCAGCTTAGTCCTCAGGGGTAGCGGCGCATCTGTGGCCGACCTCAAGTAGGAATATCTTATCTTATCTGGGGTTGATTACAGATATCCATGGCGACAGTAGCCACTTACCATCAGGTGGACTGCATGCTCGTCTGCTACTCTTACATTAAAAAAAAAAAAAAAAAAAAAACAAAAATTATGGTCAAGACATTAGCCCTGTAAATAAGATTCTGTTTTCGACTCTACATCACATACAATTGTCTTTATTCGATGCCTTTTAGTATAATGCGTCGAGCTGAATAACTTTAAGAAATAATTAAATTTTGATATTAAGAACATTATTAGATATAATTTCGGATGAACACAAGTATATGGATATATATTTTATGTTATCTTATTCGTTGTCACGGGACCGATAAAAGCGAAGATGATAGTAAAGTGAGTGCGCGTCGGAAGAAATATTAACACGTGAAAACGAAGATATTTTTTTATGAACGAAGGTGTGTATTCTATTATCTGAACAACATCCGCCAGTACAGACGATTCTAAATTGTCATTCGGGCCCAAACCTTGCAAAAGTTTGTAATTCATTTATGTTACAAAATTAATATACAGTAAGAACCAATCCGTGCTAAATTTTAACACTTAAAGTAACACACATTTTCCGACCAGTAGGACTACCATGAGTTTACAAAAGTATTACTCGCTAGCGACTGCGTAAAATAAATGTATGAAAAATTGTACAGCGCCTCTGGTGGTTACTCGTAGAACTAAAATTCGTAGTGACGTAACTCGATACGTAAAAAACCTATCGAAATCAAATCGCTAGCGAATGTCATTATGATCTATTGCCATACAAATTCGGTCCCATGAGTCATTAATTTGACAGACGTTGTCAAGAAATACCGTAACGATAGTAGTTATGTTATTCACTAGCAAAATGACAATAGTTTTCTATTTACCATTTCTATAGTGGCGTTTCTATGCCATCTCATGGTAATGCTACTGGTAGTTAAGATTACTTGAGTATTTGTTTTGTTTTCCCGATATCCGGTAGTCGACCATCCACAGAAATAAAGAAAACACCGGTTTTATTTAAAACGAAAATAATTTCGTCTTTATAATGTAAATAATAGAGGTCAACAACTAATGTCTTACGAACAGCCCTAAATTTTACCAATATGAGACTACCAACATCCCCTCAAAACGTAGTGCGTATAAAAATATTTGGCCAATGTAAATATTCCACTCTAAATAAATAAGATCAGACCATTTATTAAACTGTCCTGTGTCGACGTAGATTTGTCGACCACTCGTGGCAGTCTAATCCATCTTGGAATAAAAGCAGGATCATCATAAATGGTTTAAGATAATGAAATAAAAGTCTAAGTCTTTTTAGCGAAGACAATTTTTATTTTCATTTGTTTTAATAGAAATTGGATACGTTCAAATGATTTAATATTATTATGTAAAAATTCTCGTGTCACAATGTTAGTTACCGTACTCCTCCGAAACGGCTTTACCGATTTTTACCAATTTATATAATTATGCATATTTAGTAGGTCTGAGAATCGGCTACTATCTATTTTTCATACCCCTATCACAACGTTTGCCGGGTCAGCTAGTTATTCATATATCTTACAAGCTGTTACAAGCAATAAACATAGTTGACTCTACATTGATTAAAATAATATCTATGACTAACCAAACGCTTTTCTCCACACAAAAGTACCCTTAGTATGAGTTTTAACTTTTTTACAAAAATGAAAATTTGTCCCCATATATTTCCAATCACCGCAAACACGGAAAAACTCACGCTAAACGTACAATTGGGTTAGTAAAATTATCTATATAAATATTACTAAGCATATTGAACTACTAAATATTCTACAAACCATAATACCGCTATAATTCAATACTTTCACAAAATATTTCAGACGTTCTTTGTAGAGTTTCAAAGGAGTACATACTAATGCTTCCGACCCGTTTGTATTGCTCTATGTGACACTAGATGGCGCTACGTGTATTCTACATCGCGCTAACGATGTTATCGCGTAGCTTGTATAAGTACCGAGGGGAACTTGACCGTGTAGCAACGCATCTGTGATTGACTTTATAATATTTTTGTTAGGCACAAGGCTTCTAAACCTTTGTGCTTGGAATTGACTTGAAATAGTCGGTACCGACACGAAAATCGGTATCGATAATCGAATACAATTCGATTCGGATAGACTGTAACAATATTCGATTCTGGCGATACTGCTTATGAGGTAGTATCGAGTTACTCGAATCTAGTATCGATAAAACATAATTATCATACTCGTAGGTTTCACCCAAAATTTCGGTGACAACCTTTTCTTTTCGCTGTCTAATTTCTGGGGTAAATAGTCGTCTCGACATTGTGTATACGTAACACCAACGCCTGCCTTTTTTTTCGCATAACAATTCTGAATGCGGCCTGCTACTACCTCGTGTAGCTTTTGTGTGGTCCGTGTTACCAAAATACTGAGTTGCTAAGGTTGTGAGATTAATAAAAAATAATCGATTCAACTAAAATCGATATTTCTGTATTCAAAATTAATCGATTTAAATAAAAAAATAATCGATTTTTGCGACGGTTTTTATCGATGTTTTCGAGCCTTCGATATAAATACTTAAAAACTACTTGTCCTCCTATGCAGATCATTTTTCAACGCCTGATGGTACTAAAAAGTTCATACTAACGGTATTAAAAATTTGTCTCGCCAAGAAAATATACTTTACCGTCAATAAATACAATCTCGACAGTTTTAAAATAGTGTTAAACATTACAATAAGTTTTAATTAACTTGATTGGCGTAATTTTAATGGTTATTGCCGACGTGACAACTGTACCGAATTGTTTTAACTAGCGCTAAGGGTGGCCCCTTAATCCGCCTTGCTCAGTGATGCGAATAAATAATAATAATAATAATATTGTATTCTGATGTCCCAAAATAATATTCAAGGCAAAATGTTTACACAACGATTGGTACAGAATGTACAAATACGATACGCTAAATATATAATTTATTTATTTATTTATTTATAGAATCGCCAACATACTGTACACTTATACATTAAATATAACACAAACTCAAGTAGGTATAAGTCTAAGTGCCAGGACAATTATAGGCGACGACAACATGCAAATTAACAAATGTCAATGATATAAAAGCTTAATAAATTATTAAATTAAAAATACAAATATTATTAAATTACATTATAAACAGAATATTGTGGAGAAAAAAAAAATAAAAGATGTTAATGAATAAATTGTCATTCCAAAAATAATCAAGAATTTTAAAAATATTGCAATTAGATTGAAATTGAATTAATTAATCATAATCAAAAAAAAATGCATAGTGTAATACAGTTTAAATATACAGTACAAAGGTAAATGAAATTTAAAATGTCATGTAAAATAAAAAATATATATGTATACGTTAAACAATATGACAGGTGAATTATATAATTACACTTCAAACAGTTTCCTTTTAAGCTTGGCAATGCTATCTGAGAAAAGATCTATTTTAATATCGATTATTGTATATATTTCAAACGTTTCTGTGACGTCCTGTTGAGCACCTGTCACCATAAATAGGGAAACTTGTAAATCAATATGTAATGATAAGTAAATCTTTTGCATCTAATACAGCCTTTGTTGGATGCAAATTAATTGGGATAGCATTTGCTCTATAACAATAATTATAATTCTCTCCGACAGAATGCTTCGTAGCTCGACTCTGGACACTACCGCCAATCCTATTGCTGTCCAATAGCAATGTTTAACGCTGTTGTGTTCCAATTGGAACTGCGTGTTAAAGGAGAGATACTTATATTAGTGCGTTCCGGCTTAGTTATTAGAGGCAGCGACGCATATGACTGGCTTCAAGTAAAAGTCCAATTCTATCAGAGTTTTTTGGGCGGTCCATGAGCGGCAACACTTAATACCAGATGCATAAGTGCAAACACGTGCTAATTCTTATAAAAATGCTCCTAATATGTAACACAAAGCAATAAACGATGATCATTATGATAAAATGCATCAGTAAAAGTAACGTTACGCTTCGTAATAAATATGATTGCTCAAACGAGAGTCATTTATGCAATACGGAAGCAATTATACTGATTTTCCTAGAAATACCGTACAAGACGACATAGTTCGCTCTAATTAGAATAGTCACAGTCCAACCATTAACATTGAAATTCTGCGGTTGCTATTATTCGATGCCTCACTGAATTAATATTATAACTGCACACAGTACCCGCATTCCCATGCAGTTCCGCTTGCATATATTCTTAAATACATTTTTTTTATCAAACTCCACCAGGATATTGTTTTACGCTGATTGTTAATAATCAATCTATCTATTGTTTTGTCTACCAAAGATTGATATTTGTCATTTTTTTTAATCTTATCGTATTTAGTGCGTATGTATGCATGAGCTTAATAAGTTAATTTACAGCGTAGCCTTTTTACTAAACGGCTAAATGAAAATTCAGACATTAAGCGAAACAGCGAGGCAAACGACTTGGATCGATAATGTTTAACTACTTGCCTAGTTTAGTTGTCTTATTAGGTTGATCATCATTTTAGCGTTTCATAAAGCCTAAAATGTAGCTATTTCATAGTACATTACAGTAATATATGCCAATATGAATTACTTTGATACTTTTTCAGAGTCGTCAGAAATATATCGTAGTATCAGAGACCTATACGATTTTTCCACCACAAATAATTTTAAGATACTGTAAATGATAAAATGAATTAAAGAAGTTAAGGTAAGTCAAACATTCATATTTGATTTTGATGATCACTCATAACTTACAAAAACTGACGCTTAGGTGTTAATGTATGTATGTGTTCATGTACATATTATCATTGTTTGTATGTGTATGTTTGCTAAGTTGCGTATCTACGAACAGACGGCCGATTAGGCCGGTGCTACAACGAAATGACAATTACTAAGGAAACTTTTTTAATACTAAATTTATGAGCCAATATTAGCTATAATTTCCTTGTATACAATAGAAATTCTATAGAACCGTAAACTGAAAATACCACGAAACATTAATATAGTTACGGTGTGCAGACTACACAGTTTCTCGCGTTTTTTTTTACCATGAACATTGAACAATAACTAAGTATGTGAAGGATGTATGTGAACTTTGAATTAATGATTGTGAATTTTTATTTCTTTTTATTTAGGGATCATGCAGTCTACACAAAGTTAAACAGTCACTGTTAGTCATGGAGACTAATCTCTAACAAACCTCAGATAGGGCAGCTGAAACAAATCACAGATGCATTTGCATATTCCCTGAAGAGAAAAAGGAGCTACTAATTAGTATTTGTGTGTGTACATAAGAACACATAAGTTTACAACACTGACTTATACCTACATATTATTATATGATCTGTGTACATAATATGATTGCGTTATAGTGATGGTAGTACAATTACCCACTGTAAGCCCAATCAATTAGACGTCATGCCCGTTCACTGAGTATAACAATTCTAAGAAATATAAAAAGCTAAAAATCAATACGCGAAAACCTATTAATTATGGTCGTCTAGCGAGTTAAATGTCTCACGATTGTGTAGTGACATGGTCTCCTTTTATGGTGTCCACAAATCAGTGCGTTATCGGGTCAGTCAAAATGTAGGCACGTAGACAACTTTTATGGGCATCTAACCTTGTCAAGAACCTATTTTAAGAGGTCAATGTGTCATAGGTTACGAGAATTTGTGCCATTAGTTGTTCGCAAAATTTCATTCAAATCTATGCATTTTTTTTAAGTAATTCAGTAGCAAAGGTTTTTTTTTATAATATATAAGTAGGAGACGTAGGAGACCTGATGGTAAGTGACTACTGCCGCCAATGGAAATCCGTATTCAACTCCAGATAGGATTAGATATTCCTACCTGAGGTCAGCCACAGATGCGCCCCTAAGGACTAAGCTGGAACGCCTCGTATCAGTATGTCTCCCTTACCACACCCTTCAAACCAGAACAAAGCAGTGCTTAACACTGCTGTTATGATATAGAAATAGGTGTGGTGCCGCCGGTGTCGGACCACAACCTTTAATTCAACAAACAAAATTGTTTATATTATTAAGCTTTTTAATATTCAAGTAGCCAACAAGTACGCAGTCTACCTTATATTAAGTGGCAACTGATGCTCGTAGATATATTAATCAACCCCAGATAAGATTAAGATCTTATCTGAGATCGGGCACAGACACATTGCTACCTAAAGACTAAGTTAGAACGCCTTATATCAACTCAGCTATGTTTCACACTGCTATTATTAGGCAAAATTGGGTGCGCCGTATCAGAGTCAAACTATGAGATTATACTTTTAAATGGCCCTCAATAAAAATGTCTCCTTATCAGCAATTGTTAATACATATTACTTTATATCGTACGGATACCAGCAACTCTCAGTAGCACTACCATGAGTTTACAAAAGTATTACTCGCTAGCGACTGCGTAAAATAAATGTATGAAAAATTGTACAGCGCCTCTGATGGTTACTCGTAGAACTAAATTCCGTAGTGTGAGCCACTCGTAACGTAAAAAACCTATCGAAATCAAATCGCTAGCGAATGTCATTATGATCTATTGCCATACAAATTCGGTCCCATGAGTCATTAATTTGACAGACGTTGTCAAGAAATACCGTAACGATAGTAGTTATGTTATTCACTAGCAAAATGACAATAGTTTTCTATTTACAATTTCTATAGTGGCGTTTCTATGCCAACTCATGGTAGTGCTACAGTAGACCCGAGTCATAACGATACAACTTTCCTTGCAACGATTCAAAGTTTTATCCAACAGTTCATGGCTGTTATGTTCTGCACTGATTAAGCTTATCGATGCCGTACGAGTTTTACTAGTGATGTCTTTAGCGATCTCTTTAACTTTTACATAGTTATCTCGTTCTTCGTTTGTAGTTTTATTGGTGGAAATGGATGAAAGATAAATTTTGTCGTCTAAAGATATGACGCATTGGTGTGTTTCTTCTACTTCTTAGTTGTTAGTCGAATGAAAGTATAAGAGTTATCAGAGATGGGAAGGCATCTGTGCCCGAATTCAGATAGGTCTTCAATATTACCTTAGGCGGCAGTGGCCACTTATCACCTGGCATTTTGTACACTCGTTTACTACTTCTTTATAAAAAAATAGAACGCGTGCGATGATCCATATAAAATGTATGTATGAGCAGTATTTTTATAATATACTGAGATATGATGCAGCCTATTCAGACACACATAAATCATTCTATGTTGTGACATAACAACACAACTTACCTTAAATACAGAAAATTCTGTACTATATTTCTTTATAATGCTCTTTATTTTATTATGTTTCTGTGTACACAAATAAATAAATAAATAAATAAATAAATAAATAAAATTGTAATTCAACTGTGGCGAATAACACTACTGGTTATGCTAAACATTACTATGTATATTTCGTCATAAAAGAACAGTCTAAGCTACTTTATACGATAACGTAAGACCTACCAATACTCCAGTACCCTTAGTGTGTTTTTACATTTGCTAGAAAATAATCACCGTTTACATTTTCGTTCATACAGCGCCCCCATGGACTATATTGGAACTAAAACTTCGCAGTATAAATTTCGAAATAAAAGTAATAAGGGTCTAATTAATTGATTTCAAATAGATGGCCACTTTACAAGACAGTCTATTCTTCCGTATAAAATAGTTACCTAATTTATATCGTGGTGCATAAAAAAGTACCAGGGTTGCATAAGTCGATGCGACATTATTCACAGGAGCGTTCGAACGCCCCCGCAGTCAATCCCTCGGGCCACCAAGGCTGATTACATCGCAGGTTCATTGATATGGCAAGCCGTCCAATTTCTAATTTTATACCTTCTTTCCGTACAGATCAAATGAGATACTTACGGAAACATTTCCTTATGTAACTTCTACCTGATGCTCGAATCTCACTTGGGAAATTAATTTTGCTACGGAATAACTCTGACGCTGTTGAGCGATTTTTTTTACTTAAATTGAAATTGCGAAAATTTTGATATTCAGTAATAAAAGGTTTTGTTTTTACACTGGTGGAATACTGAATGGACATAATTAATCAGCAGTCATAATTGTAAATTGGATATTTATAAGCAATCACAATCCTTGATTGATCATGAGTTGCTACAAAATAAAGGGTTAATTAGAAATCCTTATTTGACAGTAGGTATTACTAAACGTCCCCCCAGGGCAGAGCCCGACCGGGGCATCGCGCTCGGAGGACTCCGGTTGTGTTCCATCGGAGATCCTGGAGTTCTCCACCAAGCGCTGAGGACGGCCACCTGGGGTTTAATGCGGTAAAAATCCCACATAACCCGGCGTCGTTCCCACGTCGTCGGGTACCTTTTGAAGGTTTCCCCCTCGAAAACAAAAAAAAGGTATTACTAAACTTAAATAAAAAATGTACTCATACTAAGTGTTGACTCTAAAGCAAAAACAGCAGCTATCCAGCTGCTCTTCAAATCATCCGATTCAGCAATTGATAATTACCCTTTTTCATATTAGTAAATATCTAAAATTCATATATATATTTGAGTAAAGGTAATAATTGCGTAAATAAAGATAAAGAATACCCTGACACTTATATAATATGCCAATGACAAACCAGAAAGCGTTTCTATGTTTGTCGTTTAAATAACACTTCAAAAGCGACATTTGTTACACTTTCCTATCTAGTGCCCTGTTGTAAATGTGAAGTTAACGTAGTTATATACTTGTGTTGAAGAAAATTAAAAGTGTAAAATAAATATACGTTATGGTATTATTTTACATAACGTCACTACATCACCTATGAATATGGGAGTAGAAGACAAGCATGCAGTCCACCTGATGGTAAGTGGCTACTGCCGCCCATGGACATCTGTAATCAACCCCAGAATAGGATTAGATATTCCTATCTGAGGTCAGCCACAGAATCGCCGCTACTCCTGAGTACTAAGCTGCAACGCCTCGGAAAAGTATGTCTCCCTTACTACACCTTTCAAACCAGAACACAGCAGCGCCTAACACTTCTGTTATAAGGCAGAAATAGGCGGTGGTGCCGCCGGAGTCGAACCACAAAGGGTTCTACCACCTTCAAAATATGACCTCAAAATATCACCATCTTATTGACCAAAAATATTTGTCCAAATACCTATTTTTGTATTTTAAAACAAAACTCTTAAATGCAGCTTGTTGTAAGAGTTAAATAGTAGAGATCGTCACGTAAGATTAAAGTGTTTTACCCCATCAATGCTACTTTCTCTCTCATCCTCTTACTAATATGAGTTAGTGTGCGTGCAATTATCAACATTCAAGCAGACGAGCATCGTGCGCGATCGGTTGTATAACATCAAGACTGAAGGCGTGCAAGTTTAGTTAAAATATTTCTTGTTTTGTTTTAAATTATACGTGACTTGCCTATATCCCTTTAAGATAGTAAATATGCAATAAAGATTAATGATTCTATTTATAATACGCGTAAACGTATATTTTTTTTTATTTTCCTCCAATATTTTTTCTCGTCTTGTAAAATATATTAATCAAATTATATTTAAAAATAAATTTGTTTATTTAAATCATGGTCTTACAATGCTTATGCGACCAAATATTTAAGTCGTTTAACCGATTAGTAGAAATAACAGCGAATTTAAATAAAAGTGAAATAAATCACCAAAGCATAAAGTTTTCGAAAAACTTTGCCTTCTTTATCTCCAAAAAGGACAACGTTGGGTGTTTTATCTTCAAATTTATTGTTATCAAAAGGGTTTGCGTGTTTAAAAAGGTAAATAAAACTAAAATTTTGGAAAGATTTGTGGCTTATTTTTTACCCGACTGCCAAGGAAGGGTTATGTTTTTCGCGCGTATCTTGTATGTTTGTCTTTCTTTATTTGATCCGATCTAACAAACGGCTGGATGAATTTCAACAGTTAAAGTGTCATTATATTTGTCTCAATGACCCGAGTGTCCTTAGATAGGTGTTAGTAAAAAAAAAATCAAAATGGCGGATTTTTGGCGCGAAATAGTAACACATTTAAAAAAAAAGTTAACCGAACCTATCGAGTAGGGTATCAAATGGAAGGAAATTAAACGGAGATTATAAAAACATATTTGTATATATATAAAACAGTAAGGTGACTGACTGACAGACTAACTAAATGACTTTTTCATTTTTCAGAAATCAACGTACAGCCTAAACCAAGGACCTTACAGTTCTGAAATTTTGCACACAGGTTCTCTATATAGCTTGAATAAGTACTAAGAAAGGCCTTTTGGAAATTCTACCCTTAAGAGGGTTAAATAGGAGAAAACAGTTTTTTTGAAATCCTTTAATTTTGAAGCAACTACTATAAAATTTTGTATTTGGCTTTCTGGATAGGAACAAGTACGCTCTTATTTATCCCCCTCCGAAAAATCAACCCCGTAGAGGGTAAAATAAGGGTTAAAAGTTCATTTGAACAATCGTCAATTTTGAAGCAAACATTATGACATTTTTTATCAGGCTTGTTGGATAAAAATAATGAAATACTACCTCTAACGAGGTGAAATAATGACCGAAACTTTGATTTACTGAGGTATATTTTATAGACCGTAAATGGTGAATTTTTTCGCGAAATAGTAACACGTTTTAAAAAAAGTTAATCTATCGAGTAGGGTGTCAAAATAAAGGAAATTAAGAGGAGATTATACATACATTATATAATATATCTTATATATAAAATTCTCGTGTTAGTTACCGTACTCCTCCTGAAACGGCTTCACCGATTTTCACCCAATTTTATATACATATTCAGTAGGTCTGAGAATCGGCCACTATCTATTTTTTTTTACACCTAAGTGATAAGGGTTTTTCATCCTTAACATTTTTTTAATTATATGGCAACACAACGTTTGCCGGGTCAGCTAGTACATATATACTCGTATATACACATCGAGATGACTGTCTGACTAAATGAGTGAGTTGCTGTACCAGAGGTCAACGCAAAGGGAAACCGCTGAACTTAAGCGTGCTGGAATTTTACACATAGGTTCTTTATATAGCGTAAATGAACACTACGAGGATAAAATAGGATAATATTGTTTGAACATGTTTTGTTTTTGAAGCAGACACCTACTATGAAACTTTATATTTGGCTTTCTGGATAAAAATAATGAAATGCTTATTTCACTGCTTTTGGAAATTCTACTTCAGCCTTTCTGGTGCAGTCGGGTTTTTGATTTTTTAAATTAATTATTGCAAAACTTTTTTCGGTGTAAGGTGATTTATTGGGACAGTAGCGTATTGATGTCGTATATCTTTAGATTATGTATTCTTTTCAGCTTACACACACATAAAACAAGTCTGAGTCTAGTCGACTGTACCTATGCGTTATTCACCCAATGTGTATTTTGAAGGTCCAGTATGGTTCGACCGGAAGTAACACCGCTACACCTATTTCTAATGTGAAGTAGTTTTTGAGTGTCGATGAAAGTGTGTGGATGCCGACATTGCCGACTAGCTTACATACAAGGCGACTATTTTAGTCCTCTGGAGTAACAACGCATCTGTGCACGACTTCAGATAAAACCTCTGTTCCACATAGAGTTGATTACACATGCATATGGATGTCAGTAGCCACTTACCATGGTTGTACTCGTTTGCAATGAAGGTGGTAGGACCCTATATGGTTCGACTCCGGCGGCATCACCGCGAAACCTATTTCTGCCTTATAACAGAAGTGTTAGACGCTGCTGTGTTCCGTTTTGAAGGGTGTGGTAAGGGAGACATACTTTTCCGAGGCGTTCCAGCTTAGTCCTCAAGGGTAGCGGCGCATCTGTTGCCGACCTCAGGTAGGAATATCTAATCCTATCTGGGGTTGATCACAGATGTCCATGGGTGGCAGTAGCCACTTACCATTAGGTTGACTGCATGCTCGTCTGCTACTTCTGTATTATAAAAAATAAACTTTTATCAGAGCACGAGTAGTTATTGTATTCTAAGATAAGAACTACTTGTACTATAAGTTGTATCCTAAGAAGTATAAAAACCTGTGTACAACATGGACTTAGTTACACATGTATATGGACAGCAGCGGCCACTTAGCATAAGGGTGACTGCATGCTTTCCTACTTCAATCAAATTCTTATACAGCGAACGCACACATCAGACAAGATTCAGATTGATTGACAGTGTGCATCCACCTTTATTCCCCTTCCCCTTGCTACCATAAAAGTCCTGTCACAGCCTTGATTTATGATATCCATCGCCCTCCAGCAATTTATGTGCAAACAACAAGTTACGTAAAATATTGAACGATGAATGCAATTAGTCCTTCAGTCGCAAGGGAACAATCTACGTGCGACCTCCATGCTTCCGTGATATATGCTACCTAGATTGATTTATGGTTTTACTGGAGAGATTCGTAACAGTGTGTAATTAAAATGTATAATGAAATAACGTTAATGGGATTTAAAGTAAGGTAATTACAGTGCGATTCCCGTCAGGACTGAATTTTTTTGTCCTCAAACCGACAGTTTTTTTTAAAGTATAATTTCTTTGGTGATGAGCCTAAGACAGCAATATAATTCTTTAAGTCAGGAACTTAAATTAATCCGAGTTCGACTTCCGGACAGAGAAAAATCTGTATAAATTGAAATCTTTATACTAGTTTGGATGTGGCTACGCTTATTTTTATATGTTCAGTATTTCTGTAACATAATAAGACAAATATTTTCTTCTCTGCATACTGGATCATTGGGAGTTAGATTTAGTTAAAAATATACATTCTAATCAGAGCTGCGGCTGTGTTCCAAAATAAATTAACTTCATCTCTCCTGGGAGCAATCTGTTCAAGATCACCGTCCACGTGATTTATTTCATGTATAATCTACCGCAATTACAATGATATCTATGGCTACAATCCTTTTTAAGCATCGATGTCTTCCTAAAACTTTTTAAAAGATTTACGTACCAAACGAACACGCAACTCACCTGAGAGTAAATGATCCCTACTATCCTTACTATCAAACATCACTTACCGACTTTATTTAAAATAGTGATCCTATCTGAATCCAAACACAGATGTGGTGCCACACCTAAAAACCTAAACGGTCGTCTCAGTAAGTGAGCCGACATCCAACCCCTTCCACCCAAAACACAGAACTGCTTCACGTTAGAAATAGGTGTGGCGGTCGTTTCTCCCTGGTCGAGCTACACACGTTCTTCCTTTAAAACTTGAATGTCCCATGTAAATTTTGTATATAGTTACGCATCCTGACCGATGAATCCATGTGACGACTATCGACAACCGACTGTGAGATGTCCATTGTCCATAGGCCACGATCACTTCCAATCTACACTAATCTAGACGACATACTTATTTAGATTTTATAAAAACACTTATACCTAATTCCTATACAGTATTTCCATCTATATCTGACAACAGTTACCATAAATTCACAAAAGCCCATATCTTAACCAAATAGTATAAAAATAATAAGTAACATTTTATAGCCATTCGCCGAAATAGTAGCGAACCAATCCCACAAATATTTAGGTTTAATGCCTTTTGTGTGTTCCCAAAACCTCTCCATATTTTTATGCTGATAGATCGAACAAGGCCCAGCTAAAAGTGAAGGGTCCTGTCAGTCAAATTCATTCAATGCGCAGTTCAAAAGCTCGTTTCAACCAGATTGTTCTGATAGTTTTTTGCTAGCACCTATTCATTTTTTGGCATCAACTTCCAACCAACTTGACAAAAGACGTGCCAGTCGTAGATGAAATATAAAGGTTTTCTTGATACGGAACCACAAATTCTTAAACTTTCTATTAGCTTATTTAAAGATTATTACTGTAGACAACTCGCGTGGCCATCTTGGTAATGGATGTTGGCTTGCAGTCCTTCGAGTCCTAGGTTTGATTCCTGTTCAGGCAGACATCTAAAAGAGCAAATTAGATTTATATTGTCTTTTGTGCGTCTATGAAATACACGGCACAGGAAATCATAATGTGGAGATAATTATAACCGTTGTAAGATTGGTTGCAAGTTGATTAAATGTCCCTTTTCCTCTCCCAATCCGTGAAAAATGTTTTTTTCCCACGCATTACTAACTTTTATAAAACAACTATTTTGTAAGAGAGATAATGATCGTAACAAGTTTTACCGACCGACATCCAACACGTTAATTTTTATCATAAAATCACTTTCTCGCCAGTATTTTTGTATTCACCAAAAAAGCTAAAATATTTTTTTGGGAAATATCACATGTTATAATATAACCTGATGAAATTGTGACTACCTAAAACTTACCTTGTTTTGATATCCCACATAAAGATAATCCAAACCGAAAACAGTCAACGCACAGAATCGAACCCCAGGCGCTGCGCATAACAGACTAGTTTATCTACTGCGCCGCACAAGACTCGCGCTCAGTACGACATAAAAAGGAGCACATAGCCTAAACTTGACGGTCTTAATAAATCTCAAAGAAACCCTAAATTTGAAGGTGATAGAACCCTATGTGGTTCGACTCCGGCGGCACCACCACACCTATTTCTGCCTCAGTGTTAAGCACTGCTGTTCTGGTTTGAAGGGTAAGCAAAAAGGACATACTTTCCGAGGCGTTCCAGCTTAGTCCTCATGTGTGGCCGACCTCAGGAATATCTAATTCTATCTGGGTTTGATTACAGATGTCCATGGGCGGCAGTAGCCACTTACCATCAGGTGGACTGCATGCTCGTCTGCTACTCCTATATTATAAAAACCCATACTTAACGGTTTTATTAAATGTCAAAGGAACCCTAAAATCTAGCTATACGTCTATGACATTGCCGCCCGTCGATCACGGTCAGGTTGCTCGAAGGCTGTATCGGCTATTGAAATGCCTTGCCTTATGTGAAAACGTAAAGGTACGGAATTTATCTAGTGCGAGGTATTTAATTTCTCACATAGTAATTTGAACTATTAAGTATTCTTGAATATTATACTTATATTTTTAACCGATAGCAGAGGGTGATGTTTACCACGCTTTTATTAGGTTGGGTTGTATCTATGTATGTATGTATATAACGGAATCTTTGAACTCCATTTTTACCCACTTTGAATGGTACGATTAATTTAAAATTTTGAACAATTATCAAGAACCGATGACAATACACGACTTTAATAATTTATCCCATTCTCCTCATCAGGATCGTCAGGAATCAGGATTAACGATTTTCCTTGTGAGATTTTAGCATGGTTTTTAGTTTTTAAACCATATTTTTTAATGTATGTATGGATGTTTTATGTCATTCTTCGGCACGTTCTACAGCTCAATCGGCTTGTCAGGTTTTGACATGTAAGGTGTCGTTAGATTTGTCTTAATTACGGCGGTGACATATTTTTTAACAGACGAGTTTTTGTTTTTATAATATTTGCTAGTTCACAGAGCAGACAGTCTAGTGGTTTGAAGTTTAACTCTCAATTTGAGCGTCCCATGTTGCATGCACACATGCATGGTTGAGCTTTTTAAAGTGTGTTATTTAGAAATGCGTCATCATTTGTTTTAACGGTAAACGAAAATATCCTGAAAAATCTCCTCGCCTGAGTCCTTTTAAAAAAATCTCAAAGGTGTTTGAAGTCTACCAACTCACACTTAGCTAACACTGTAGACTATGGCCTAAGACCTCCTTATTCAAATTGACCATGACGATGACGATCCTTTATTTTTTTATATATTTCTAACATTATTGAAACAACAATTCAGTTTAAAATCACATATTTTCTCTTTGTTTTAGGTACTTGTCTAACGAAGGATTGCTCTCGGAACTGGATTACGTGTATCTTCATACAACAAAAGTTACTTAGCGACGATCCTACACAGACTTACAACTTCCTACACAATTTTAGTCTTACTTTTTTTTGTAAACAAGCTGTTTGACTTACAAAAACTAAATGAGTAAGTGCTTAAAAAACACTTAACAAACAAGTCGTGATGTTTGTGAGGAAGTAAAAACACTTAGGTATTTTGAGTATCTATTGATTTATTTCATTGGGTTTCATCTCTACTATCACAGATTTACTTTATAAATTACTTTATTGTGTTTTGTATATACCTATGTACCTATCAGAGATGTTATGGAGCTCAGTAACCGTAATCGAAACTATTGGATAATACCATGTCAGTTACCATGTCTGAAACCGATATAATATTTTTAATAGATCTGTATTCATATCCAGATTTAAATTTCATAACATCCATACGATGTTTTTCAGTGTGTATACCTAGTCTGTGTTGTGGTAAAGCTTATAAATAAACCTATCTATTTATCTATCTATCTTAGGTCCCAGTGTTAGGTACAAATCTCTGCAGTATTAACTAACTGGTTCGACAGTTAAACGTACCCTCCGAGAAACGAAAGCGACCTTAAAATTTAAATGAAGCCACCAATGGGCACCCATCCAACTTCTGATCACGCTCGACATTGCTTAACTTTGTGTTTTAAGGTCTACAAAATACCGTTGCTGTTGATCTATACGTACCTACGTCACATAAATTCGACACCTGCTATAAATTTAGTACTTTGGTATTTACGGGCTGGGCCATTCGAGCTACCTTCTAAACCGTTTAAAAAAGCGTAACACGATATATTCAAGGTCGGTTATGCATTGACAATAGTTCTCATGTTACATAAGTAAATAACATAGATTGGCTTTCGATTAAAATTTGTAACATAACCTTAGATGCATATAGTACTGAGTAAGTGGCAACTGCGCCTCATAGACACCTGAAATCAATCGCAAATGGGAAGGGACTCCCACCCAAGGGCGGCCAGAAACACATGGCTCCTCCTGAGGACTAAATTGGAACGCTTGCTGTAAGTATTCCTGTGGTAAGCATAGATTAGTAAAGATTACTCGCTCGTAACAAGAAAATGTAACCTTTTGACAAGTGTCACTGTCATCTATTTTCGTGTCTGAAAAATATTAAAAAATGTAGTTTTTAGATCATTTACTAATGAAACGATATTTCTCCGCACTTTTACTTAGATTTCGTGTTTTTGCACCACTTAACTGTGCATGTCGGCATTGTTCCGCGTAAATTACACCATGACAGCCATTAAGCAATTTAATGGTTTAAGAAATTTAATGGCTTCCTTCAATTACAAGGCGGTGAGATATCTATACTTATCTATGGCATATAGTACTGATAGTAAGAGGCAACCGCCGCCAATGAACACCTGAAATCAACCACAGATAGGACTGGACTCCTACAAGGTCTTCCACAAACACATTTCTACTCCTGAGGACTAAATTGGAACGCCTGTTGTAAGTATTCCTGTAATAAGGATCATCCTACCTGTACTCAATCTCACTTATCACTACAATCCTACTTCTAATTGATTAATAATGTGAATGGGCAGCAGTGTCCTCTAATTATAATATATAGTTATAGATTAATAAATTATTATGACATCATTAGCATCTACCATAACATCAGAGTACATTACAATTAAACGTAATGATAATTAATAATTAGAAAATAGTTTGCATTTAACATAAATCGAAATACATACATATAATTTTACTGATTGCATAATATACCATCTTACGATTAGGTAACCCAACGGAACTACCTTGCAACCTTTTATGGTTACATCTAGTAATTTTACACAGTAAAATACTAAAACTACTACGTAATTATGGGTTATCTACATAAACTTCGATAGTACAAAGGCGGTTATGACAAAAATACTGTAACAAGAGCGAGTTGAAATCATTAAAGCTGGTAATATTTGCAAGCGATTATTTCTAACTGCAGCGAGTATAGATAAGGTCTATTATTAGCCATTATTGCTCACGTACATAAAATCCTTTTACTACGGCATTGACACAACTCAGAGGTTACTCCTCCGCCTAGTCGTGCTATTGTAAGAAGTGTCATCCACTTGTACAGCGCATTAAGATTTTAAACGTATTGTAAGCAACATCGTAAATCTTATTCTTGGAATTTCTGTGGTTTTTCTCCTTAGAAAAATCGTTTTAAAAAATAGTAGAGCGCTTTTTAACACGTGTTAAAATACGCGGTGACCTTTATCCGCTACGGATCTGAATTTTTCCTAAGTATTTTTGAGTTCGTAAGTAAAATTTTGCAGTATAAAAGTGATAAAAATATGCTTTATTTATTAAAAAAAAGATAATTAATTTTTATCGCTAGTTTTTTTACGATTAATATTTTTTGTTCCAAATTTAAATAATATTGGCCTTCGTAAGGTGTTAAAATTTTAAAGTGCTAACTAGTGACGTGGTTCTATGATATCGAATATTTGTCTAAAATGGTAACGAATTAATAAGTTTCAAATAAAAGTAATAAGTTTTACACTTGACATTCCAAACTGTAACAAAAAGTTTGACACGCATTTACAGTTAAATGTCATGACAAAGTGCTTTTTCAATTATAAAGTGACAGTTGCTATTACAGATAACTTGCTAAGCACTAGTGCTTAAACATTATTTGCATTATTGTAAAAATTATTGCGTAATTCGATTACGAATACCATAAAATAATTTTATGGATGATAAAACTTTCGTTTAATATATAATAAGTTATGATCGCAACAATCGTTTACTTTGATTGAATAACTAATTGAAAATGCCGTTTCGGTTATAAACAGCACATTTAAATATTTCTTGAGTAACACTTAGTTCGTTGACTTATTTGTTGCAAATAAGAATTTAATTGTTGTCACGCTACAAAAACCGTTTCTTAGATGATAAAATCTTAATTATTATCTCGAATTAGGACCAATAATAATCAGTTATATAACAACAAATATAATAAAATGTGGCTTATCCAATTAGTTTCGTCATCGTATCTTCATAAAAAGAAAGTAAAACATCTTTTGTTAATACTCACTGTTAGCTACGTTGCGTGCTACGAGTAACTACAACACAATTCTGAAGTGACCTAAATAAGCTTACATATCAAACGATGTTTGCTTATAACACTACAAACCACTTATTCTATGCATACTTGTCTGAAGTCTTCTAGCGAACATGTTAATTTCATCCAGAGATCTACTCTCACGCTCCAATTGCCGCTTACTAAATAATAATTAGCATTGCATATCACGCAACATGTACACACGGCATATCGAATCGATTATTGAAAAAGTTTGGACATTGCTACCGTAAACGCATTCCTATCCTTAACCTTAATAGACGGGCGCGCATACGACTTATTGTGTAGGGTGTTAGATCGGCAATGATATCTTTCCGATTTACGCGGGACGGCGAACGCCCGCGGTTTTGGTATTACTTTTAGGTGAGCGTGCGCCCGCGCCGGCACGCACTACTCTTCCGTCGAATCGCTCAGTGCAACAACGACACTGGCCGAGAACGAACTTAGAACCTCGAATCACGATACACGACGTACTGGATCCATCTATCGCTAGTGATCTGTGAAACTTAAACTAAACTTTCCTGTGCTACTGTTTCGTGTTGTGATAATAGTTCTGACTCTGAGGTGAGTAATTGAAATTCTTTGCGGCAGAAGGGACTAATGGAAAATGAAAATGACAAACTTTCGTAAACGACTCGCGGTTGCGGCTACTCTCACTAAAGAAAGCGCAGATTATCTGCCGCGACATCATTTGATAATTTCGCACTTAAATTATCGTTGAATATAAATTCAATATAAGCTATGAATAATTTTATATGGATAATAAATATGTCAATTGAGAGGTCATTTGCATATAATTAAATATTAATATGTGTTTATCGGTTGTAAATGAAGCACGATAGAGAAATTTTAAAATTTACACTTATTAGTATAATTATTTTGGTGTGAATAAAATTAAATGTAAAATAATAATTATAAAATAAATTGGGAAAAATTTAATCAAGAGAAAATAATTGCGCGTATTGTGATGTATTATTTTAATAGTTTTTACATTCATAAATAATCGCATATTATAATAATAATAGTAAATAAAATATTTTCGAAATAGCGTAAAAATAAATTAGTAAAAACTCACAACATATTAGGACACTTTTTAAGGAATGAATTAAATTTGGATTATAATACCAAACTATTGTTTTTGTCACATTCAGAAGTGTCGGATTGAAATGCAATTCACTATTCAGCATAATGCACATAGTGTTGTAACAAATACGGTGAAAATTTTGAACAAGTGTGGAAACATGTTGCGTACAAATTAGCATGCGCCGGTAACAATTGGTCGATGAATTTTTTGCCTTAATTTCGCAACGAGCGATACGGTTCGCGCGAAATATGGAACATCATTGGCCCATAACGGAACGACGATTAACTCTAGTTACCAATCTGTGGCTATTTTTTCGGTTAGTTTTTGTCGAAGCAAAAAGGAATGTTTTGTCATCTAGCGATAAATTGTCACTGAACCCTACGGAACGCGGTCAACCATAAGCTTATCCATATTGTCATAGTTATGTCATTTACATATTGTCTGCCCTATAGTACATTTAGTAATTTTGTATTATAATCATTTTACTAAGTACAAAGTCGGTTTTAATATAGAATTACCGTCCAGCTGATACAGGTGTGACTGTGGTACAAATTAATAAATACTTGTGCATAATAACAAGTAGGTCCTGCAAATATGAACAATTTATTTATTATTCACGTTAACATTCACTTCTAATTATTCGCTATGGTAATTTAGGTTTATTAACTGTTCCAAGTCGTTTTTACGCTCAGTTTTATAAATTACTTATATAAGTAATTTAAAAAAATAGAGCAATATATTATTTTATTAAAACATATGATACAAATTTAAATTGACAATTTTAAATAATTTGTAGAGTGTCAGGTATCGTAAATAATTTTATTGTTAATAAAATATTACGCATAAAAATATAAACAAAAGAATTTTCTTTTAAATTTAACTTCAATTTATATGTAACACATTTCCTGATTTATTTTTATTTACACTTTTAACTTGTAGATGTATAATTAAATTACTTCTTTTAAAATAGCATAATTATAGTTATATTTTATTTTTTATACATACATGTGTTGGCAAAAATAATGAAGATGGGAAAAGTTGAAGCTCTCATGTATTATTCTCGCGTAGATTTCTAACTTTGCAAACAATACTTGAACGGGCATTGATGCGTGCTCGCATATGTAGGTAACTACGAGTATAATGTGTGGTATTGATAAAGTGACCACCCGTTATATTTTGAACGAGACTGTCCCGTTTTTGGCATCTCTGTCCCACTGTCCCTGAAATAATTCGGGAATGCGAAAATGTCTCGTTTTAGGAAAAATAAATATACGTAAAAATATATAAGTAGAATGACCTATTTACTTCCCTGGCAAATTGCAGATTATTTTAAACAAACACATTATTTTAAACAGTCTCTGTTACAGTACATTACAGTTTTTTTGTCGATGAATTCCTTGCGCGGATCCACGTTACGATACTCAAATAGAATGTTTGCTCAAAATAGCGTACATAAAATATGAATAACGTCCCATTTTTTAATAAAATGAGTATGGTCGTTACAGATATTAATTCAAAGCGTGCGAGTTTTCTCTCTAACCGCGCATCCCACGGCAGCACGATGATCATCGTGGCCTACAAACCGATCTCAACACTCTCACTGTCACAGTTCGGAAGTTAAACTAGACGGTATTATGCAACTATGACCAATCCGATCAGTGTCAAATTTAATGAATTTGCCCATAAAATTACAAATAATATCATAACTTACACGGAACGTCGAAATCTACTCCATTTTGACTGCCTGATTAATGATGAAACAAGTTACACTATTTCTGCCTAACAACAGCAGTGTTAGTGTTAAGCGCTACTGTGTTTTAGTTTGAAGGGTGTAGTAAGGGAGACGTACTTCCGAGGCGTTCCACCTTAGTCAAAGTTGGTCAACCCATGGCTACCTTCGGATAGAAATCCCATCGCATCTGGGGTATATTACAGATGCTTAGGGGCGGTAGCTTCCATCATGGACTTCCTTGTCTGCTACTTATATACTAAAAAAAGTTACTAAGTAAATTTATTTAACTAAGTTAAACGTGATTTATAAAACAATTTTTGTGACTATGACGTAATTTCGAACATCCGCCTTAAATACTAAAAAGCCAACACACGTACTCACAAATGCCTCTTTTATTCAGCACACACACTAAATGACGAATAATGCAGCGGAATTCTTTAAATAAAATTGAGCTTTTGCTAGAACCATGACGAATGTGTAATGGGAATTGTTTAGCAACGCAGACTTAGTTGTAGAATTGAACAATATCAGAGAAAAGCACGAAGTCAGATTCAACCGAATGCGTCAACGTCACCTATAGTAATATAATTTGATTGTAACTTTTAACGTTATATCAAATTATGAAGGTATTTAGTGATTTTTTTGTTTACAATATAATGGCGATTTTTTTTCCTCTTACTCTTTTTTTCTTGATGTACAGGAGTGTCCTTTAGGCCATAATCCACCGCGCTGGCCAGAAATTAGTAGACTCGAATTAGTCCTCTTACAACTTCGAGATTTTAATTATAGTAACTATCAGGAGTGCAGATTTGTTTCCGATGTTTTTCTTCACCGTTTAAACAAGTGATGATTTATTTCTTATCGAAAATCAAAATCGCATATCTAGAATTTGTTAACCCTACCCGAATACCTAGGAGAAGAATACCTAGAATTAGAACCTTAGATGCCCGATCAAGAAACCGAATATCTAACCACTGAGCTATCAGTGCTTTTTGATGGTTATAAAGCTATGGTTTGTTCTCCACGGTTTTATTGAGCGCAGTTAAATCCTAAGTCTTTGGTAACAATAACGTACGTTACTGATCCGTTATTTTGTTCTTAACCTTTCGTCACGTTCTTGACATGAGTTGCATATTTTCTGTATTCGCAGTCGTGATCTCGAGAGACTTAACGATACGTTGTTAAAATATTTGCCTCGCCTTGAATTCAATTTCCTTCATAAGTCATTTTGTTTATTTATTTTTTATTATATGAATTAGAAGAAGCGAAGTATTTTGCAGTCCATCTAATAGTGAGTGTCTACTGCCGCCTGTGGACATCTGTAATCAAACCTAGATAAGATTCGAGTCCAATGGTTGGCCACCGATGGATGAGTTGCTACCCCCGAGGACTAAGTTGGAACGCCTCGGATAAGTATGTCTACCGTACCACACCCTTAAAACCGAAACATATAATAACCGTTAAAAATCGAAAAAGTGGAAAAAACTTCAACCTACAGGAACGACGTTGTGTGATATTAACGAACAAATCATTATAGCCATCTATAGCCATTAACATGAGCAAGTAACAAAATATGCTAATCTAAACCAAAAGTAGACAAATTTAACAGATGTTATTATTTAATCACTTTATTGCAGTGTTATCTTAATACAAAGCTACACAAGGATTATATTTTTAGAAAAAATACATAGCCGCGGCTCTCAAGACTTATAATTATGTAAAACTTGACTAATTATAATTTTATAATAAAACGCGTAAAATCAATATAAAAGCTTTATTACGAAAACGTTTTTGCAAATTGTTTTCATTATACTTCATGAATATTTATGGGCCTTAAAAGCAACAATGGGGATAAAAACGTTAAATTAAGTATACTTATTCGAAATCTACGAAATTGGAATAGGTTAAACTCTTGTAACACATTTTGAGTTGCTATTTGTAACTATGTAAACTTGACCGCGCTGTTGGCAAATCACACTTCCTTATCTTTAAAAATCTCAACAACAAACATAATTATGGACCGGTATAATTATATTACTCGTTCAATTAAACTGAAAGAATTTTACGCTTAAAATAAGCGGACTGCGTATTTGTATTCACTTTGTTTACGCAAAAGCTATAGTGACTTAGACATTTGGAATGTTTTTAAACTCATTATATTAAAGTTATTAAAATATCATCTTATATATAAAATTCACGTGTCACAATGTTACTTACCGTACTCCTCCTAAACGGCTTTACCGATTTTCACCAAATTTTATTTGCATATTCAGTAGGTCTGAGAATGGGCTACTATCTATTTTTCATACCCCTATGTGTTAAGGGTTGTTCACCCTTAACATTTTATTTATATGGCAACACAACGTTTGCCGGGTCAGCTAGTAATTATAGTATTGTGTAGTGTGGTGTGGTAAGGGAGATATACCTTTCCGACAGATTTCAGCATAGTCTTCAATTGTAGTGGCGCATCTGAAGCCAATCTCAGGTAGGAATATAATTTTATCTGGGGTTGATTACAGATAGCCATGGGCGGTAGTAGTCACTTACCATCACGTGGACTATATGCTTGTCTGCTACTCCTATTTAAAAAAATATAATATGTCTTTGTTTTTATATCATTTTCATAATAATCACACGTATTCTTTGGAAAAATAAAGCTATAAATATACTGAGGTAACATACTAATCCCGGAATTGAAAAGAGCAACTTTAATAGACTATAATATGTTTAATTTAGGAAATAACATACCTGTTATTTCCTAAATAATAATAATAATGTGTCTTGTTTTAGCGGTAATAGTTACCCGGATACAATTAATTTTGATTCGTTGTAATATGTAGCTTTTATTGTTCCTGTGTCTCAAGAAAATTATATAATTCATATAAATCACTGAAAATTATTAGGTATTCTAGTAATTATTTAATTATACAATCTTCCTGAAAGCTTAAAGTTACACTCTACACATTGAAAATGCTAATATAAATATAAATATAATATAAACGTACCAAATAAACGTACTTATTTTTTATTTTATTATATTACTATTCTCGACGTCAAACCATTATTGTCCTACAGCTGGGCACGGGCCTCTTCTCAGAATTAGAAGGATTAGACTATAGTCAACCATCGTCCACTGACGTAGGTATGCAGATTTCTTCACGATGTTTTCCTTCGCGTTAAAACAGTGATAATTAATTTTTAATACGCATATAACTTTGAAGAAATCGGAGGTGCCCTGGATCCGAACCTCGGACCCCACGACCTAGGCTTAATTTCAACCACTAGACTATCGCTTTAACTGTTTGGCTGTAACTGTTCTATTTCCTGTCAATCGCCTCCTGAATGTCATAGGAGACTACTAATGAATTAAATCCAATATATATTATAGTTTAGATGTGATTTTCCTGTGGATTTTTGATTAATACTCTCTTAATTAGTTGTACTCATTACGCATTTTGTTTTTTCTTATTTACATCATATATAAATATAGTTTTAGGGTTTTTTTCCGTAACCAAAGGGTAAAACGGTACCCCATTACTAGGCCTCCGCTGTCTGTCCGTCTGTTCGTCTGTCACAGGGCTCTATTTATATTTGATAATATTTCTTAAAAAGCCTGCAAAGGAGTTTCTAGAATATTACGAACCTGCGAGATTAATCACACAATTATCATTCAAATCTAGTAAGATAGACGTGATAAGGCAACTCGATTTACATGTCGACATTAATTGTACAAGGCATTCTAAAAATATTTGATTTCCAAGCCGTTTCGTATTATATTTTTTTATTAAAAACTATTTTTGGAGTAATCTTAAAAAGTATAGAAAGATTCGCTCTAACTTTGCTCAAAAAATATAAATACACAGTGATGATTAGTTTTTTGTTTGAAGAATAGATGCGGATTGTGAAAAATGTAATTACATGTCTTAGAGATTCTGAAGGATGAAATTATTCTTTGATAAAGCAACCTATTACATTATTAAATTTAACGTGTATATACATATCATTACATATATTCTCTTATACATAAGCCACGAATTTTCCTCCAAAAGTCGGGCATTACCATATTGATCTTGATATTATTTTTCCGTCATATTTTAAACTCCTACACCAACTACATACAAAGAACATTCATATCCACTTCAACTTTAATAAAAATGTCCCGTAGCGCAAGTTGTCAGTCGAAATGAAATACCGCTGAGAAGCATTCCGTCGTCACGTCTGACGATTTGCGTAGAAGATGTGAAAGTCACATTTGTTATTCCACACACGCGACGAATCTATGACCGCCCGATGGACTGGTAAGGCACGAAGCACACGTAGCGGTACTCTGACGCAACCAATTATACACAACGCCTCAATAGACGATACCCAGTGGATTATAGCGAAAGTTATACGTAACACTTAGTATAATCCGCACCATACTGCTAGTCCGCTCTGAAGTTGTTGCGCACAACTACAAGCATATATTCCGTAGCAACGTAAGGGCATACTAACGCAGATATGTACCCGTGGACGAGAGCGAGCAGCGAACGGATGCCAGGAGAGGTCCCGCGCTGTCTTCATCCCGCTAATATCTACAATTTGCTATTCGACGCGACTCGTTTCTATATTCAGAGCGGACAAGCAGTTTTACGCGGACTATACCAGAGTGAAGCGTAGGCCTAAAATTGGAACATTATTAATTCAAATATGTTATAAATTACTTTATTTAATGTTTTAAAAAACACCCTGCACTTAAAAAACGATAAAGACACGTGTATTGTTTTAAATTATTTAAATTCGAGTGTTTTTACTCTGAATATACATGACACTAGGCTGGCGAAGGGCGGTGTACTAAATGTCTACATTATCATTTCGAGACTATTCAATTCGTACAATTTAAATGAAACTGCACTTAGGTAATTTTATTTAATTTCTAATTATACGTAACACATAGTATCAGAGTGAAGCGTAGGCCTAAAATTGGACCATGGGAACGCGCTACAATAACTTAAGGATTGCGCTTACATTTTATTTCTGTTACAAAACAAAGAATTTTACTCAGTGCGGTTGATAGTGATCAGTCGAGCCCAGTATCCCACGCTGAGTTGGATTCGAATCCAAGAAAACGTCTGTATACTTAATGTGTATTCATGGCTATAAGAGTGAAATACAACATTGTAAAGAAACCTACGTCTAAAAGTTATCTATACTGATCTCAAAGGTATGTAAAGTCTACCAACACATATAATTGCGGGCCTATATAATACTTTACTTTATGTCAAATAAACTATAAAAATAAGTACTTTGTTATCAACAGTACATTAAAATGAACTAATTACTTTGTCAATGTAACACACATTAATTACATACTTTACGGACTCTCACAGTAAATTATACTTTGACGCTATAAATTTAATAATTATCCAGCTGATCAGTATGCGTTTTGTCGCGAATAAATTGTATTTATTTAATTGTAAATCGCAATTGGTTCTGTTCTGTATGACTAAGCAAAGCGTGCGGTACTCGTTATGTAAATAAACGAGATTGAACCAAGACGCCGAAGACTTCGTCGTCAACCCATTTTTCCACAAAATGAAAGATTAAGGCATAGTCCACCGCGCAGGCCAAGTGTGTTTAGGTAGACTTTACATACCTTTGAAACTTTACCTATCTAACCCTTGTCGCTTCCAGGGTACTAGGTATCTATTGAAGGTTTCTCCCTTGTTAACAAATAAATGATCCTCACGATATTTTCCTTCGGTCTTAAAGCAATTGATAATTAATTTATTGGAGGCCCGGGACTGGAACCTCGTTCCTCTTGTTCGATAAACCGAATCTCAACTACTAGGCTACCACTTCTTCGCACCGCGCACTACTCGTTATGTAAATAAACGAGATCACTTGTACCAAGACACCGAACGGATCGTAAATAGAAAAAAAAAACACACTTTTTATACTGTGTTCCGTTTCGTTAACACACTTTTAAATAGAAACAAACAGCGTGCGGCTTTTAAATTTTAACGAGGTTTTTATCTTTTTAATTCGCAAACAAAATGAAGAGTGGGTATCATTAGCACGAACTAAGGTCTAGCATAAAATGTTTAAGCTTGACCTAGCTATCGTATTGAGGAAATGAAAAACATGCAGAATCGTTACATCTATTTCTTTCTTATAACATCTACTATATATATGTGTAATAGCCGAAGAGGCGTAACACAAGTGTGAGTGATATAGTATAAGATTTGTTGTATCTGTGAATTCTGTGACCCATTTAAAGAAGAAGATTTATTTCGTAGCTTTTCCTCTTTCGCCAATTAGGATGAATGAAATCTTTACCTTTAGATAATATGGCGTATACCTTTTCCGAGATCTTTTGAGCTATCTAAATCTACAAGAGTTGTTACTAACCTATACCTTCATCCCTTATTTGCATTACAGCAGAATGCATTGCGTCTCTGTTACAATTCTAGCAAATCCTATGCTGTTCTAGAAAATTCTTGCTAAACGCAAAAACACGCAAAAACAGTTGCAATCAAGCATATGCAATTTAGCAGTAGCATTATAGCATAGTGATTACGAAACTCGGCCTCTTGATCGAGGGGTCCTAGGTTCAAATCCCAAGTACGCACTAATCTTTCAACGTCATGAGCGTATTAGAAATTAATCATCACTTGCTTAAACGGTGAAGAAAAACATCGTGAAGAAATCTGCATACCTGAGAAATATTTAAAAAAAAGTTTTTAAATGTATGTGAAGTCTACCACTTGGCCAGCGCGGTGGACTATGGCCTAATCCTTCTCATTCTGAGACGAAGTCCCAGTAGTGGGACAGTACAGTTTTCGCTTCAAAACATAAAATTGAACTAAAAATACAATCACCTGGCTTTAAAAATAACGTGGAGTTGGTATATGAATTTGTGTAATGTCACCTAAGTACGAACCCGTCCGGTGCGAGTCAATGCACCCATGAGTAAGTTCACCGCTCCCTTCGACGTTCAACATGTCCTGAATGTTAACCTTTCGTACATAACTAACAGTACAACAACAAAAAATAATTAGCCAAGTGCAATTCGAAATCGATTCTCAGGGTTCCGTATCGTCCATTTTATTTTATTTTTATTTTTTATGTTTGGTATAAAATTGAGAGCTATAAAAGTAAATTCATTGTGAAAATTTCAACTCTACCTTGAATAGATAGAAAAGGCGAAAAAGTCTGAAAAATAGCGGTTTATTGTATGATATCCCACATTTATTTTCAAGCTTATTTTATTTTCTGTTATAGCGGCCACCGTTAGTCACACTGTAAAAATTTCAAGTGTCAATCTACTACAAATCAAGAGAGCCCTATGACAGATGGACAGATATCAGACGCTTAGTAATAAGGTTCTGTTTGTTAACTTTTTGGTACGGACCCCTAATAAAACAATCTCGCAATTCAAACCCGAAAAAATGTCGAACGAACAACTTCCAGGTAATAACGGAACTCGTTAAGGCTTTTCGAAGCTTCACGTGTGCAGTTTTTGATTAACACTGTTACATCAGGCCATTTAAAATGTACATGTAATAAATACGCAATGGACATCGTCATGTAGGAACGTACGGATGTATTTTTGAAAACAATGCGCTGTGTAAAATAGTAAAATTCTGCTTAATATGTCTCTTTGTATGTTCTTAAGTTTACGACTTTGCGAAAGTATTTTTATGATACTTTCACTGTGCCTTACTCCACGTTTGGAATGTACGTAACAATAAGAGATAAGAATTGTGAACTAGGGATGGCGATTCCTTCCGAAAAAGACCGATTCTTGAATCGATTGGAATCGAAGTTTGATCAATCGATTCACAGAAAAAGCGAGGCCCAAACGAGGAATCGATATTTAATGTTCAGGGATTCAGAAGCAAAAATAGCGTAAAAAAAGTATGAAATACGTATCTGTCAATAAAACACATGTAAAAATGTAAAATAAAATCAGAATAAAAAAATCGAATTTCTATGATGAAAGATTGATTCAGTGAATCGATCCATTACTGGAGATCGATTGATCGATCTCAGATCGCCACCCCTATTGTAACCGTTATTTAATCAAAATTATCTGTAATCTGCGCAGAACTTTAGAACTTATTTGTAAAAGACTTTTTGTAAGTATGACGCTGTGATATGATCATGTTCTAAGTCTCATCTTTTTTGTTTTACAATAAATAATCTGATACAATTGTCTGCTTATGTGGGAATGTTCACATAGTATCAAAGCAATACTTTTTATATTTCCCAACGGAAGGATATTTCAAGGTGAACCCGTGTATTTTTTATAGTACATACAGTCCACGTGATGGTAAATGGGTTGCTGCCGCCCATAGACATCTGTAATCAACCAGATAGGATTAGATATTCCATACCTGAGGTCGGCAACGGATGGGCCGCAGTATGTCTCCCTTACTACACTCTCCAAACCAGAATACAACAGCGCTTAACACTGCTGTTATTAGGCAGAAATAGGTGTGGCGGTGGTGCCGCCGGAGTCGAACCACAAAGGGTTAGCATGTTTTGCTGCTCACCTTTTTTGTTTCACAATAAAGTAAATCTGATACAATTGTCTACTAATGTGGGAATGTAATCAAAGCAACACTTTTTATGTTTCCCAGCGTAAGGATATTTCAAGGTGAGCCGTGTAGGTAGTAAAAACATAATTGTACGTATATCCTGTTTCCGAAGGCATTGAATATAGAAATATGTATTTCAATGGTGGTCATGATTATTTATAAATCCGGTATTTAAAAGATTACAAACATTGAGTACCTATTTAAAATAAGTATAAAGACATAATAATTAATGTTTACTAGAAAATATGCAGGTTAAATGTGCAGGTTATTTTACAGATATTAATTTGAAGTATTACATATTTTGAAACATTAAAATATTTAAATACGAAAAATTTGAAATATTATGAAACAGTCATAAATATAATATATTCGTCATCAACCCTCCGCTTGCTACGGAACCTTTTTTCACTCAACTTTATTTTTTTAAACACTCTCAGCCTATAATTTCTTAATGTTTTCCTTTACCATTATAACTTTACATAAAGTTACGTTTTTTTAAAGAAAATGTGTTTAACATAAACATGAGCATGAGAAGATGAGCATATGAAGATGTTTTTATCAATTGTAACAATTGTAGGTACAAATAATTTATCAAGCTTTAATGATGCTTAGAAAAAAAAACAAATACAAAGTAATACAAAATATATAAAAGTAGAAACTAATACTTGAATAGCTTCAAGCTATTCGTAGCAATAAATAAACATTACTTGACAGGTGCATAAACAAATATAGCAATACATATGCGTAACTCTCCTAATAACCGCACAGAGAATGCGTAAACACTTCATTTATTTTACCATACAAAGACGAGAGACATATCTCATGGACACCATCGCCCATGAGGTAAATTTATTGCTCTACAGTTAATGTGGATACCTTGCACTTGTAAGGCAAAGGCCATAGTCCGCTACGGTGATGGATAAGTAGGGAATTGTCTGACCGCTCGCGAGTAAGCCGAAGCTAATGTGAAAGCTCTTATAATGGATAGCACCACAGCCGTTTATTACAGCCTTATAGATACAGTGTAGCGCTGCTGCGTACTAGTTTGAAAGGCAGATATTTTTTTCGGAGCTCTTCAGCTACGATCTCATAAGAAAAAACGATATTATTTATTTATCCTGGTTCTGATTTATTTATTCTACTGATTCATAAATATATCTTGATTGAAAATTCCACAAATGAATATAGAGACATGCTGATAACAATTTATAAATGTTTTTTAAAAGCATATGTAACATAATTATGTATATTTTCTGTGTAAAAATAATTTATATAAAGGTAAAAATACATATTTTAAGGAAACTTTTTTCACATAGCGACAAAATCGCTTATCGCTCACCATTTTACAGTGAAACCCGTTAAAGGTTCTATGTCGGTCAAGTCGACGGATATGTTCCTCCGATGATCTTGACATTACATTCCCATTGAATAGCGATCTAAACGCTTGCTTGTTTGGTATTATTGATCGGGTGGCACAGATGCATTACTTAGCCCGATGTTATGGTGACATATACAATATTTCGCGTACATGACCAATTACGCAAATGAGATCATCACGTAATGAGCTTAGTGGTTTGTGCGTTTAATCTAATATGTGTGTGAATATATTATAGTAAATTCTGACTCATACATATTTATAATTAATTAATTCATGTGTTTGATGCGAAAGAAAGTGGAACGTTTAAGTCACTTTTTATTAAAGTTAGTGGGTAATTAGAGGAAAAGTATATTGTTGTAGCAGTGAGTTTGTTAATTATGACTTTTGACAAAAACTTGATAGAAAAAGTCGTAAGCTTATTATGTTTGTAATCATTAGAAAGTATTGATTAGGACTTTACCAAAACATATTCAGAAGATGAGGATAGGGTCCTTGGTGGTGAGATAAATGGACAGAATCCAAAGTGCCTATTACATCTAGAAAAGGTGAGCTTTTTATTTATCAACTAATGATATATCTAGGCAACTCGTTAAAAATTAACAAGTAAAAACCATCACGCAGATTCAGATTATTAAAGTTCGGCAACGTACTATCGGTCATCTATTTTTTTTAATTTAAATATGTTTGTACAAAAGTTTTGTATAACCGGGTTAGGGTAACTACCAACCAATCCATTATTTAAATGGAATCGTATTTTGTACTTCCTCGTTTCACTATTTATAACGATATTTAAAATCATTCGGAACGACCATTCATGAAATGAAAGTGTATATTTCTATGTATAGAGGAAGTAAATGTTTTGCGTACTATTCCAGCTTTTAAAATCATAAATAGGGTGAATGTTTCAAATGGTCCTTCAGGGCCAAATCTGAAACTATACAGATTAGCGAAAAATGGTTAAAGGGTTTTGATTTTGAAGAACTAAAACTGCATAAATAGTTGTGTTTTTTTTTAAACAACTATTTTGTAGCCGGGAATCGAACGAATTCATTTTGAAAAAAAAAATACACACCCTGTATTACCCAAATGACCAGCCATACGTTTTTATTACATTTAATCGTACAGTTCAATGTACAAAAATAGCCGTTAAACATATTCCCGAAAATGTTTATTCGAATTCGTACACTACAAATATTTATAGACACGGCGATACAAGAGACCGCCAACACAACGCCATCATATTTCCAGTTTATATCTCGTACATTATCATAAATAAACTTACATTTGTATTACTTTCCGCAGCATTTACAAGTTAAATGGCCAACGGGAATTTTTACTTTTATCTACCCAACGGGCGCTTCTTGGGACTACACGGCACGACTCCGACACCGACACGATATGATACGGCAGGATTAGGATCCTTCATTAATTGAGTTACTTATTAAATGAAGGAGGAAGTATTAATATATGATTTAATATTTGCGAACATAGAAAAAAACAAAGAACATATAACAAACAACATAGAACACAACATCAACATAGAAAGCTTACGTGTGTACACAATTCAAGCTAGACTACTAAGAGAGCGTGCAGTACAGTTTCATTAAATTATGCTCTTATGTCGTTGCCGTGCCAGTGTCGTGTCGCACCACTGAAGAAGAGCCCAACAACGTGTTCCGTAGAGACCATAAACTAGAAACGGCTTTTTATTAACTTGTCCGTGGTTACGCACACGTAAACTGATAACGGTTGCATAAAACGAATAGCGGACAATAACTTTTTGATTCGAGATAAGATAGTGGCGACCATCATTCGCACAATTTTTATTTCCCGGACTTATATTGTTGTGTCGTAATTCTTAAGATATACAATGATTTTATGCTTCATCAGATTATTTTAGTTGTCGGTATTCAGTTGTAAAAAATGGACCATCATAGTGTGATAGAGATTAAGTCAGATATCAATGGAACTAATAAAACATCTATAGAAAACAGTGCAATTGTTGAAAAAATAATGGGCTTAAAACAAAGATGATAAGTAACGTATTAATTTATAAAAATTAAAAATTAAGTAATTAATCATTCCCGATGTAAATTACGACAACCAAAAGCACAAAGCATATTTTGATTTTTTAATTAAGTAAACGTGTAATAAAATTACTCAAACATCCATGTTTTGAGTAAAACAAAATAAAAGTTATTTAATATATACGAAAAACAAGTTTATGCAAATATCAAAGATACCTTTAACATTATAATAGTAATGCTAAATATTTTGTAATCACCAGATTCAATTGCAAAGGAAACAGTTGTCAGTACTCAACGTGGTTTTACTTGTAATTATAATGTGGGCAGAGGTTTATTGTTTAGCATATCATTACCATTCATTAAAACACGCGTTTAAAAATTTCACGAATTATTAATATTTATCATATGGACTAGACTGTTTCATTATAATAAATAAGCTACGGTTACTATCATGCCAATCATAATGCGTTGCGACCCTTCAGTTCTAATATGGTTGTTTCCTAAGTAAGTCAGTCAACGTCCGCTCTTCCATCGAAACCATCCATCCATCCATTCCATCCAAGTTTTTGAATCTCACAGAAAAAAAGTTCAAACATGTCGTTAAACAAACGCTATGTAAAAAAGCGTACTATAAACTAAGTGATTATTTGACTAACAAAACGGTGTGGTCTGAAGTAGTTCCAGCTCCACATGTACCATTAGGTTAAGTTTAACATTGTAAAATCCATTTTTTTTTTAGTTTCTTTCGCCGCTTCTTCTCCATAACAAAACACCTTGTGAAGTGATGGTAGTTTGACATTCAAAAAGTGCTCTGTAAAGAACCTATTTTGAATATAAAAATTGATTTGATTTGATTTGAAACAAAAAAACTGCTCACACTAGATATTGTCAAAGCATAGTCATTACTACTAACTACTATCACGTCTCTGATATTTTAATGATTAAAATTAGTACTTACTATTTACATCACAATCAGACAAGATCAATGTTATAATACATTTATTATGAAGTTTCAGTAAAAAACGTATTTTTGTTTTGTTTTTATTCAGTATATGTCAGACTGACCAACACTGATCCAATTTTAATACCACCTGTAAGATCATTGTTAGCACCTTAAATCAACTTTTGGCAGATTTTTAAATACTTTAGTTCGAGAACTCAAAGCCCCACACTACATTCCCTGTGTCGTGGCTACCCATTTTAAATTATGCAAACTAGTTTGCACTTATTGCTCCACTCTCTTACCTCATAAATCACATGTCCGCAATCTTAGGACGTCGAGAAACACCTTCGTCCCTTCTAATACCTAAATAGTTTACGATCCATTTAAAATTACACCAAACTTTTTATGCCAAGCTGCATGTACCTACTATACAAAATACCTTTTCATTTTGTGCATACTACCTATATGCATTTTTGGGCTCACGGGCAATATGGATAGGATACAGTAGCAGTGATAGCCTAGTGGTTAAGAAACTCGGCCTCTCGATCTTCTCTCTCGATCAAGGGGTCCGAGGTTCAAATCCCAGGCACGTACCTCGTATTTTTCAAAATTCAAAATTATGTGCGATTTAGAAATTAATTGTCATTTGCTTAAACAGTAATGAAAATCATCGCGAAGAAACCTGTATTCTTGAGAGATTTATAAAAAAAAACAAACAAAGGTATGTGAACTCCACCAGCAATTGGCCTGCGCGGTGGACTATGGCCTAATCGTTTTCATTCTGAGAGGAGACCCATGCCCGGCAGTGAGACAATAATGGGTTGATGATAATGATGATGACTTTTAATATGTTGGGCTTAAAGCACAATCTTTTGTACAGCGGTTGGTAAATATAATTAATCATTCATAAAATAATATAGTTGTTATAATGTGTCAGTAAACTGATTGATTAGATTTCATTATCGTGATTATATCGAATGTATGCTAATGAGACCGCGTAAAAATAAATGATTTAAATCTAACACGCGGTGTTAAACGGAATTGTTTGTATACTACGAGTGAGTGATATTGATATAATATCGATACTGATATCGATAAAGGTATGTTATGGCAAGGTATGGTTATGAAAGTAAAGCATTTTCCACTGTAATTTATGTGCTAAAAATAGTGTTTTAGCTCATAAATTATTGTGCTAACTTTTGAATGAAGAAGTGATTGAGAGTAATAAACTTATTCAGGGGTTATTAAGACAGATTGGCGCCGATTTCATATAGCAAATAAATAAATCAGTTGGTATACATTTAATAAATTTGTTCTGAAATTTCAAATAAATATCATAAGAACTCAATGATTTATAAAATTAGTACCATTGACTTAAAATATTGAATAAGTAAAATACAAAACAATTAACATATCGTTTTAAATGTATAAATATTTACAATTTGTATTATCGATATTAAAATATTGATATTTTTTTATTTTAATATCGGTATTGTTACGATATCGATATTAAGTAGAAATATCGTTCATCCCTACATGTAAACGGGTTTCGCAGGAAATCATATCTAAATTTCTGGTTATGCTCATAAAGCTTTCATTTCTGATTTAGTTTATTTTGACTTTAGTAGGTCAGTGACGTGTGCAGCAAACAAGTTCTTCCTTGATCTTGACATAGATACAGCAAAATAAATCCTTCTCTAGCAAAACCTGTTTACTTTGCAGCCTTATTTACAATATCGCTATCGTTATGTGCAGTTTTAGAAATTCTTTTACGTTCGCAATAAATAGAGAAACTATGTTTTTATGCGTATTAATTATAAAGTGAGAGTGAAAGTAATTTTATTGTGTCGTATATTATACTTTAATGGAAATTAAATAAAACGGATATATGTATGTATAGTAACCAGCGATTACTTAACGGTGAATATATTTTATGTTTTATCATTATAATATGCGTTTTTGCAGATAAGTAGATACCATTAGTCAGACTATACTAGGCTTACATAGCGGAGCTGTTTGCCATATTGAAATAGTGTATTCCATAGCACTCATGAAAGAGGCATCTGTCATTTTTAAATCTTTACTAAATGAGAGTTTTTATAGCTTAGTTTAATCGAATTCGCATCAGTTACTACGAAACCTTAGATAACACTGGCAACGTAACGGAAAGTTATTTAAAATTATTTAAACAAGTTTTTCGAATTTATATTCGAAGATTTATTCGACATTAACACCGTACAATATTAGGTAAAGTATTGATTCATTGTAACCTTTTGAATCAGCAAGTGCATTGTTGTCACGAAGAGGCGAGTCTAAGGCAAAATGCCTTTTGTAACTGCACTAGCTCTTGTAACCTTTACACCGGTAAGCAACGTTGGAATAGGTCAGGTGATCATAACAGTAACTAACTGTATTGCATTGGTTCGGAACTATGGGAAATTGCCTCAACCGATAAAATTTCGTTTGAATGTGGATAGTGTGTCAGAATCATACAACACTAATTAAAATGGATTTTGTCTGCTTCGGTGAAAGTGTTAGAAAACCGGTTGTAAAAAGGTCGCTTAATTGAGATTGTTTATTATTATATATAACTAGCTGACCCGGCAAAAGCTGTGTTGCCATATAAATAAAAAAAATATTAATGATGAACAACCCTTATCACTTAGAGGTATGAAAAATAGATAGTAGCCGATTCTCAGACCTACTGAATATGCATAGGTATAAAATTTAGTGAAAATCGGTAAAGCCGTTTCGGAGCAGTACGGTAATTAACATTGTGACACGAGATTTTTATATATAAGATTAATCCACCTACATAAATGATTATTGCCGTCTCACACCTCAAAAAAATATGTGTCCCACAGTATATCTTACGACACTCTTCAAAATGGAACACAGCAACGCTTAACACTGCTGTTATCAGGCATAAATAGGAGTCAGGCAGTGTATCCGGAGTATTCCTGAGTCGTTCAATACAAAGGCTTCTACCACCTTCAAAATATTTACAGAATTAAATTGTTAATTGTTTAAATACTGTAATTCTTCGAGTTAGAGTACTTTGAGTTTGTTCTGAAAAAGAAAATAGTATATTCAGCCAAAAATGTTGAGTCCTAGGCACACTTCTCTAAATTTTGGAGTTATGGACGTATTACAATTGAATTATTATTTGGTAACGATGAGGGAAATATCGTTTGAAAACTTATTCGCCAGGTGTGAGTTTAGCTAGCGTGATGGACAACGGAGAACCCATCTCAATTAGAGAGAAGACCCATGCCCAGTAGTAATTAGTCGAACAACCGATACCTGATTACCTATCTGTATAATGATTTATAGGCAGAAGTGACCACTTAACATCGGAACTGCATTAACGTTTACTACGTTTGTTCCATCATTGTCAATCTATTGCTATCTCATTACTCATCTTAAGCTACTCCGAATAAGAAAGATGTACGAGTATATCTTAATTCTCTCTGCTATCCAAAAATTGGATGATTTCTTATAGGTAAGAAACTTTATAGAAAAATTGAAGGTATGACATTTCTTTAGGACATTTTCCACTACCTTTTGAACGAATGAAAATTATTTCTCCATACGCCCGTAACTTCATTAGAATTCTAGAATTCGAACCCCAACTCCATGATTAAGAAACGGTTTTCTTACTACTAAACCGTCGCTTCACACTTAGATAAAATAAATTACGGTCATTACTATTTCGTGAGGACTAATAAAATGATTGTTAAACCCGTTTTACTACAAAACTTTTTACTCTTAAGTACATTACACCATCATTTTTTGTAACATGACGCCGTCAAGCTCGCAAAAAGTTAACCTTGCTAGGTCGGCGGTTACGTAACCACTTAGAGCCTTATACAAGTCCCACTAAGCTTTTAGTCCCAGCTTTTGTTATATAATCCTTTTAGTCTAGAAAATACTACGTTATTTAGAGAAGCGGATAATGCAGCCTCTTACAAAGTCGCCGCTGCCTTCTGATGGGAATTAGTAGGAAATAAGCCTGGACCGAAATTAAGCTATGTAAGTCTGTAGACATATTTTACCACGATACAAGTACATGAATGTGTATGAACGATAAATACTTTATGATCTGTCGTAGATGTTCTTTCATTAATTACTAATTTATGAAAACGGGTATAGTTTTAAATACTTTTTTATCAATAAGGGAAATCAAAAATACATATGTATGTATTTTTGATTTCCCTTTTTGTTATTACTAAGTTACAAAACCTCATGAGAGGTTTTCTAACTTAGTAATCACTAAAGGAATTTATAGTGGCTACTCTAATATAATACTTTATTCCTATGAGATTGACAAATATCAATAAGCATTAGAGGTACCTACTACATACCCACTTGCTACTAATTTTATTTACTAAAAATGTAATATACAAATCCTAACAGTATATAGGTACCTTTTTAATCAAGCCTCGAAGCACTTATCATCCCTCCCTCGACACAAATTAGTTAATTCATAAAGTTACGAATCTCGTAAAAAGTTTCGATTATAAAAAATCTATTTAAACCCCGTCTGCAGTGCCGCATACAAATTCTGACCAAGGGCGGAAATTTTCCACCAACCTCATCTAACTTCGGGAATACCTACAAATTAGGATAACGCTCTCGTGTTTTATTTAACTTCCCTAATACAAGAATAAGTTCGGTTCGGTGCAAAGTTGGACCGATCCGAACTTTAGAATACAAAATAATGCACTCCGAACAGTCGATACTGTAAGTTTGAGAGTTAATCTTAGTTAAGATTGCTTAAGTCTTGCAGTCTGTCCGTTTCGTAGGTCCATTCCATTACTTAAAGAGTTTCGCCATACACTTTTATTAAAGGAATCGTGGGATGAGCTGAAAATCCGACTAGAAGATTCAAGCTAAGTAGTTAAAGGTGATAGAACCCAATTGTGGTTCGATTCAGGCGCCTATTTCACACCTAATAACAGCAGTTTTAAACGCTTTTGTGTTCTGGTTTGAAGGATATGATAAGGAAGACATTATTTTTCGATGCGTTCCAGCTTAGTCCTCAGGGGTAGCGCGCATCTGTGGCCGACCTCAAGTAGGACTCATTTTACCTGGGGTTGATTGCAAATATCCATGGGCAGCAGTAGCGACTTACCATCAGGTGGACTGCATGTACGTCTGCTACTATATTATAAATATATAAAAAAAGAAAAAACAAGATGGACCGTTAATTCAAATTTAATATTCTGAATTTTCGCATAACACTCCACTGCGTTGCGTTGAACGTTACAGCACTTTGGGCTCTCAACTATTCACAAAGTGCTGTTCATGTAGTCTTGTAAATAGTAGTAGTTCTTGCACATCGAAACTCACGGTTTTGTCACTGTTTACTCGGTTGTTTATACTTGAACTATTTGCGTTGGCTACACGATGGCGCAGCGATCACTTTACATCTACAGGCATAGAGCGCGACAGGCGCGTGCCGTGTCAGACAAAAAGTACTAATACAATGTATATTAATTTTTAAATACCATAACAAAGCCATGTAGATATGGGTCAAACCAAATATTATATAGAAACATGATTTTGTCTGTCACAACCTGTGTCTGACACACTCTATGTATGTTCTTCTAGCTTTCTCTTATATCACCTACTAATACAACAGTACGAATACAATACAGTACTAGATTTTCCTGTTTAGCAATGAATATACATACATTAATAATAATAAATAGTAAATAGTTAGAAAGCCCTAATTAATTTAAAAGCATATCATTAAAACTGTAAATGAATTCTTCTCATCTAAATCTTTGCAAGGCATCTGAAAGTTTCCTTTACAAATCCTTCGTCCTTTCATTTTACACCTATTTATATGAAACATTGGAGTCCGCGAAATAAAAATAACATTTGGTCGTATAAACAAGATCGTATTCATAATAAGATTTAAGCTTTCTGTGATATCCTTAGCTAGTGATACATCTGTCATGAATGCTATAGGCAGAGATAAGTATCCAGAATAGTTAGAATCCCTAGACCTATAAGAAATAGGATAGAAATCTAGTTGGAGTTGAACCCAAAACTCTGGGAGAGAGGGCTGTGTCAAACGCTCTAAAAGATAAACTTAAACTCTAGGGTTTTTGCATAGAAAAATAATCCAAACGGAATTTATATTATTTTTAGTTGAAATATCTACCTTATTTTTATACACCTGTATATTTTAACAAAATGTTACGTTGTAACGGTATTCACAACCATAAACGTATTATTATTCCAGAGGATCTATCCGAGGTTTTTATTGTTGAAAAATTCAAGTATAACACTGCATACAAACGTGTGCATCGTTGACTATAAACACATTGTTTCAGGAAAGACGAGGAGCGATTACGTAGATAAGCTATGAAATATTATTTTATAATATTAAGTTGTGAACTACAAAGATTTCTTAATATTTTTTTCTGGAAAACATAATCTCACGTTAGAAGTTATGAATATTTTTATAATAATAATATTCGAGTCTGGTCTAATACTTATAAAGAGGCAACATTCACCACTTTACAAGGTGGTAGAATTGTGGTTCGACTCCAGCGGCACCACCGCCACACCTATTTCTACCTAATAACAGCAGTGTTAGGCGCTGCTGTATTCCGGTTTGAAGGGTGTGGTAAGGGAGACAGACTTTTCCGAGGCGTTCCAGCTTAGTCCTCAGGGGTAGCGGCGCATCGGTGGCCAACCTTAGGTAGAAATATCTAATCCTATCTGGGGTTGATTACAGATGTCCATGGGCGGCAGTAGCCACTTACCATCAGGTGGACTGCATGCTCGTCTGCTACTCCTGTATTAAAAAGAAAACACCGCATACAGCACATAAAATTTAAGTACTAAGATTTTTTTAATTTGCCTAACATCATTTAGTACTCGGCATAGGCCTTCATATTCTTGATATCTAGACGCACAGCTGTGCGTCTACCAAATTCCGGAATTAATAATAAATAAATAAATAAACGCTTTCTGAACTGAACAGCCCCACACAAGGACTCCCTGTGTTGTAGGTGCCATGTACACACACAAACAAATACCACCCAACACCCAGACCCAGAATTAGAAGTCTAAATTAATCATTGAGATGTCGGTCTGGCCGGGGATCAAACCCGGGACCCTTTGCGCCTCAGACTGGTATGGTGACCGCTCTGCCATGCGGGTCGTCATAAATTAATATTAAACCAACTTAATAAAATTAACTGGGACCGTATATATTATATTATATTGTAGCTTGCGTGTAATCGCGTGTTATTACCGTCAGCGGGGAGACAGATCTTCAACGTAATTTTTGGCTCGTTAAACATTTATTATCTGGGCGTCTTGGTGATTTAACGGCATCCAAAACACGCGAGATTCAATTACGTATGCGCGGCTATCAGCGGCCATCATCGTTAGCGGAACTACGCGAATTTCCTGGTAAGAGTTCCGTTCTAAGAGTTCATAGATACGGAACCGGTGTAGAGAAAATGGTACGTAAGCTGATCTTTTTGTGTATTGACTGTTGGAATATGACCACTATGCATATATTCTTGTACTTTATACTAACAATGTTTAAGCTGTTATGTTTTTTTTTAAATGTTGGTAAAAAAGAAAATACGAATCTGCTTATATAACTTAGACCTTCATTGCAGCAATGCTCTATCATCAATTTTAGATCGCACCTTTTGTCAAATTTCCGAAAGAATTATGAGCCTTTTGATAAATATTTAATATATAAGAGACTATAGTAGATGGACTGCATATATCAAGGATTTTCGTAATTCCATTTCACAAAATATAAACAAACCGACCAGACGACGACATTTCGCTTCACTAGTAAATTCCTGAGTAATACTCGACGTTCTGAACGAATAACACGAAGTATGCGCTATTGAACGCACATTCAAATACCTCGCGCGACTATAATCCGTGGCAGGTGGGTATAAAGGTGGGTATACGGTGCGGAAATCTTGTGAAAATATGGGTTAGCATCGCCCACTATCAACGCGAGAGCGCCGTGTAAAAAAGAGCAATTTCAACCAACGCTTTTTATGAAAACCTAATAGAAATCGCAACATTATCTCCATTAAGCATTCTAGTGGATTACCGGATGGTCACGCGGAATCTATCGAAAATAACGTCGCAATTGAATGAACTTGAGTTTACTTTTTAGTCGTACTCGAGAAATTACAACAAAGTACCGGAGTTACCAATAAAAGAAGCAACAATGTTGCAATTTAACGAATTGTAGTATTTACTTTTTTGTCCAATCTACAACTTTAGGTTGAATGCACGCGACATCGTCCTCACAATCACTGGATCTACGTGATGATTTGCCACTCCACTGCTCTTAATAATTAGCCAAGTGCCACTCGAAGTCACGCTGAGGGTTCCGTACCTCTAAATATTACGTTTTAATATTTACTATCATGACAGACATAGAAGTTAATGCATTGTGAAAATTAGAACTGTCTACCTTTTAATATTCAAGGGATAAAGAGAAACGCTGTAGAATAGCGGTTTCTTGTACAGGGATAAATACTAAAAAAAAATTCTAATAGCAACCATTTTTTATTATTTGTTGTTATAGGGGCCACTGTAATACATCCTGTGTAAAAATTTTACATTTAAGAAAAAAATGAAAATTCTCAAAGACTCTATTACAGTTCATGAGATAGAGCCCATTGACTGACGGTCATACGGACAGACACTCAGAAAGCTAAGGTTTAGTAACCGAGACCCCTAAAAATAAAAACAATGCGACATGTTTACTGTTTTTGCAGCCGACTCCCTGCCTAGACTAGCTGAGATGGTATGAGTGGTTCGTGCAATTTTCTCGTAAAAACCGGAGAGCCGTGAATTATGATCGCGGCGAGTCCGAGTTCCGGCGACAACTTTCCAATGAAAGCGACGCGTCTCTGTTTTGTTTCACCAAATTCTGCTCACTCCTCGTATAAGACGGGCTACTGACACACCTGCCTATCACCTGCCTGCACATCTAGGGTACATGGTGATCGTGGCGATATCGGGAGTTTCTCTACACACTTGCCTGCCGAGTTAGTTCCAGAGTATGTTGGCCTGCTTAGGTTATGGCGGCAGGGAGATTATAAGGCGCGTGGCGGTCGTGGCGATATCGGGAGTGTCTCTAAACACTTGCCTGCCGCATTAGTTCCATAGTATGTTGACCTGCTTAGGTTATGACGGCAGGGGGAATCTATGGCGCGTGGCGGTCGTGGCGATATCGGGAGTATCTTTACACACTTGCCTGCCGCGTTAGCTCCATAGTATGTTGACCTGCTTAGGTTATGGCGGCAGAGGAAATCTATGGCGCGTGGCTGTCGTGGCGATAACGGGAGTGTCTCTATACACTTGCCTGCCGCGCAGTGTTCCAGAGTATGTCGACCTACTTAGGTTATGGCGGCAGAGACAATCTAGGGACCAAGGTGTGGTCTAAAATAGAGCTACGGTATCCCCTGCCTGTCGTAAGAGGCGACCATAAGGGAGCCTCTGATGCTTCTGGGGTTGGCGGGTGGCAAGAGTGGCAGCTCAAACCGCCCGAATAGCGGCCCCGGGCAGGATGGCGGTATATGTGGTCACATACCGTACGCTCCAGACGGTGTGGCGAGCGTCAAGCTCACCTGGGCGGAGCCCGACGGGGCAACGTGCTAAGAGCGGTTCCGTTCCTTTAGAGATCCCGGAGCCCTGTACGCAGCGCCGAAGAACGCCACCGAGGGGGTTTTAGTACGGTAAAAATCCCATATAACCCTGCGTCGCTCTCACTGCACCGGGTACCTTTTAAAGGTTTCCCCTCGTTAACAAAAAAGGTGTATGAGTAGCCCGCCTTACACAGTAACACGTAACACGCGCTGGAGTTGATGTTCTGTGAGCATAATTGTTTTTGTAATCCGACAATTTTATTCCGCTTAGTTACCGGCACGGATGTTTTGGTGTAAATGATGTAATTGTGTAAAGTGACCAACGTGGGTTTTAACACGTGTTTGAATATTGTGTAGGAATTTGGTGTAACTGATACAATAAGTAAAATAAATAATAATGAAGGTGGTAAAACCCTTCGTGGTTCGACTCCGGCGGCACCACCGCCACACCCATTTCTACCTAATAACAGCAGTTTTAGGCGCTGCTGTGTTCCGTTTTGAAGGGTGTGGTAAGGGAGATTCCGATTTTTCCGAGGCGGTCCAGCGTAGTCCTCAGGGGTAGCTGCGCATCTGTGGCCGACCTCAGGTAGGAATATCTAATTCTATCTGGGGTTGATTATTGATTTCCATGGGCGGTAGCAACCACTTACCATCAGGTAGACTGCCATGCTCATCTACTACTCCTATATTATAAAAAAAAAATCAGCTCAACTGCATTGGGTTATGTTTTTTTGAGCGTATGTATGTTTGTATGTCTTGTTCAGTTATCTTTATGGCCATTGACACCAACTAATCAATTAGTCATACAAAGTAACAATCAAGTTCTGTCACAAAAAACCTTTTTTCGTCTAATTTAAATGTATAGTGACTTAATTATATTCCAAACTACTTTATCAGCATGAATAATAAACTTGTTTGTGCAATTTACAAATCATTTTGTAATCAATGCAATTGCTAATTCAAACCATTTGTCGATTACATTTTTTTTGTTATAATTAATAGTTCAAAACGCTAAATGTTTTCACAATTCAGGTAGTAAATGGCATGCAATCTATGTCGGTAAATGGTCAATGCCGAGCATTGACATCTGTAACCAACTCTATACTAAACATATATACTCTGAAGCTAAACACAGAATGCATGAAATATATTAAGTCATCATCCAAACCCATTAATCAAAATACAAGGACTGCTTTCGTTACAAATGTATGGCGGTGGACTTATTATAATATAAACGTAGCAGACGAGCAATCAGTCGACCTAATAGATAGGTACTGGCTACTGCCGCCCATAAACATCTGTAATCAAACCCAGATAGGATAAAATTCGGAGGTCCGCCTACCAGAGGTCGGCCACAGAGAGGAGGACTAAGCTGGAACGCCTCAGAAAAACATCTCCCTTACTACCCCCTACAAACTAGAACACAGCAGTGCTTAACACTGTTGTTATTATATAGAAATAGGTGATGTCTCGTTCAAGCAATAGTGATTCTACCATCCTTTGTTCCATACTTTTCTGTTTTATTCTTATCAAACTATAAAGAGTTGTTCGTTAAGTAAGGAGTGTTTAAAAAGACAACCGTTGTAAAACCCAAGATTGTGGGTCGTTTGGCCGGCGATGTCCAGTCCGTTGTGGCCCAAATGCATTGCAATTACAGACCGGCTCTTTGGCAAGTGCATGCAACAGTGCTGTTGAATAGTGGACTCGTTTCATTACAATTAGCCACGCTATAACAAAACTGAATTAGTCTGTTAGTACGTTACTATTACATTTTAGCTGTAAAAGATAAAGGGTTGCTGCCAAGCAAAAGCCTTATTAATTAGTAATATGATTGTAGTGCTCTTACTCGTAAAGTACCAGGGACTTACGGCGAATATAATGTTTTAAGGATTTGTGTACACTAATATTATAAAGAGGAAAACATTTTTTGTTTGTTTGATTGTAATGAATAGGCTCAAAAACTACTGGACCGATTTTAAAAATTATTTCACCATTCAAAAGGGACATTATCCACGAGTAACAAAGGCTATATTTTATATGAAATATATTTGATAAATAGATTTTGAGGCGGTACAAAATTTGCCGGGTCAGCTAGTCTTAAATAAAGTAATACGAGTAAATATGCTTATGCTTGCTTGTTTTTTTTTAATTTGTTTTGTTATATAATAATAAGTCAAGTTTTTTTTATCTTAGCATATTCTTCTTTAATCAGGAATCGTACTGCCAACGCCCGACATTTTTTATTATAATCAATCCATATACAAAATCCATCTATCCAAAGATCGGAATTTTACAATTTATACTTACAAGAAATTGTGATTTTTTTATCTTACGCATTAACCGAATGGATTGATTATCAATAACGGGGGTATAATGTATTTGAGACTACTTAGTACGAGTACATATTGCATGACATTTTTAAATGAATAGTTGCAACCGAAATACTACATTGAATAGTTGCAACCGAAATACGCCTCATTCTACATTTAGTCTTATATATTAGGCTTACCTAACTTAGGCTTAGGCATGTCTTTTTTTTTTTGTCTGTCTGTCCAAAGAGTACGAAAATACCGTAGACGGTACAGTCGTGACCGTCACCCTACGAGTGCGTCCCGGGGCTTAATCGAGTGAGTTTAGAGTGCACTTAGCACAAGCGACTCTATTCGTTCTTAGTTAAATGCTACCTAGTAAGAGTTTATTAAAACTTGTATAACTTTTACTATTCATTACATTATATTAATGTTCCGCTGTTGGTTACGGACCCGTCTCTGTTATTCATTGAGAAATTTGACTACACTAATTTAATAATAGTGGAAATTTATATAAACAAAGTAGGTACAAATAATAGATAGATAGATAGATAGATAGATATTCTTTATTGCACACTTCAATAGAACATAACAATAGTACACAATTATATTAGTTAATTGTATGCAATAGGCGGCCTTATCGCTAAGCAGCGATCTCTTCCAGACAACCTATGCATGGAAAAGGTAAGGAGGGTAGTGAGGAAAGTGGGAAGTGTGTATCAAGTTAGGGGAGGAATATAATATCAGATTAAAAAAACATTGGACCCATAAACAAAACAAATGCATCCTATATGATTCGACTCCGGAAGCACCATCGCTACTTTTTTGCCCCATACGGTGACTAATCCGCGCTACTGGTCTGGTTTGAAGGTGGTAAGAGAGACATAATTATCGCTCCAACTTAGTACTCAGAGGGAATATATGTACTCATATCTCATTTTATGTTGATTGCGGATGTATACGGCAGTGGCCCCTTACTGTCAAATGGACTGCATGCATCTTTTTTTTTTGCATTTTTAATCTTTACTTTACCGGTATTTAATATCTGAACCTTTTACCCGATACATCGGTACGTTGACTTGTATCCCTACAGCTTAGAGACATAAAACGTATAATTTAAGTACCGAACCCTAAAAAAGGAAAGTCGCAGGACTTAATCAGGCGAGTTTAAAGTGCACTTTACGTCCGTCCGCCCTTAACAGAATGTTTCCTCGGAGCCGACTTGATTAAAACCGAGAGACGCGGTAAACAGGCTAGTTATTTGAACAAACCGACCCTTAAGACTGCCAGACGCTCATATGAGCTCTTTGCTAGTGCATTTCTAGTTAATTGCATATTAGCTCGAGGATTATTCGCGCAGCTCTTACTTTTATACCCGTGTTATCCACTTTATGTTTTTAATTCTAATTATATTTAGCGAAATTAGATGCTGTTATTATTGTAAAACGAGCATCTGTTCCCTTTTTCTCCCAAATATGTTAATATTTAAGCGATATAAAGTCCTAATAACCGATTGTCAAAGCCTTTTCCGTTCTATATCAGACAATAGAAACTGTTTATAAGATTGAAAAATACACTGTTCACATTCTATAAATAATTTTGAAATAATGTGAAAATCTAATTCTTCGAACATATTTGGAAAAAATAAAACTGTATTAATGTTGCAACTTAGTATTTGAGTGCGTATTTTGTCAGAATCTATTTAGTTGCGTTTTATTACCTAACAAATACCGAAAACAATAACCACATCAAAGTACGCTGAACGGTACAGTATTCAATGAAGCGGAGTTGATCGGATAATCGATGTCACTGGGATACATAATTGATTTCCAATCGGTTCTTAATCTATTGCCGGTTTTAGTTGGTCGACGTGGATCACCTTTAATTTGACGGCATAAGCGGGCACGATTACGTTGAAATGTTAATAAGCTTCGTATAACTAACGCTTGTTATTAATAACCAATCTATCCAACATTTTGTCTACCAAAGATTTAACAATGGATAAGACATTTGACAACTTCTTTATTTTAGACTCAAATTTCGATCTTTGGTTGCAAAACATAGATTTTTTTATTGTTTAACCTAACAATTTATCAGACGTACCTACGTACGTACGCTACCTAATGGAAAGTAGTCATCGCTGCCTATGAACATTTGCAACATATTTTAAAGCCGGTAGAGGCACCTATGTCACTCCGCAAATTTTAAGGTTCTAACTGATTTTATTAATAACGGTATATTTATAGTAACTACACCCCTGGATCAGTTATCCTTCGTTTTAATATTAGACCACCAATCTAATACTTATTATAACCATTAAGTCTGACAATTTTCGTGAAAATCGATTAATAATTTAGAGCGAGAAAATTGTAAAATTGCATAATTTTTTCACTTGTAATATTATTTAAGATAAATAATTTATTAAACAACATTCTAGATTAATCATACTTAAATTATATACTGCACTTAAACTAATCTACAATTTTAATAAGACACAGTAAACCTAATTGAATATAGTTAAAAAATAAACAATTAAATAAACTTTAAAGCATTCTAAATTACCTAACATATCAATGTTCTCACAAGTTTAAATTCAATTACTACTCTTACTAACCGAAGTCTTTTGAACCAGGGAGAAAGCGTGTATAATTGTTGATTGGAATCGAGGTGAAATGCCCTTTATTTATACCAAATCGGAAACCTTTTTATTCTACACAAATCTAATCAGATGTTACAATAGTTACTTAATACTGAGCAATGATAGCTTAGTGGAATGGAAACAGCTTCTTACTTTTACAAACCATTTCTGTATTGGAAATAATTTATTCGGTTTGGTAAAGATTTTTATTAATACATGCATAAGAGCTTTGATGTTTTAAAATTTGTATTAAATATTCCATACCGAAAAATACAAAGCCCAAAAATGTTTAAAATAACATAATATCATCACACAATATTTAAATAACGTTTTTAATAACCGTCAGTTTTAATGTATTATTTATTTTCAACAAATTATAAACAAATAATTTATTGGCAAATGTATAAAATATAATAATGTCCCTTGACCTGAATTGTTGTGAACATCCTTTAAGCAGTTGTCAACATTGTTGCTTATATATTTAATGATGATTGCACCTATTATAACACTGTATATAAGCTCAATGGTTTTGAGGCCGGCGAATAGTTTTTCTTCGTTATACAATAATTATTGCGGCGACGATTACTTCAAGTTCTGATGCAAATGCGGCAATGACACTTGCGTAACGCCGCACTAAACCTTGCATAGTGAGACGAATCGAACTAGATCTCTTACAGAAGAGTTCAACGCGCGCAATGCGTACGCGCAGGTTTTTGCTTCAAACTTCAAGTACACTACAACGCAAAAAATAATTCAAATAAATGTTGGTTTAGTACATATTTCTGAAGTCGGCGCTCTTATTGGACACGCTATTTACGCTTCAGACTTCAGAACTATATACTAATACCAACATTTATTTGAATTATTTTTTACTTTGTAGTGACCTAGAAGTTGGTTTTATTTATTTATTTTTTTAATGTAATATTAACTTGTAAAGTCTTTATAAATATGGAGCATTAATACAAATAAAAAGATGTCGTGACTAAAATGGCGTCTTTGTTACATAGTGAGTCAAATCGATCTAGATCCGCCTTTCAAAAGAGTTCAACGCGTTTTATGCGTACGCGCCGATTCTTATAATAGCATTGTCCTAACTCGAAAGCGGTGCTGTCTAGTTGGTTACGAAAGCCTTTTCAATTTAAATTTAAAATTTTATATAAAATTTATCCATTATTGAATTTAAAATTTATTCATTATTCTAATATATTTATAATTATCTATGTATACATATTTAAATTAAAAGTAATTATAATTTAATCTTCGTCTATTTATTTATAATTTACATTTATACCAAAAAATAATACATTTCAAGCACTGTTTGTCTAACAATTAAAGTAATTCTTATAATTTTAGTGGCATAGAAAAACGAATATATATCATAGAAGAATTCAACAGAGATTGTGTTACGTGTATAACAACAGAATAGTGAATGCTAACTATTTACTTACATATTGTCAAAAAATATATATAAAATGACGATACTAAAAAAAACAATATTAAACCTCGTTCAAGATAATATTTTTTCAATTTAAGTTATCATAATTCAATATTAAAATTGTCATTAATTTATACAATTTTCCGTCATTTCAATGTAGACAGTCTTGTCTACTACAATGCTTACAAAATAATACGTACCAACTCATCCACAAGGTATTCCAATATTGCCCGTGTCTTAATAACGACGAAATTGCTACCAAAATGAGAAACTTAATGATAGTATACATGTCACGTCTCAAAATTTTCAATTACAGTTATAGCTTTAACATCGATAAAAAATATTTCATTGACAGCCTATAGTTACTTGGTACCCAGCAATCATGGTCCTTATTATTGAAAATATATAATTGAAAATTGCTTATACCAGCTAAATTGTAATGTGCATCAGGTGACAAGTATAGTGTATATAGGATGTTTCGTGATTGGTGACGGAGCCAGAATATTATAGCTGATCATTCATTTTTTTTCAACTATAGTGAAATGGACGCCATGTTAATTTTATATGACCGTGGGAGTATATGTTTTAATTTAGTAATATCTACCAAAATAGAAGTCTTAAAAACATTAAATATTTTTTTGATAGCTGAACATATGGACAAAGGCAAGATGGTAAATTCATAACCAAAATGTTACAATGAATGAGTGAAAATAATTGACAAAAAATATATGTAAAAAATGCCACACATTCCTAAAAAAATAAATTTTCTGTAAATTCAAGGTCGCTAAGCTTTATTTTTGTTAATACTTTGTAATAAAGAATATGCGCTAACAGTAAACACTAAACTAGTAGCCCTAAGTAAGATAGGTTATGAATTGTTGATGGAATTTTTTTCAAAAAATTTCCCCTAATCCGGCAATAGACAAAATACACATGTAAAATTTCGAAGTTGAAAAAAATTGATAAATAATTATCCAATGTCCAAACACCCTGTATATGTATAGACTTTATCTTATGTGAGCTCTCTCCGAGGTTACATCGATACAAAGACAGGTCTGGCCGCTTTCTTCTCTCTTCCGCAAATCGCAGGATTCCATCTAAGGAGTGGTCCTATAGTTTAAGCGGCTGTTGTAAAAAATGTATGTCATCTGTTCATTTAAAGGCGTGTAATAAGTTAATTTATTTAAATGTTTATGTTTATGGTTATGGCACAGTATATATACAAGTGTACTTAAAATGTTGATCACCATGTAGATGTTAACGATTTAACAATTACAGATAAAACAATTAACAAAATAAACTAATTTCTTATTAAAATTCCCTTCAAAATAATTCTATATTTCTTATCGGGTGCATCATTATAAAAAATGGATTAAGTATTTCTTTTGACTAGGGCTAAAAGAAAAGTGTGACGTAGTATAACATTTTATTATTCTTTACATATTAAACTCCTTACATAATGCATACCACATTTTATTACCTTACACAAAAAATGTTTACAAATTTAATAACACTTAAATTGCACTAACATCAACACATAAAACAAAGTTACTACATAACTAACTAATATTTCATCGTAAACCGTGCGTGGAAATTTTACGCTGGCTCCTACACTAGAATTTCCACATAACTATATTTATTATTACATAGGCACAAATAGTGTTACGGCACATTTGCACATGCAACATGCGTGTCTCACATGCACATGCGCATGTGAAAGCACACGTGTGCATCACGAGCAACTTTTACGTTAGGAGATATGTGATCAGTTCCGTGTAGTTACATAAATAGTCTAGTTGTACACAGATTCAATTGGATACTTCAAACATACTAACATGTAAGTCAACTGACTACCAAACGAGGACACTATTATTTCCCTTAATATGTAGTTAAATGTTATACAAAATACATTTGCTTTAGTTAAGGTGATTGCTTCACTTTTTCTTCCGTGCTCTCCAATAAAAATGAATAGGGGTATAGAATTTTCCCCTATCTAATCTAGTAGGAAAAGAAAACATATTTTCTAAATACCAACCTTAATCTTCATCAACATTATCAACATTATATAAGGAGCTCCTGAGTACGTAACAATTTGCGTACCTCAAAACCAAGTAATTTAGAAGTGTCTATGTGTGTGTTTGTATCTGACAGATAACGCATTAGTAGTGTTAAGGAATTATCAAACAGCCGTAGCTTCTATATGCCTTTTATTACACTTTGAGTATATATGAAAATGAAATTTAATGTTTATGTATACTTATCACAATTCCTACAATAGTTTACAGTACGACATAATTAATTCCAATGAAGACTTAAGACGTACTTAACAAATTAATAGGTCTCTTTAGCTAATTATGTAAACGTAATCACAAAGATAATTACAGCTAACAGTTAATTAACTATAGTAAACGGTGGAGAATCTAGTATTGCGTAAACAAATGTTAAATAATATGAGTTATAGACGAATCCAAACTTGTTCTAGTGTTATACGACTTATCACGATCGATCTTGTAATAAGTGAAGTGAGTTTTTATTAGAACCCTTTGTAGTTCGACTCCGGTGGCACCGTCACACCTACATACGAGTATTTCTACCGAATAACATCAGTGTTAAACGCTGCTGTATAATGGTTTTAAGGGTATTAAGGGTGACATACTTTTCTGAAGCGTTCTAGCTTAGGTGGTAGCGGCGCATCTGTGAACGACCTCAGCCCTCCTGAGGTCCGATGTCTATCTGGGCCACTTACCATCAGTTGGATTGCATGCTCGTCTGTACTACTATATTAAAAAAGTTACATCCGGATTACCGTAACACAAGTAGTCAAAGATAGACATGATTGACTTCGGGTGCGTGGGTCAAACCACAAATAGTATGTCATTACTTTACATTATTATGTCATTATTATTACTATTTCATATTTCACAGAAATTGTTATCTTGGATATCACTGTGAGATTAATATGATTATTGAGATCAAGAAATGAATATCAACCACGTCCTTTAAAACTAAAGAAATCTATGAATTCCAATCTTACTTCTGTTAGAAAACTTATATCAGTTCAGACATAAAAATGTGTTTTAGGTGAAAAAGTCCAAAAATCTATAACCATAGTCTTGCACTAAGATGTTATATGTGACATATGTTATATGTGATATATCAAGAAAGACCAGTAGTAGGCTGGCTGGCTTGACTGAAGCTCATGAACTGAAGACTCTCATTAAAAAAAATCTAAAAAAGGACACAATCCTCGGGTATTACACATAAATACCAGACACCAACAAATACCTAAATACTTACGTATGAGTTGTGCATTCTTATAAAAATTAAACAATATATTCAACATATAAATGTATACAAAATGCCGCATTTTATATTTAAATAACATTGTTTTTTTCTTACTTCAAGTTACGTTCATGCTTTTAATGTTTATACTCGTAGATGCAAAAGGCCACGGTATCATAAAACTGTAATTATTTTTTGCATACTTAAATGACCCTAATTCCAAGTGCGAACTAGTTCAAAGTTTTCTTGTTTTACTATTAACGATATTCATATCCGTAATCAGGTTTATGTTTATATTTAGCAAAGACAAAGACCGCATATTTTTTCCTTGACTATTTAAGCCCGTTATTAATATTAAAACTCGGGTAGAATTTTCTACCAAAGACCAATATTTGACTATTTCTAGCAGGCAGATATTGTCTTTCAATCTGTTTAGGTAAAATGTCAAATAGATTAACCAATCTATGTAATATTTATAATTTGCGTAACATGGTTATCCAAAAACTTGATGTTAATATTAAAATTGCGTAATAGGTGTTATGTTACCATGCAAGAACCCGAGCACCTTAACTCCTAATAATAAAATAACCTAATAATAATAAAAGTAATTCCTTGGATGGATAAGTTCGAACTGCCCTATGATTTTATCCTATTGGCTTGGACAAGCAAGCCACACAATGATCATAATATTAATCATACTGGTTTACATACTTTAACTATACTCATATCATGCAAAACAAGTATCCACATTTCGACGCCCTGAGTTTGAGTTACCTTTATGTCCCTTTTCTCCAAAATGTGTGTGATTGGTCGTTTTTAATCCGCAAATTAAAAACTACGAATCACCAATTTGAATATTATATTTTCCCTCGTAATAAATTTAATATTTATTTCTTATAATTAATATTTATTTCTTCATATTAAGAAGAGGTTCAAAACGCCGTACAAGTTTACGTAAAAATATAACCTGAGTAACAAAACTCGTTGTCACGCGTTTTATTTTCAAAAATTTTCTAGGAAACTGCTTTACAACTCGTTTCTCACAGAGAGGTAAAAGTCTCAGAATCCGACAATGGTCCAAGATTTTTTATCCTAATCTTTTCACATAAATCATTTCTTATTGTCACGAAATTTTCGAAGTAACAACCAGTATGACTCGCCCGGGGTTGTACCATCACCATGCCTATTTCTAGCATAAAGCTGCTCTTGCGTTTTAGGGGTAGAGCATGGATGCCGGTTGACTTGTTTTTTATAATATAGGAGTCGCAAACGAGCATGCAGTCCACCTGATGGTAAGTGGCTACTGCCGCCCATGAACATGTGTAATCAACTCCAGATAGGATTAGATATTCCTACCTGAGGTCGGCCACGGATGCGCCGCTACCCCTGAGAACTAAGCGGGAACATCTCGGAAAAGTCTGTCTCCCTTACCACACCCTTCAAAATAGAACACAGCAGCGCCTAACACTGCTGTTATTAGGTAGAAATAGGTATGGCGGTGGCGCCGCCGGAGTCGAACCACAAAGGGTTCTACCACCTTCGACTCACATATCTCGTAACCATCTTAGTACTCAGAAGTATGTATGGTCCACTCCCTGTTCGATATAGAGTTACAGGTATGGACGATGGGCGGCAGTAGACACTCAACATCAGGTGGATTTCAGGACACGGTAATTAAATTAAACTTCATTAGATGTATATATTGTACCCTTCTTCTATTAAATCTTACACTTAAATCTTCTATTAAATCTTACACTTAAATCTATTAAATCTTATACACTTTACGTACGAATCTCTCAAAGATCTGAAGAGATTAGACCTGCCTAAGTACGCTTTAGCAGATTTCGTAAACTTTTCTTAGAAAACTTTTATTTTTCACAACTTATATACACGTGTAAATTTTCTTCCAATGTTTTTCTTCAGTATAAATGCCAGTATTAAGAGAATTCTGTATGGGATGGATAAGGAATCAGATGTTATAGTCGAAGTAAGAAATTTCAAATAACTATAGTTTGTTTATCAAGCGTTTCTTTGTTAAAATGCATGCATAGTTTATATTTCTGTATACCTGAGGTAATAGTACTTCATAGCACATATAGATGTGCAAGGTATATGTGCAAGTATATTGGTCAAGTATTGCAACAAGTTTCCATCATCGACCAAACGACACTAATACGGGATGTGTGTTTCCTTATGCTCAGACACTACCGACCCAGAAATGCTTTATTGTCGCATACCGGATTATATTGCCATGATTTATAATGCAATAAATTATGAAATGACACTATTGTGAACATTATTTATGTATAATCGTGTATTATTAATTTATAAATACGTTCCAACGTTTTTATACGCGGACCTCGGTGAATAACTGTACGGTGTATTTTTTTACAAAATAATTAATTATTAATGATTTTTAAGTAACGTGAAGTCAATTGATTTAATTTAACAGTATCTTATATTAAACCATAGTTATATGTAAGACCTTTTATGTTTTTATTTTTTTAATTTAAGTATCACACAAAATATTCTAAGAAAATAACATTTATTTGGACAATAAAAGCGGATATTATTTTTTTATATGTTTTATGCTGTAAAAATATAAAATCATACGTTTCTATCTAACTTAATATTTTTTTTTATTTAGATTACAATTTATTTCGGTCCAGTGCAACATGATTACTCATACCCATATTGGATTTGGATGTGAATTTCCACGACCTTTCCTTTTAAGCCTTCTAAGAAATAACTGCTTAAATAAAATAAAAATATTTTATGACTTATTCCGGAGAAATAACAATTTGGTGATATAATCCGTAAGTAATATTTTTTGAGCCTACTTTATTTACTATGGCCGCCCATGGCCATTTCATCAATCCGTATTAGATTAAATTCCTACCCATGGTCAACTTGCGTCGCTACCCCTGAGTACTAAATTATAATGCCTTGGAAAAGTATGCCTCTTTTACGACACCCTTCAACCCTGAACATAGTAGCGCTTAATATTGCTGTTATCAGGGCAACATAGGTGTGGCGGTGGTACCACCGGAAACGAACCACAGAACATTCTACCACTTTTACATATCCACGAATCTATAATATTTATATTATTAGTATGTAACGTGAACTCGACTTAATAATACAAATTAAGCCGCGAATTTGGAAGAACTTTGATCTTAATAGCCTTACCTAAACTCGTTGATTATCAAGGGTGCTTACTTAACCGCAAAGTTAAGCATGCTCTGATAACCTTTTATTCCAATGGAGGACCTATAAGTGAGCTAAGTGGCTTATAGCAAAAAGCTATTCAAACTGGCATTGACCGGATGAATGGTTAATTAAATAATTGCCTGTTATTATAACGTTCAACTGGAGCTCTACTTTGCGATGAAGTGTTCCGTGACAAAGCAGACATATTAAAATCAAGGGGCAATCGAGTACAGATTTTATAAAATAAGTTACAAAAAGCGACCCCGTCTTGAAGCGTGAGGTCGCGTCACGCGGGCGACGCACGCTCAACATTAAGCTGCGCACGCATTAGTAGTAGTTACTGTAACCAAAACTATAGAGGCTCGTCGTACCTGCAGCGAGCGGCTCGCAACGAGCCGACAATAAACACACATTTTTCTTACACATTACTCATGCTATAAATCATGGTGTGTAGATTGTTCGCCAGTCGATAGTGTGTAGCTCGTTACTAAATATATAGCACATATGACACGTCAAGTGACAACACAACCGTACCCTTAATATGAGTTTTTACGTTTTTACAATAATGTCCGTTTTTGTATTTGTTTACGTATTTTCCCATACACTTCCAATCAGCGACCCTAGCGGACTGTATCGGAACTGATTGGAAATATATGGAAAATACGTTAACAAATACAAAAATAGTTACATTTGTACTAAGGTAATAATAAAGGTACTGTAGCCCGCTGGACGTCGCTTGTTTTATGCGTACATTAGAGCGCGCTATATCAGTTCGGTTACCTAGTCAGTACCCGGCATTAGGTAACACCTTTATTTTAGCGGTCGTGACACAACTGCCTGGCTTCCTCATACATTTTGATCTGCAACCATGACATCATAGCGATCGTTTTTTATCAATGAAGTGCAACAAGGTTACTTGTAACATGGGCTTATAGAAAAAGATGTTACATAATAATATGACTTCAGCCACAAAAATATCCGCTACGGTCACTGATCTAGATAAGTCTTTGTTTGTTTTTGTAAGATAAATCTTCAAACCGGTTGTCTGTAAATGCAACATAAAATGCCCACAGTTCAATGTCACACATATAAATTTAAATACGTACATACGAGTATGCGCAGGCGCAATAAACTTGTGAGATAACATTAGCATGTAAATGCATATTTTTGTAAAGGTTCTTGTAATTTAAAATATATAAAATCAGCTTAAGCTTAGCAGATGTCTAACTAGGTATAAAAGACTTTAAATGTCGGCATAAAAAGTGAAAAACGAAAACTTGACCCTATTCAAGAGTTTTAATAAAATATCCTGTAAGCATATTTTTATGTCGTTTGGAACGCATTATAAAGTTTTAGGTCGAAAACACCTAAACCTTTGTTAAATACGAGCTCAGTTTACGACGCGGTAAGATATTTTTGCACAAATTTAGGCTTCACGAAGCCGTAATTTGTCATCGTAATTGTTGACGACAGCTGGTCACCGGAATAACTCGTGGAGTTTTAACATTATCGTGGTCCTCGTCCGGCGCGAACAGGTAATAACTTCAATCTGGAACGGACCAAACTCCGGAATGGGCAAACTTAAGACATAATGTTTTAATTTAATACAGACAAATAAGATGTAGCTGGGAGAAATTTCAGAATGTTGAAAACTAGGGATGGCGATCTGTGATCGATTAATCGTAGAATCGATTTTTTGAACCAAAAATATCTATTATTATAATCGATATCCAGTAATGGATCGATTCACTAAATCGATCTATCATCCTATAAAATCGAAATGTTTTTGTGAATCGATTTCACTTCGATTCAAGAATCGATGTTTTTCAAGAATCGCCACCCCTATTGGAAACTTTAGGTGAGAGGGAATTGACGCGGGTGATCGCCGCCCGCCACTGTTTTCAAAGCATTGAGATACGAAATTCTCATTAAAATTTCCAGAGTGGAACTTGGATTCCTATTCCTTCAGTGCTCCATTCAATTCTGCCTTTTGAAACTAAATCGCAAGTTTTAACGAATTACTTTGACAATAACGTATTGAATATGAAAGTCGGTCTTCAAATTCAATTAAATATGATGGAAGAGAAAAGCCCTTTGCGAGGATGTAACCTTGATGTGGACACGTAATTACATTAATTATCAAAGGAAGTTTATTAACATATAAAATAGGATAATAATAACATAAAACAGATTCCCACGAACGACACTTGTAATAAGGAAACTGCATGCTTTTTCAATTAAATTTTAAATGTATTTTATTTACATATGAAAACCTACCAATCGATCGTTAATTAATGCTATAATCAATTATTGTTGTTGATAATGACACATTGGATTTAATCAATCACTATCTATACCTCCATATCACAAACTTATACATTGTTGGTGTATATTTATGTACCATAGAATTTAATAATTTATCAATAAAATTCGTGGAAAAGGTTAAAATCCTATAAATTTTGGTCAGTGACGTACACAACACCCATTTCTAATAACCGTTTGAAATATAGTTCAGCTACAAGCCTAATTGCTACTACTATAATTAATTAGAACCGTAGTACTCAAATTAACAACTGTATTACGAACATTCCTTTAGTTTACATCATCAGTCAATTCCTTAGCTCGAAGGCATGCAATAATATTTTAACTTCATACATAATTAGAACATTCAAATATTTTGACCTTTACAAATCCGCATTGTAAAATAGTTAACTTTAAGGTCTTCTGAATTGCAACCAACGATTTTCTAACTACTAACCATTTCTTAAATCATTAAATAATGAATAACTGAATGAATTAATGATTAAAAAAGAAGAATAAATGATGAACAAATTAGATTCCATTAATACATTAATGAGTAATCGAAAAAGTGTACTAAAAACAAATGTGTGAATGAAAGATGTAACTAAATGAATGCACACACGAACGAATGAATGTGTAACTAATTGAATGACTTCATGAATAAAGGTAAAACAAAATACAAATTTAATTTTAAATCGTATCCACATTACGCTATCGAAGAAAGTTGCAAGTACGCGAATACTGACCGATTTGCGGGCGTCAGGTGAGGCGTTCGTTTTCATCTTGACTTGTATTATGCTAATCAACTTCCCTGACTTTCCGAATAGAATGAAATTTAATTTCTTCGCCCGGTCCCTCAGTTTAGAAGTTTCTTTTCTTGAATAGACCGTACTGATTAATTTTCGAAACTCATTCTCAATTTCATTCAATGAAACAAGTTTAATTAACACTCTAAAGTTTGGTGTCGCGACTTTGCCATATTAAAAGGGGCTCTTCAACCTGCCTCCTCACTTTTGTGCGAAATCACAATTAATTGTTTTAAACGTATATAAATATAATTATCAAAACTTCGGGCTACTACGAAATAATAATTTTCTTTGCTAACAAAAGTTGTTTATATCCTAAACTTAAGTGAACTCTTAATAACACAAACAATTTACTTAGCGCTCGAAATTTTCTTGTAAACTTATTTTGTTTTGTATAAGTAGGTACATAAGTTGTGCTTAACATTTTGATTGTTAATGAACTTTTAGGATAACGAAACGTTGAGAGAAAACATTACATCAAGAATTTCTCCCAGAAAGGTCAAACTTCATCATACTGTGACATCTGACGTATGGAGATAACGTGAGAAAGCGGCATAATTACCACTTGAAATGGCACTATTAAATAATACTTTTATGTAACTACGTAAACAAAATATGTACATACGTGTATTTATATACGTCTTACAAGTAATACTTGAAACGACAAAAAATATTTTATTGTGAGTTCAAAGTAACAAAAAATTGCAATCATCGTATTAAGCCATTATATTAGTTAAGCCATCATATTATCTGTTTATTATCATAAAATCTGTAATATTGATACTATTGCCAATCCGTATGACACTTTGCTAACTATACTGTACTCTTAGCATGAGTTTTTACGTTTTTAGAAAAATTACTGTTTTTGTATTTGATTACGCATTTGCCTATACATTTATGGGAAATACGTTAACAAATACAAAAACAGTATTTTTTGTAAAAACGTAAAAACTCATTCTAAGGGTACTGTCTGGCATACAGAAACTTTTGGGATCCATCTCCGGTTAGACAATCAGTCTCCATGTGACTACTACATACGTGACCCAAGATTCGTGATCAATACATATCACGTTTTCTTTAATTCTGAAATAAATGTGAATTGATAATGAACAATGTAATCCAATAAAAAATTTCGACATTGAAAAACAAACGAACAGAGCTACTTACATTTAAACCAAATTCTAGTCATGAATTAGGCATTAGTTCGAGACCCATTTACATATATTTTCGCCTTAACGCATCGCTGCAATCGTTACAGAATTCGCAAAATAGATGAAATAACAGTGTTGTGAACCAAAAAGTTTTATTAAAATAATAATGAACTGTAACTTTAATCAGTTTTATGGAAATTATAATGGAATTTCAAAGAAACATTGGTATTTAATAAGAACTTGGTTATCAACTATCACTTTTTTTCATAACTAAGTTATTAGTATCGGTCTTATTGCAAATTTTGTAAAATATTGCACGAAATATATTTCCATTTTTTAATATATGAAATTGTCACTTCCAATGTGAATAACCTTTCTACAGTCAAAGTCTTTACTCCCTCATCGGGTTTTGTTATGTGTTATACCTTGAAACCACATACAGACAAATAAAAAGCACCCAGACCCAAAACTGAACTCTTTTCTTCATTTACGTATTTCCCTAACTGACACTGGATCGCATGCCATCAAAATAATAAGTACTTTCACCGAGTATTATATGCTATCTCTTATTTTTATTTTCGTATTACGATTAAATCATATGTGCTTATTCGACTGAGGACCAATTTTCGATTAACACAGCTCTCTCCGTAACCTCCGAACTCAAAACACATACTTTACGTAACAGTTATGTTGGCATCTACAATAATGGGATTCCGGAATATTATACAGAATATTATATAAGTATAACATATATTTATATGCGATTTCGCTTGTGAATTATTGACGAGGGTCAAAAGAGTTCATTGGTGTCCTAATGATTGCGTTAAGTGACGCATAATTATGTCGACTGAGGAAAATAAGCAATTTAAATGTAGGTCAGTTGTTACGATTGTTTTCATTATTGTAAGTAGATCACATTTAGTATTGCGCGTGGACAAAAGTTTCGGGTCAGAATGCACATTTGAACGGCAAAAAACTGCATCATATTGCGTCATTGCTGAGATTTATTAATTTTCATATCCTTTAGATACACAATGACATATCTGCCTTATAACAGCAGAGAAGCGTTGCTGTGCTCTGCTGAGAATGTGTTAAAAAACGAGAAGATGTACGTATCCAAGACGTTGCAACTTATTCCTCTGGGGTGGCAAGGCACCTGTGAACAATCTCAGATACGATTCTAATTTTATCTTAGGTTAATTACAGATCTCCATACGGCAGGGCACTTATCATTTGAATATTAAACTACCAATATAATTTAGCTTGAAATTTCCCTTACAACAAAGAATCATTAATCACAATTAAAACATATTGAATGTGGTTCGAAATAAAATGTTTGTTTACTGACGATGTTCGATCGATAGAATCAACTTACTCTCAATATTTTGCATCAGATCGGCCTATTCACCCAAATCTACGCTACACCATATTGAAGATGCATGATCTCTAAGCCGCAACGCTTGGTAACAGACCGCAGTGATGACCCAGTTCTGACAAAGGCATCAAAGTAATATTGGACGCGTTAAGGATATACCAGAAACACAAATTTCGATTAATAAATTCTAGGTGGTAGAACCCTTTGTGGTTCCACTCCGGCGACACCACCGCCACACCTATTTCTGTATCATAAGATTTGAATGGTGTGGTAAGGGAGACATCCTTTTCCGAGGCGTTCCAGCTTAGTCCTCAGGGATAGCGGCGCATCTGTGGCCAACATTAGGTAGAATATCTAATCCTATCTGGGGTTAATAACCAAGGGCAGTAGCCACTTACCATGAGGTGGACTGCATGCTCGTCTGCTATGAGAATGCATGCTCCTTTAGGTACCACAAACTTAGTTCCGGGACTATAATAAGGCTACGGTATCCCCTGCCTGTCGTAAGAGGCGACTAAAAGGGGGCTTCTGGTGTTGCGGGCGGCAGGAGTGGGAGCTCGAACCGTCCAGTATGCTGGCATAACCCGGCGTCGCTCCCACGTCGTCGGGTACCTTTTGAAGGTTTCTCCCTCGAAAATAAAAAAAAAGGTACCACAAACTTCCCTTCGAACAGTGTGGGTTTACCACCTTTTGTAACTAAGAGAACATTACTATAATTTGTACCTTTGACGTAAAATCACAGTCATCTTCGGTTAATAGCTGACATTAACATTCACACGTTTCAATTTCGCACTTTTGGTAATTATTCCACACACTCAGTACATGCTTTAATACGCTCTGTTCAGCATGCAAAAGGCAATTATCCTTAAACCAACAGTTAATTTGTTCATAGTTCGATGTGTATCATTAAAATTTACTTATTTACCAAACAAAATGTTATATCGGGTCTAATTGAACGGGAAAAATATGTTTATGTTAGTAGAAATTTCAAATTTGTCCGTGCACCTCAAATAACATTTAGCCATTGTTTAGGTCTGACCGTAATGCAGTAGCTACCATAATCAATAATCTTTTACACGATATTTTGAAATGAATTAGTACTTCTGCTTATTGAATCAAAAACGCTTTAAAAGATCGTTTTTATAAATTGATAACCCCACACTGGGTTTTCCGATATTGTGGAAGACCCATACAAAAAACTGATATACTAACACTCAGCACAAAAAAAAATCTTTGGTTACCTGAATATCAAAACTGAACCTCTTGCACGTTGCATCGGTTGTGACTACATCGCTACGAAGATGAGTTAAATCGTAAGAAATTACTGACTATATTTTTAAACTATGCCTATATGATTTAAATTTCCGATGGCGGTAAAAGAACAGAATAATTATATAAAAAAATATCCCCTAATGCGAATATCGTTGCCACCATGACGACATGACGTCTATTTTCGTATTAGCTAGTCACCTCAATATTTGCCGAAGATTCACGAGTCGTTTAAGCTTGTGTCATTAGTGCTATGAACAAGCTTATCGGGCTAAATCAATAGATTTGTGGTAACCAATAGATGAGATATTTGCCAAATGCATCCGCGTGTGTGTCAAATATGCACCTATTGTTGACTGTTCTTTCTATATTTGCAAAAGCAATTTTACATGTTATGTTCTTCAAAGCATCTTGATATCTTCCTCTTATGTCTTACGTCAATGTAAATAAAATTTAAGTACCTATTTATACATTGTAAACTGCCATTTTTATATTAAAACATTGAAATCATTACCTTAGATGAGTAAAATACATAGATTGATCACTCCTAAAAAAAGTGTTAACAGTTTTGAAAATTGAAATTTGAGTAAATAAAGTGTTGCCACGCCTCTGTTCTGAAATGTGCCTAAAATGTTTGAAATACTTATTTATCTATTACGTAAATATTAGTTATTTTTACGTAAATTTTCTCTAAAAATGACAAAAATTTAACAAAAATTCAAACAATTAATAATAAAATCATCTTTAAGCTGCTTCATTCAATTCCAAGGCGGTGAAGTATCTTCCTATTTTACTTTTACATTTAATCATTATCGTTTATAAAGTAAAAAACCACGCTAAAATCACGCCAAATCAACCACGGAAAATCATTAATCCTGATTCCTCTCCATCCTGACTCTTGATGAGGTGAATGTGATAAAATTATTTCAATCGTGTATTGTCATCAGTTTTTGATAAATGCTCAAATTTTTAAATTAATCGGACCGTTCAAAGTGGGTAAAATCGAATTCAAAGATTCCGTCACATACATTTATATTATTCATATTGGGTTTAACTCAAATATAGAAGATAAATATGTCGCCATAAAAAATTAAATCGGCTGATCCACGAGATAAATTTCTGATTTTCAAATATGTAAATATTTTTTAGTACGTGTGAAATATGTATTAGTAGTTTTTTATACCTGACAGTAATTATATGTTCTAAGTAAAACGTTTCCTTATAAAATTATGAAAATGACTCAAAAAACTTACGGAAACTTAAAACTCCAAAGTATTTATTTGATGAGTTAATTTAATCTTCTACTATCTGTCTGAACATAGCTTTTAACATCAATGTTAAGTAAACAACACGGAACAGGATGTGCATTGTGACAATATCTAAAAAATTAACATTAATCTTAACTTGTCAATAACGATAGTGTGTTCTTAAAACCTGTTAAAATTATTATCTACATATTATTTTCCTTCGAAATAATGATCGGGTGTCAGGCAGTTCATTACAGTGCTAGAAAATTACAGCTGTGATGACAAAATTGCTACTAATACCACTTGCAATGACAGTTTTCCAGTAACTGTCACTCCATACAAAAATAATTGATACAATAATAAGTTTGAAAACAAAAACAAATATGGAATACGATTTATTTTACCCGACTGCCAAGGAAGGGTTATTGAACAGGTATTTCCTATAACTGTTTATTATCGCACTCCACGATTTAATTATGACTAATAAACGTCCCATATTTATAATTTATTTTGTACATTTGAATGTCTATTAAGGTAAGTTTGGGTACTTAGAGCTGGGTTTAGACCTTACAATTGAAATCGTTAACTAAATTGAACACATGATATTACCAATTTAATATTAATTAGTAAATTATTAATTAGTAAATTTATTAATTAGTTAATTTATTAGTTAGTTAATTTATTAATTAGTAAATTAATTGTTAATTTAGTTATCTTTTAAAAATTGGTATTTATAATGTATGAGTTCATACATTTATATTTTTATTTTTTAAAATACACGTCTTAAGTTAAATAAAGCGTTGGGCATGCCTAATGTTAAATCATCACAAGCCCCAACTTCACAAAAACATTGAAAGCGTCAGATGTGGGTATTGTAATATACCGAGCCAAAAATTGAAAAATGGCAAAAGGAAAGCACGGAAGACTGCAAAATTCTCGGCATACAACCCCGAGTATACAAAGCTGTGCAATAGATCAAAGAGCTGTGTTTCTCAAAGGCTGTTATTCCGAAACCAGCGTTGTACCCGGCCATTGATTCAAAACTCACTTTCCGCACAAAAATCTTGTGTGTTCTGAAAATTCTGTAGTCTAGTGTTTCTTTTGTGTTATACAAAAGAATAAGGGATACTTTTAACAAAGCTGGCGCTAAAGTTAATGCAAATGATATTATCGCTGTCTATTGTCTCTGGCGAAGTCCTTGGGTGTTTGTATCTTCAAGTCCTTGCCTTACAATTTTACTGACAGTTTTAATTACTCATGACGTCACAGTAGTGTTGAGAGAAAATAAATACCTTAGCAATAATTAACACTATCGATTATTGTTTTTGATAGCATCTATCTTAAATATAATGAGGGATGCATTCATTATTATAGATTAGTGGTAGTTGTTTTGCAACACTGGTTCGATCTCAATGTAAGCACGACGATTAATAACTTGTCGAAAAAAAATAATAAAACAATTTATTTATTGTTTCAGGAGGCCAAAGGAACAGCAGATCATTGTTATAATTGGTAAGCTAAATGTTTATAGTATAACTACAATTCTGGCGCACCTTTCGCATTTTATGAACTAATCTAGCCGCCTAATTTGAAAGCGTCTGAATTGAACTGCACCCACTAATTCTAGATAACTGCCTATTTCGTTGGCAGAATTATTAACTGAGCTCCGATACGTAATTGAGTAAAATATTTGTAGATTAATTAATCAATAAGATTATTTATTATAGAGTGAATTCACGAACTGTATTACATATTTCTAATAGGACACTGGTCATATCTATCAATTTTAATACGATAGAGCTTAAAATATTATATACATAAGTATATAAAGTTTCAACCTCTCTGAATTCTTTTCGCTTAAACTAGAGTCATTTAATGCGCCCATAGATAAACTTTCAATACGTAATCATGATTTTCAGCCACAATATATTTATATAACTGAATTCTAGTTGAAATAAGACCGATGTCTCTTATTTGGTATTTTTTCATAAGTTTATAACTTGTAACGGCTTAAGTAACCATCAAGAGAAGTAAGACATAGAAAATGCAGAGTGTTTTTACTTGAATTCAATTACTCGTCATGTGTTATTCTCATCACTTCAAAACTGAAATTTAAAACACTAACCATACCATTTTGTTTACGCCAGTACAGTCATAAGCATCTTTAACTATCTTCATGAAATAATTCTCTTGGCAAGAGTTATGGCTTGGTTTGGCACCCCCCACCCCGTTCCACGTCCGCGACAGTGAAATACTGACAGTGTGCAGGTTTCTTAACGATGTTTTCCTTACCGCTGCCGAGTTATAAATTAGTAGGTTATATTATATGCGCTTAAGGAAGTTCGCACATAACTTGGAAAACTCAGAGCGTCAGAGAAATGTAGTTTTGTAGTGACGTGATCAGGGTTGGTGATTTCTCTGTTGTGTAATTAGCAATATGAAATATTAATGTGTCAGATGTGAAGTGTTATAAACATAAGACTTTTTATTTAAGTTTTGGATAAAAGTTAGCATGCAGATTGTCATGATTACCTATTTATCATTTCTTTAAAAGGTGCACAAAAGTGATTGAAGCTTACCATAGCTTAGAGTTTGTACCTATACCTGGCCAGCATTGTACAGTGTACCATCTTAACCCTTCTTATTGGGAGGGATCCGTGCCCAGAAGTGGGATAGTAATAAGTCAGCTATTTACGAAACATCGTAGCAAAACATAAGAACATATTCCTCTAAATATTTGTATGTTCAAAAGTATTCAAAGTATAATATAATTTTACAATGATATGATAACAAATTAAGAAAATAATAATTTATGATTATGATGTCATTCACGGCAACTACAATAGAATATAAACTTTATTAATGTCACGTAAAAAATACAATACAAGCATAATTAAGTGTGTTCTCACACGATATAAAAAGCTTAATTAAGTAAGACAGTAATTAAAAAAGATACTAGAGAATTAGTATAAAAACAAAAACGTGACTGCTTAAAAATTACCTGTATTACTCCTACAATTTAGACGAATCCAACGACACTTCATATGTTAAATCCATAGATTAGTAAAGATACTTCGCCGCCTTGAAATTGAATAAAGCCACAAGCGGCTTATTAGTAAGTTCTTTTTTTGAATTCTTGACAAATAAAAACAATTTAGAGAAAATTTACGAATAAATAACTAATACTGCGTAATTTACACAATAAATAAATAATTATTTCAAATATTTTAGGGACATTGTAGCACGGAGACGTGGCAAAACTTTTTTACGCAACTATTTCAATTCTCAAAACTGGGTACATATTCTTGTTAGGAGTGAGTAATATTTACTAATCTATGGTTAAATCCGTCAAGAGACTTAGGCTGTAGGGCGTGGTATAAAATGACACACACATACATACATGCATACACACTGGGGTTTTTGATTTCCGGGCATTTTTTCTTCCCGATACACGGGAATTCCTGACCACAACTTCCCGAGATCCCGGGATCCTGGCCCCTTTACCCGTCCCGATTCATCGTGGATTGCCCGGGAATTCTCGTATACGAAATATGCAACCAGAAATCCTCACAAAACACACTCAAAAAACACCCCCACAGTCATGTAAAATACAAACAGAATTCGCCCCATGTACATTACTTTGAAATTCTGGCTTGACTTTCCTAATCCTAGTGTCGAGCGGAGCTGATCTGAAGCTACGTCGATATCCGGCACGTACGAGGTGGGCGCCCCAGTTAGATTAACTCGCATGTCTTATTAGGTTTGCCTCCAGCTTCGGAAACTATCGACCCTCCGGCGCCGGCGTCCATCGGAAATCAAACTAATCGATTTTCATTTCGTCGGCAGGAAATTAAATCCTTTGAGAGTCGTTCCCGATAACGGATTTCAACTAAGCACGACACGTGTTCCGATTCGAACGTCGGCGAAAACGTTTAATATCCCCGATCGAAACATTCGCTTTATTAAATTTCAACCCGCTCATCTAAATCGCGATTGGAGGCTTACGTAAAATTGGATTTCATATTTAATCTCTCGCGAAATGTAGGCTGTCGCATAGTTTATAAAAATATTTTACGAATGTTATGAGTACAACTTGAATTGAAATTGTAGATACGTGCTCCATATTCTTTTTGTAACTTTCGTGAGAAATAAACATATTTTGATATAATTTTTACGCTGTAAAGTATTAAAATAAAAAAAATGTTATCTTATTTAAAAAAAAAAAAAATATGCGATATTTATGAATTTCTTTATTACATTGTTTTACAATACTGATTTGCAAACTTTCTATTTTTTGTAACCTCGGAACGTCATACCTTTTTACAATAAAATGTAATATGTTTTATTATTTGAACAAAGCAAATCTCTTTGTAAGGAAAAATGATCGGATAAAAACAACATATGAATTAATGACGGGTAACAATGCCTTCAACATGCCCGACTCATCTTTTGTTCGTATCCAACAGAATAAATCGCGAATTCTTGGCACCGAAAATAGTACATTACTTACTGAGGTAAACGGCTTCTTAGAATGTTATTCGCACAAATAAGTTTCGCAAGAGATAGAGCATCGTCCGGGAAAGCAAATTCACGAGCAAATAACTCGAAGATAATAAAAAAGCTAACCATACATCAAAAAGACGCGATGTTTTCGCGGAGCTGTGTGCGTTGTCTTTCTGTAAACAGGCCATGTTGTATTAGGTTACGTCAGCACTAACAGACGCATTCGTATTAATGTTGTTTACAAAAGTAATGCGATCCCGGCGACGGAGCGGCGCTATGACAGGAACGTAGCGGGAACATTTCGATTTGTCCGCGGACACAAGGCGCGCTCCCCCGGGAAATTAAGAAACGAGATACTGCCGCTGACCACGTCTTCTGTACCTATGTCGCTGCGTCCATATAAAATATTTCGAATAACCCACACGAGTCTAATAATAACTGGCAATTTCCTAGTACTCGATATTCGACCATAAACATTATATAAAATTTGAGGACTTTTTATTATACATAAACCTAAAGCTTATCAATAATTATCAAAGAAAATAAATCGATTGATGAACAAAAAAGAAAAGATACTGAACTTCACGTTATAGTTCACTCAGTTGTGGAAATTCGACCGTAGCTAATTATTAACTTTTAACTTTTTTTTCTTTTTTTATCGCGAGGAAAGATCGTCAATAAGTAATACTTGTCTAAATCTATTAATTTCTAGACGCACGGCAGTACATCCACCAAATTCCGGGAACGCGCGCAATATAAAGCTTAACAATCGTCACATTATTCGACTTGCAAAATCGTGAAAATAAAACGTTCAATATTATTATCACGATGCGATTATCAATTTATCAATAATCTAATTTCATCATGGATGTGTATAACCTAAAGCTAGCCAGATCGAAGATAATTAGTCACACTAATAAATCATAAATAGCAATCTAGATACCTACTCTGCATATTGCAGGTTATAGCTCTTGCAAAACTCGGAACAAGCATAGTACCGATAAATGCTTTCAAGCTATTCAATTCAGATCAACTTGTAGATTCCTTGGCAATAAAATTAAGTTTATAGGTAACATTAATCGAAGCATGGGTCTGACAGTTCAAAGGCTTAAAAGTTATGACCGTCAAATTTAACACGCCGACTATAAATAACTGGCTAATTTCATGTACCTACAATGTACATTGTACATACAACCATCAGTAAATCTGCAAATATGATAACTTTGTTAAGATGTCTGAGATCTTATCATTACAACATAGTTATTTAAATAAAAAATATAAATAAAAATGTATCTCTTTCTAACTAATCGTATGCATAAATGTCACACACATGAAAGTAACACATACTATTCGATACTCCTACATTAAATATATCATAATTTAAAGGATTTTTGTACTGTTTTCGAAAAAGAAATTTTGAACAGATCAATAAACCACCTTTGGTATTTCCTTACTTCAAGTCACAATGAAGCTGTAAGCTCTGCTGATCGAATCTCAAAACGTTTGTGTTAGACAAATGTCTACATTGCGGTGGGAATTAATAGGAAATTTCCAAGATGCACGTCACATTTGCCAATATTGAGAATCTTATAAATTTCTTATACATAATTATAAAGTTATATGCAATAACAACGGTAATACCACAATCTAGACTAGCAATGTATGGCTCCGGACCCTATTCTATGTGCGTCAAAATATATAATAAAATTCCGAAAGAAATCCAAGATGAAGACTCTATTACATTTAAAAACAAACTAAGGAAACTATTAATAAGTAAATGCTACTATTCACTACAAGAATTTTTTGAATGACTATACCTACAATCTACATCAATAAAAATCTCACCCTTAACCTAAATAATGATAATGTTGACATTCCTGTACTTAATTAAATACAATTTACATACATTAATATTAATTTTATATAATTGATTAATTTGACTTTGTATAAATATTGACATTATATTGATATGAACTTATTAAAATGTAATAATAATGTATTTTCCATTTTATATAAACAATGACGATTCTAAGTTAAGATAAATATAAGCTAATGTGAATGTATTTCATTGCAATGCCCTAGCAGGGTACATGCATGTTCGAATATCCTACTTGTAACACCAAAATTATGTACTGTATGCATGAGCAATAAAAATTTGAATTTGAATTTGAATCAATGCTTGTTGTTGCATACTTGTATAGGAATTAAATTCTTCGAAAACTAATGGCTTATTTGAAAAAAAAATACTTATTAGGTACGAGTATAATGAAATTATATATTTTTTTAAATATTTAATTATAAAATAATTTAGGTATTTTATCCAGAAATATAATTGTTATTGCTCAGTTTTATTTAATGTCCTTCCGTCATCCCTTGCGGAAAAAACATATTAGTTTTATTAAAGTGATTTTAAAAAGTTTCATTACAATATACATTTTAATTATTTCACAATTTAATCATATGACTTACTGATCCTGTTTTAATATCGTTAGCAAAAGATTAAATGATAAATTTGGAGGTCGTGAAATAAGTAACAAAAGTGTTTCCGTAATTGAAAATTGTCCAAAATACGTCACGAGTTACCCTTGCAAACATTAAATGAATCTCGTTTGCTACAAAGCCGCCTAAAATCAAAGGATTAAAAACATTTAAGGGTATTAAAGGCTTTGGAAAAACATGGAGAAGAGCGGGCATGTCACCTGGGGTTTTGTTTTTTGGAATCCATTTTTTCCTGTGGATTTGTTGTTATATAAGTCTAATTCGACCAAGTAATTTGAAACATTTCCAGTTTGGGTATCTTTTTTATATATTTCGCTTAATAGTTTGAACCCGTGTAAATTTAGTTTTATCGGCTGAATTTTTTCGGGCCCTACAAATTACACGTATAAAGTTTAAAAACTTTTAGATTTATGACAGCATATTTAGGGTCGCAGCATAAAATTAAAAAGCCGTGCACGAAGCAGAGCGCCAGCGAGCGCCAACTCATATAAAATATGAATGATAGCCAAAACTAACTTCCCTAATATCGTGTTCCACCGATAATATATTCGAATTGTTCTTCATGCATGTGCGGTCATTTTTATATCAACAAATGAAATGTGATGGCGGCGAGTCGAGCGCTAGGAACTTCAGGCATTTATCATTTTTATTGCGCCCGCAAACAGCATACCAAACGATACCACTGTTCTGAGACGGTACTTAGAGACGAACGGCTGTGGTTCCGGAGATATACGATGTTGTAGATAAAAAGTTGAAATGCCAATGAAATAATGGCAGCGCTCCAAGACGCTGTAAATAAAGCCCAACGTTCTTACATTTGTAATACTTTCTGGCACTAAGGTTCTGCAAATAATTAATATTCTTATGTACCGGCAGATTTATATATGAGACGACCATGTTAGTCTCAAGAGTATAACGTATATATGATCAGTTACGGGTAGAACACCTGTTTTACATGGAGTTGGTTACAGAAGTGGCTCATATAAATAACCCTTTCAAAAATTAGAACGACATAAACATAATTATTATATTTATAATGTCAATTTGTACTTGGTTATGTAATCATTTAGTCCTTACAATTATATTTCTGAGCACAAAATAAGTACCACTTAGAATGTTAAAGGTTAAGGACAAGAAGGACATAGTTCACTACGAAGCCAAGTGCAGGTTTATTACTCTCTGTAATACTGCGTAATACTTAGTATCCGTGCCTGTCAATAACCGTTAAATTTACTACAAACAAGTACATTAAATGAATACTGAGAAAACTATATACTTTACAAATTATTTATACAAATTTGAAGAAATAATACAAAAATATAAAAATTAAAACAATCTTCAAAATTCATCATTATTGCTGTCCTTGGACCCTTGTCCAGCTGGTAGCAATTCCTCGTTGAATTCCGATTCTTTAAGGAAATCGCCTGCACGCTCTTAGCTATAAATCTTATAAATATAATTCATTATCTATACTAATATTATAAAGAGGACAACTTTGTTTGTTTAATGAATAGGCTCAAAAACTACTGGACCGATTTTAAAAATTCTTTCACCATTCGAAAGCTACATTATCCACGAGTAACACAGGCTATATTTTATATGAAATATATTTGATAAATAGATTTTGAGGCGGTACAAAGTTTGCCGGGTCAGCTAGTAAGTATTACATTTGTGGCCATATTTAGACCAAAATGTGTACCATTGGTGTAACCAGTTCTCCCGAAATTTAATTCATGTTTTCCCAGACGACTCGCTTTGTACGTGTTAAAGGGGGACGAAACGTTCCATATTTTAAGTAGGTAAGTACATGATTAGGAGCGAAACAACAAAATTGTTCCAACGTTTTCATAGCTTAAAGGCCTCTTTGCGTCACGTCATTATAATAGCTGAGCTTTTATGGTTGTTATAGGGATGGCAATACTTTACGAAAAAGTAGATTCTTGAATTGATTTAAATCGATGTGTAATAAGTCGATTCATAAACAAATTGAGGCTTCAAGAATCGATCTACGGTCGTTTCAGCTAAGGACGAAGATAGCGAAATAAAAAAGGTCATCAGGAGCAAAGCAGCACTGAAATACATATCCGTCAGCAAAAAAAATCTAAAACACATTCAACTCATTTCGAAAAGATCGACTTTCGATTTTCTAGGATGAAAGATCGACTCACTGAATCGATCCATTACTGGATATCGATTAAAATAATCGATTTTTTGGTACAAAAGATCGATTCGATTAATCGATCTCAGATCGCCATCCCTAGGTCGGTGGAAGTTTTTCAACGCTGCTACCGAAGTTGGTGTTTAAAGCTGACGGTTTCTGTTCTTTTAATATACTCAAGCGCTTTATAGTGCGGCTTCGCGGAAAAACTGATGTTTCGCCAGTTCCCGTCTCTGAGCGTACTACATATTTTATGAAGAAATTCTAGGTACCCGTAATTATAACGTTACGTGTATAAAATGAAATTAATGTTCTTTTTATTTCTATTTACGTTGACGCGTTAAATGACGAATATTACCCTGGGGATGTTATAATTATTTGTTGTATTAATGTGCTCTGAATTATAAAATGTAAATAAGTTTTAATTAACGTTAATTAAGACAGATTTTACGCAAACTGCGAACTAATTTTACGAATGGTAAGAGATAAATAGAAATACACATAAAAGATTCTCAAACCTTTAATCAGACATAAACTTCACTTGTAATCTAGCTTTTAAAATGTAATTATGATGTTATCAAGAAAATAATAAACAAAATTGCTTCTACGTTACCAAAGAGAGGTATTTACTAGCTAATTATGCGAGTAATGTTTGCGAGATGTGCAGTTTTGCTCGCAAGTGGAGTGTGACAGCGAAGAGAGATTATCCAATTAACGCTTCGTTTCAGTGAGATTAGTTCACTGGAAGCTATTAAAGATAATTACGTTATTGCGAACTATCAATAAGACAGAAGACAATAGATAAGAATTTACAAAAGATTTCTGCCATAACGTGTCGTTAGACATTGCGTTATGGCCCAGTGATGTAACACACACTTGACATAATCCTGAGGTTACAAAAAGTACAAATTTGCACAATGCACCTCCTAATGGGGCTACCGCAATAAGGTTACGATGTAATAGAAGGACACGTGGTTTGGGCACGGCTTTTTGCACGTATAAAGTCGTCTTAAGTCGTGACAAAGTCGTGTACAAATGACGACTCATTATGTTGTGTGGTGAAGTAAAGGTAGGCGTCCACATGCTCGCATTTTTTACGTAGTATGCACTGTATCCACAGCAAACGTCAATAGCTCGTGTATTTTCGTGGTGAGGTAACATACACATGGTACAGTGCCACGGTTACTAATCGGCAATTCGTATGACGTCATCGAAAAGCATCGAAATAGTGGCCTCCGTGAATCTGAGCCGATATCGACATGGCTACACGCTTCCGTTCACATCTCTTCGAACCTGAACAAACATCTATGACATCCGTTTGTAAGATCCATCCCATGCTTACGACACGATATCGTAGGTATAGATCTGCTTTAAGGGTTTATTTACATGTAATCTTGTACGACGCGTGCCGTAGAAGAAAAAGTATTATTCTATGCAATACGTGTTGACATATTTATATCTACCATACCACAGCCGTGCCTGTCAAAATAAGTTAGATATAGACATTGATTGTATCCGATTGTGTCCATCACGTTAACTGACTGAAGATATAAACGGGTCCTAAACCATAACAAAGTCGTGAACAAATGACAACTCATTATGTTACACCGTCGCGAAGTGTAGACACCAAACAAAACACAAGACACTTTCACCGAATGTACCGACACACGCATTATAAAATTCAAAAAGTAAAAGTGTCACTTACGAACGGCGTTTCTAAACCGCATAATTTTATGAGCGGAACAAATAAGTCTATTAAGACCGCTCCACATTTTCGCGAGAATCTTGCGAGAATCTCGCGAGAACGCGAGAAAAACTCATATCGTAAAGGCTCGACATCCTCGTTTCTCGTGCTTTTCTCGCATTCTTGCGAGAATGTGGAGCGGGCTTTACACAAATATGTATCGTTTGAAATAAAGTCCAAGGTTTTGTACTCGTTCGGTCACGGCATTTCTTTTGCTAGAAATACGCAACATTAGCAACATAAAAGATAATATGTAAATCGTAGAACACAATTACGAGAAACGAAATACATTATTATAATGTCATAATATTTTAGAATGATGAATTTACAACAGGTAGTGTGTAAATGAATCTAGTTCGATAAACTTGTTGGCTTTGAGTGTAATTGAAATTTCGTAACATTTGACATGATAAATCACTGTGTAATAGAGAACCTATTAGTTTTAATTACCCATTAAGTGTACGAATATAATGATAATAATTTCACTGCATTAATATTTTATCTCACTGTCACTATGTTCAGTATATAAACGTGATACATAAAGTGCAGTACTCTCTAGGCTGTCATTATGTATTTTATGTCACAATTACGACCTGCAAGTGTATAATTTCGGCGTCTGGCAACGGCAAATTTGGACTAATTGGTGTACTTGACTTGTTATGTCTAGCCTTTGAAAAATAGAAAATTCAACCTTCACGGTTTGAGCTCAGGCTTAAATCTGGTAACGTTACTATTTAACAGCCATTAAGCTGGCTACGTACCAAAAACTAAGCTATGCAGAAGCTAAGCTAAACCAGCTACAATAGGCTGGAAATATTTTGTTTACGAAACAAATAATGGAAAGCCAACTCAGTGGACAGCGAAATAATAATTAAATTAAATGGAAATATGTAATCAAGCCCAGATAGCATTAGATATTCCTATATAGGGTTGACCACAGTTGCGCCGCTACCCCTAAGGACTAAGCTGGAACGCCTCGGAAAAGTATGTATCCCTACCACACCCTTCAAACCAGAACACAGCAGCGCTTGGCACTACTGTAAATAGGTGTGGCGGTGGTGCCACCGGAGTCGAACCACAAAGGGTTCTACCACCATTAAAACCATCCTACTCCTATATTATAAAAAGATATTAGTAGTTTGGCTTAGCTATATGTTTGTAACCGGCATTTCGCTCAGGAAAGGGAAGTGATGCTAAAATAGCAAGTTTCGTTCAAGGTGCCGGATTAGTTGCTCTTATATTACGAAGCATAATCGCATGTCATTATTTCACTGGTTCGTGCTGTTTAAGTCATGTTATTATGCGCCAACATGCACTTTTTCGAATAACTTTCTGAAGCTAAATATCGCAAATGACTATGCAATGTAATTCAGCGTTTATTAAACTTGATTTTGAACAGCTGGTGAATGAAGCGACGATTTTATTATATTGAGGTAAAAAACGAGCATGGAGGAGATATTTTATATTAAGTGGCTACTGCCGCCCATAGACATCTGCTATCAACCAGATAAGATTGCCACAGAAGCATTGCTAACACTGAGGACTACGTTGAAATGATTAATATTATATTATGTATCCCTTACCGCACCCTTCAAAACAGAACGTAGCAACGCTGCATACGGCTGTTACTGGGCAGAAATAGGTAATAGGGTACTGCCTCGGGAGATGAACCGCAAAGCCTCAAGAGGTGGTTTAGTAGATTATGCATTTGTGCCAATAGTAGCTAAGATGTTAGCCTATGCAACGGGGTGGGGGTAGTTAATTATTTACCTATAACAATTTGATTGACGACCCGCGTGGCGGAGCGGTCACCATGCCGGTCTGACGCGCAGAGGGTCCCGGGTTCCCGGGCCAGACAGATTTCTAAATGATGAATTTAGATTTCTGATTCTGGGCCTGGGTGTTTGTGTATTTGTCTCTGTATGTGTCCATAGCACCCACGATACAGGGAATCCTAGTGTGGGGCTGTGAGTGTAGAAAGCATTATTTGAAGCGTTATTTGATTGTTCATACGGATTAGTACGACGCAAAGCAGAATTGGACCGCCCAGTAATTATGTTTGAAAATCGCCGTTGAACATTATTTCGCATTATGCAATATTCACAGACACCAGCTAAACTTTACACGATTGTAACAAAAAGGAGTCTGACCTTTCGCGATTCTTATCTAGAATCATTTGTTAAGGTCGCCTCTAACTTTGAAAGGAACTGCAGTGTGCTGGAACTCATAGTATACCTGTGGAAATATTCCATTGCAATAGCCAAGACATAAAGATAACCTATTATTTGTGGCTACAGAAATAACTTGCAATTTAAACTGACTTGTGACTAACACAAAGGAAAATACCTATACACTCACAAGCAAAACAAATGAAAAAAACAACGGTTTGCAGTCCAGTTGTGCCGGCAGAAGTGAACGCTTTCGACACCTAGCCTGAATAATAAAATATAAGGAATAAAAATAAAAGTGATACCCATTGACATATTTTTTCTATGCTGACACAGGATGACATATTGACTTTTGCAGTTTGCTTTGTCGTCCTGCGAATTTTTGATCAGGACACGCGATCCTGATGCGAGTTCTACATTTTTACCCATCACAAAATGTGCACAACGCCGCTAAAGAACTTTTCACTTAAAAATTGTCTTACTACTTAAATAATTTAAGGACCCTTGCAGACTCGATACTTTTAGAAGCCACCCCAAAAATACATCGCAGTTTTAAAAACGCAAGTCACAACGCCCGACGATATTAAACTATCTATCACTTCTCCGAAAACAACCGGTCATGGTTAGTCGCAAAAATGCACATAGTCACTATAAAGTGCAAAGTCGCCACTACTGCAACATCGATATATAAGTAGTATACAGAAGTAGCAGACGAGCATGCAGTTCAAAAGATTCCCTCCTCAGGTCGGCCACAGATGCGCCGCTCTAAGGAACCTCTGAGGAAGCTGGAATGCCTCGGTAAAGTATGTCTCTTACCACAGCCTTCAAACCAGGTCACAGCAACGCTTAACACTGCTGTTAATAGGCAGAAATAGGTGTAGCGGTGGTGCCACCGGAGTTCTATCATCTTTAATATATTTTTTTTATTGACGAAATCAATAATACACGCCGTTGCTAAAATTAGCAAGTCTGATAGGGCAGTAAAATATAATAAGTCGATCTCATTTTCAAAGTCATTAAGAAACCTTTTATCTAAAATCGTGTAATAAAGCCTATAAGTGCTTCGTTCCAATAAAACTCGTTTAGCATAAACGTATAAGCCCTCGTTACGAAAAGTTACCCTCTTTGACCCTTCAAACAGCTGAATGTTGAAAAAATCCCTTTCTTACAACATTTGAATTCATCATAGGTCTCTGAACTAGTGTCTTTAAGCTTTTATTTGCTTTGAGAAAATCAATTTCGGTCTGGAAACCCCTTTAATTTATCTTTAATAAAAGGAATTTCGAATTTACTTTCGATTTTTATTAGGTATATTAAAAGGGTTCGTTATATCGAATGTTTTGTAACTAGAATAAAGGTCTCGCATCATTAACTTGGAAAAAGTTTCGTCCCTATATTTGAAGCATGCAATCTGTACTAACGTACCTACCGACTGAAAAGTGTTCGCGTTTTGGCCGAAATATTTTCTAGGCGCGGTCGAACGCTTTTAGGGTTTCGTCACCCTTTGATGAACGATGCATTTTACGAGTACTATGACTATATTACATATGTCTGTCTATTTGACCGACTCTATCCTTTGAACCGTTATAGATAGACACTTGAAATGTGTATTGCTGTACAACAAGTACTAAAAATGAAAATAGTTAAAAAAGAAGGGCCCTAATCTATTCAAGAAACCAGTATATTTTCGAATGTTTTTGTTTACCTATTGAACCGTAATAGATAGAAATTAAAAAAGTTAAAAAAGAAGGGCCCTAATCTATACAAGAAACCAGTATATTTCGGAAAGTTTTGGTTTACCTATTGAACCGTAATAGATAGAAATTAAAAAAGTGAAAAAAAGGTCCCTAATCTATACAAGAAACCAGTATATTTCGAAATGTTGTTGTTTACCGTATTGAACCGTAATAGATAGACAATTAAAATTTCTACAATGCAATCATCGTGTATCGTATCGTATGCAACAAGAATAAAATTAAAGCATAAAGCATAAAGTAAAAGCCTAAAATTTTGTTGTACAGAACCCTCAGTATTCGTTCTACTCGCACTTAACATTAGTATTACTACCGATAGTTTCTACACGCGTTTCCCAAGCGCACGCGCCTGTAGGTTCATGCATCCGTATCTCCCTAATTCGCGGTAATTGGTCACATTAAACCGAGCTATAACTTTTTGTTACAAAATTCGGCGAAACAAGTCAATGCCATAATAGCGCACTGGTTATTTCGCTAGATATATGAAATTTCGTAAAGCGTACGCGGTTTTATGGCTCCTATTTCACCACAGTCACGCTTTGCACGAACTTCGGTGTCGCGTAACATTAACCGGCTGGACGGGTAATTTGACTAACAAGTGAAAAATGTGGTCCTAATTTTATGTTATCGAAACGAATTATAAGTATGATGCCTACACTGTAGCTTGTTTTTGATTAACACGAGTTAATACCCATACAAAATTGTTAATATGCAAATTTGTAACAAAGCTTCCACCATCATGAACAACATACTATGACTTAAATCTTCCCGATAAGTCTGTAACTTCTTCTTTGATGTGATACCATGTCTCATACAAGAGGAAAGGCAAATTTCTGATATACCTACTTGGTTTACTTATAACGATAACGCTTCCTCGAGGAAGCGCGCCTATCAGTCTAACCACACCCTTAAAAGTAAAGTGACGCTTTACATTGCTGTTATAAGGGTAAAATCTTTTGTCTAAGATACAGTACCTATGAGCTATGTCTCTGCACATCACCTTATACCGTCCGAGCAGAAGCACTAAACGAAATTATCTAGAAAGCATCTCTAGGTAATCCAATAACGTCAATGTAATTTTTGATAGACTCCCTGACTATTGTGCACGTTCGCACCATATAGGGGACACTGGAAATATACAACAATAGAGGAAATCCTTCAAAACTCAGCACTGACATATTGTATAAATACGAATCATGTAGCTATTCGCAAATTTATGAAGCCTTCAAAGGCGGGCGTACGTAACGACCCTTCAATTTCCCTTTCAGCTCGAATCTATTCAGGAAGCGAGAGCATTTCGTTTCGCCTCCGAACTTCCAATCAGGGCCCTCAAAATAAAATATAATATTACGAATAGGTACATTTAATACGAGGTGAATATTAAGACGGGCGTTCAATGTCGACTCAGGTCCCGATTTTCGTCGTGAAATGTTTGATTTTTATATGTGTAATACTCAAAAGTCTATCTACAGGCAATGAACGTGTCAGACACGGATTGTATTGTTAAAAACGATTTTTTCTATATTTTGACAGGTGCAGCCCGTGTTCCATCTGCTAGACTATATTACAATAAATATAATTACAATAATACATTTTGTCATAATACTTTTTGACTGCCACGACACGCGTCTGATACGTTCTATGTTTGTAGATGTAAACAAACCCTAATACGTTACAAAGTCGCTTATCTTTTTGTTTATGTCACTTACAATTACATTTATATAATTTAGCTCTTGAAAACCCATTATAAATTTTAATTACATTACATACAGTAGTTAGTTGTGCGACCTTAATTACCTTTGCATTATATCGTCTCCGGAGGTCATGTAGCTAGGCTGCATAATTAAAATTACGTACCGTCGAGTCGTAGCCGGAACGTTTCTAGCGTAAAATCTATTTGTCCAAGTTTGTTACGGGCGCGGGGAATTTAGCGGGTCTTTACGGGAAACACCGCTCGTTAAGACTCGCTTTGTTGCGACGACTCTGGCTGTAGTGGGTGAAAATGTATGAACCCCACTTGGCTGCCACATTTGTTTGTTGCATTAGGTTTCCTTAATTGAAAAAGGACCGCCTAAATATAAATGGATACCCACAACGTGAAATAGTAGTATAATGAGGGCATGAATATCAAAATGTATATATCTGTTATTAGTTAGTAATGGCAGATATTTAGTGTATAAGTGGCTTATCACGGCACGCGTCTGTTACGCTCTTTGTCTGAAAACTTAAATGCATTTTTTGTTTAGTTGAGTTACAATTACATTCAGCTCTGGAAATCCATTACAAATTTTAATTACATTACAAACAGTAGTTAGTTGTGCGACCTTAATTACCTTTGCATTATATCGTCTCCGGAGGTCATGTAGCCAGGCTGCATAATTAAAATTACGTACAGTCGAGTCGTAGCCGGGACGTTTCTAGCGTAAAATCTATTTGTCCAAGTTTGTTACGGGCGCGGGGAATTTAGCGGGTCTTTACGGGAAACACCGCTCGTTAAGACTCGCTTTGTTGCGACGACTCTGGCTGTAGTGGGTGAAAATGTATGACCCCAACTTGGCTGCCACATTTGTTTGTTGCATTAGGTTTCCTTAATTGAAAAAAAAACCACCTAAATATAAATAGATACCTACAACATGAAATATAATGAGGGCATAAATGTCAAAATGTAAATATCTGTTATTAGTTAGAAATCACAGATATTTAGTGTATAAGTGGCTTAACACGGCACGCGTCTATTACGCTCTTTGTTTGAAAACTTAAATGCATTTTTTATTTAGTTGAGTTACAATTACATTTAGCTTTTGAAATGTTATTACAAATTTTAATTATATTACAAACAGTAGGTATATTTACATTATATGGGCTTCGGAGGTCATGTAGCTAGGCTGCATAATTAAAATTACGTACCGTCGAGTCGTAGCCGGGACGTTTCTAGCGTAAAATCTACGAGTATTTGTCCAAGTTTGTTACGGGCGCGGGGAATTTAGCGGGTCTTTACGGGAAACACCGCTCGTTAAGACTCGCTTTGTTGCGACGACTCTGGCTGTAGTGGGTGAAAATGTATGACCCCAACTTGACTGCCACATTTGTTTATTGCATTATGTTTCCTTAATTGAAAAAGGACCGCCTAAATTCAAGTAAGTACCTTTAATGTTATATATTAGTAGAATAAGTAAATAAATGCTACCTACTACGACACGCGGTTGACACGCTCTGTGTAAAGACGTGAATGATTCTTTTGTTTATTTCACTTACAATAATAAATTTAAATAAGTACCTATGCCGTAATATATAAGTACATTAAATTCATAAATATTACACATGTAATTTAAATTTCTGTAATTACTTTAACGAAGGCTAGCTTATTCGTTACTCGTTAGTTTGTCTATGTCTACATTGCCCACATTTTTTAAATATCTTAACTATTTTGGTTACTGATATAAAAGATAGGACTTGAGATATAAAAGTAAGTAAACAAACAGTGAAATAAAATTTAAGTTATCTTTAACAACATCCAATATTCTTACGTAAATCTTGAAACAGAGTTGAAAGTGAAAACGAGTTTCAAGATTGCTTGCCCGGAGGTGCAGGATCTTATTAATGCACGGCAATGGCGACCTAACAACCCCCTCATTTCCTCCCCGCTGAACTAGGAACTGTTTATTGCTAGGCGGATATTCTCATAACATTTTCTTTTGCGCCTGTTTTTAATAATCAAGCTACATATTTAATGTTTTGCCTAGCATAGACTGAAATATTATGTCAGTGATTGTCTTCTATAAATTATCAAATGTCAAACTTTGGTAGACATTTGATAATTTTTAGTTTTTGGTCATAAATTGGACAGTTTGAATATCAATAACGAACGTTAACGAATTAGAGCCATTCTATTTTAGTTGCAACACAGTACGTTTTACAAAAATGTTTTAATATTTTTTACTAATAACTTCACTACTTTTCACTTCTTGATTCTTGATATAAAAAAAATTAGATACGCTAAGTTGCCCTTCGATGGCTAAAATAGCATGTCTGTTAGTTCACTTAGATTTCTGCTTAGCCAGTACATAAACCTGGACCCCTCTGTCAGACCCGTATAGTGATATGCACCGAACAAGACAACCACTTTATTACTAGAGTAACTAGTAGACGTGTAAACAAACATGGCAGTTAACGGGTTGCCAGACACTCGAGAATGCTCGCTCGGAGGTGCACAGCCTTTATTAATTCACGGCTGACGAGCTGAACAACTTAGAACCCCCACACCGACCCCCTGCTCCCCCGCGTTAATCAGACGTGATTTAAAGCCAGACAGAATTTTCATCCCGTTTTTTTTTTGCTATTAATATACACTTTGTTGGTCAATGATTGTTTAGTAATCAAGAAAATCTCTTCCATATTTGATTATTGTAAATATTTCTGTGATAATTCCCTTTCGAATGCTGTAAACTTTATTAACCTAAAATAAATAAATGTCATTGCGTACCGGACTACATAATAGGTGTATGCTTACAAAATGGGTGTCATGGCACCGAAAACAAAAAGATATGTAGTTTAGCAGTTTCATACAAATTTATTTATTTTTATACGGTGATTATTATCCGAATAGATAAAAGTAAATTTCAACCTTGTCAAAGGATGAATTAAAAAAAATAATAATCGTCCCGTTAATCAAAGAACTTTTGTGCAAAGTTACAAGCTACTGGACTTAGTGGTTTAAGCTGGATAGTATCTGTCAATCAGGCAGTATTAGAGCTTTGTTAAGTAGACACTGAGCATTATTACTGTCTTCTCTACTAACTCAATATCAGTGTTACTAACGGATCAGTGTGAAACTCCTGATACGAAACGTTTGGCCTCTTACCGATATAGCCTGTGTAGTGTTTGTAACCTTTTTGACGTATACATCATCATCAACACATTATTGTCGCACTGGTGGGCATGGGTCACCTAGTCAAAAGGATTAGATCATAGTCCACCGCGCTGGCCAAGTGCGTATTGGTAGACTTCACATACCTTTGAGTTTTTTTTTTATATATCCCTCGGGTGTTCAGGTTTCCTTAATATGTTTTCCTTCCCCGTTTAAGCAAGTGATAATTAATTTCTAATACGCACATAACATTGAAAAATCAGTGACGCGGGCCTGGGATTTGCACCTCGGACCCCTTAGTCGAGAGGCCGAGTTTCTTAGCCACTAGGCTATTACTGCTTTTGACGCATTAGTCGCTTCTAACGCTAGACATTAAGATATGGAATGTTCTGAAAATTAATTTATTGCCTGTCTTTTTGTATACAATAAACCGGCTTTCAAATTTAGACATTGCGATTTCTGCGTATTGGTTTCAGTCTAAAGTATTTACATATAAACCATACACTTCTATAAAAGCGTGAGTTGGAGATACCTCGGCCAGATGCCACACTTGTAAAAGGTAATAAAACCATTATTATTAAAAATTAAATAAGTAATTGGGTGCCTCCTTTGTGCAAATTTATTTGTATTATTTCTGTAGTATTAATATAATTATTTTAGCCGTTAATTACTTTAGGTTATTTCGCACCTTCCACTCGCTACCGTGTTTAACAAAAACTGTTTATTACTAGAGGAAAATGCTCAACACATTTCCTTTTTCTCTAAGTGGACTATTTTCAACAACGTAGCAACAACACAGTGCAAGCTAAAAGCTTATTCGAAACTTTTGCTATTTTGGACGTTCTGACTGTTTGGATTAACAAACACAACTTCCCTTTTCTTAAGGGTGATGCAAACGTCAACAATTACTATTTAAAAAAGTTTAAAAATGCACAAATGTTTAGTAAAATTCCTGCAAGCTCAGTTTTCTTTCCCTACAAAAAGTGACCTATGTTCGTTTAGTTGCGTCATAAAGTCATCATCATCATCATCATCATCATCATCATCAACCCATCACTGTCCCACTGCTGGGCACGGGTCTCCTCTCATAATGAGAAGGATTAGGCCATAGTCCACCGCGCTGGCCAAGTGCGTATTGGTAGACTTCACATACCTTTGAGATTTTTTTTTATAAATCTCTCTGGTATGCAGGTTTCCTCACGATGTTTTCCTTCACCGTTTAAGCAAGTGATAATTAATTTCTAATTTCTAATACGCACATAAATTTGAAAATCAGAGGTGCGTGCCTGGGATTTGAACCTCGGACCCCTCGATCGAGAGGCCGCGTTTCTTAACAACTAGGCTATGACTGCTTAAAGTCATCGTTTACAAAGGCCTTAAGAAGCGTTGGTTTAATGACAAAAATGATTTATGTTCACAGCTAATGAAAATGGTTTGTGTATGTATGCAAATTAGCATTACTGTGGATCTGATGTGTCAGGGAAACAATACGTTAAACCCGGGTGGGACGCCTTTACCGCGGAACAATGGAGATCTTACGAGAAAGTAAGTTACCTTCCATCCGCTAGATAAACCATCACATCTGTATTTGGTGCTTTGTACATGAATATTATTATAACAAGGATAACGTGATATGCGTATGGCAAGGGTGAAACAAAATTGTCCCAATATGCATTACTGTTATCATATTTCTAAATGTGGAGGTTACAACCGCGACACATACATATTTCTAACATTTCGATGGACAGGTGTGAAAGCCGGCTGACTTACGAGTACATATGAAACGAGTCCTCAGGACTGGCAACAGTTCTGTGATCTACTTCAGGAAGATCTCCTGTCTATATGAAGTTGGTTATAATTTTTACGAACAAAATATTTCATAAATATACTATGTATGTTTGTTTTTGTTAATATTTTATTTATGTTTACCCTAGTTTTTATTGTTCCGTGATTTACCTTCTCTACTTTTTAACTATATTTTGTTATATTAAATTCTGCGAAAAACACGTTCAATTCACTCAACTTTCTCAACTCTGCGAAGACAAAGTTATTCTATAAATGTTCCGTTCCAATTTTGGTGCAAAACTAAAAATATTGCAACTTACAATAATACAGTTTCTAAACTTGCAAAACAAATCTGATCTGTTGGCAAAAACAACGGTATTTACGAAACTTTGCGTGCCCGTAAGCCACAGGTCTGTGTCAAGCAGATTTGTACGTGCTTGCCTAATTTTCTAATATTTCAATTTAAGCCATTATGTGTTACACAAGCTTATGCACGCGGGGATATGTATATGAACACTGGTATAGATATATTTTTATGATTGTGTAAATAGGGTGGCACCACTTCCACACCTATTTCTACTGTATAATAGCAGTGTCAAGTGCTACCGTGGTCTAGGTTAAGGTTTTAGTAGGTAAGAGTAAATTACTCGAGGCATTTTAACTCAGTAGTCCACACTCCACAGAGACACCTAGGTATGTGTGACTGACTTTAACTAGTAAAATAATCCTTTTGAAGTTCAAATGGACTTCATAGTCTCTCGCTACTTCAAAATAAAAATGTATACATTTATGAGGTAAAAAGTAGCGTATCTTTCCCAACATAATCCTATATCTTTACATGAAAGTCGCATCAAAATTGTTTAGTCATTTCCGACATTAATCCGGATATACAAGTGCAAACGTACTAATATTTTCATCCATAATCAAAAAATACCCTATAGTTCTACTATCTATCTATCTATCTATAGTTCGAAAATCTGATATTTTGACAACAGACAAACAATTGGATTTATTTTTTTGTGTAGGCGTTTAGTATTGTACGTGACGATGGCAATTTAGATACAGCCACGTTTCTATGGATAGACACCACTTTCACAACGCCGTATTCTTTTTTAATATTGAAAGAAATGGTAATTTTGAGGACGTTTTTCACTTTTACCTGCGACACAAATAGGCACTAACTGGACATGAGTTCAATGGACTTAAATAATATAACTAGGTGACACTTTTATTTTAGTCTAGACTGAGTTCAAAAACAAAATGAACTGGATACTGGTGTAAGTAAATAGACATAAAAGTGTCTAGGTAAAGTTGGTAGACCTCTTTTATTTACGTTTGCGGCACGCACCTATGTTGATTTTAAGTTTGATACAGTTTAAATAGTATATAGTTATGGTAATGGTAATTAGATTTCCTTTTACATAATATTTATTCATAATCCTTAGAAATGATAGTGCATCTTTAAGATAGGATATTGAATAAAGTCCTATACTAAATGGATCTCTGATGACTTGACGGCATTTATCAACATGCTCGTTTGCTACTCCTAGATATTAGATAAGTAAAAATTTCGAATGATTGCGAAACAAAACTTATTACGCAATGACCACCTGAATATTCAATTCCTTTACGTCGGAATTTAATCGTATTTTCTTTAATTCCTTTCTTTCTTAATTTCCATCTACGATCATGATTTATTTACCAAAACATTAACGTATTTTACCTGAGAAAAAGTGCAACCTTAATAATAACTAACAACAACAAGTCTTAGACGCAGCTAACCATAAGCCGGTCCTTATCGATCTATGCCATTGAACGCATAAACACGATCAAACGGTCATATCACTGTACATTTCTCGTTTACCACGTGTAAGAAAGTAGTACTGGCCATAAAACAGGTAATGTATGCTCGCGTAATAGAAATGATTGGCAAGAGACATTTTTGTAGTGAATTCAACTGGTATTGAACGAGGCCGTGTGCTCTCGGTCAGTTTGCCGCAAACTGGTTTCATTATCAAAAGTCAATAACTTTCCGATGCATTCCGAGTCACGGCCAAGACTACAAGACGGCGAACTTTGCAAACAAAACAAGTACATCTAATGTTTTTGTTTTAATGAGGAAATAACGCGTTAGGAATATGAGGAGAGCTTAGCCATAGTAGTAACACTAGTGATTGGCATCGGTTTTGGAGTTTGTTACAGATGACTCAGGACATGGTCACGTAACATTTGAGCGGTCAACGTACACGGTATATCACGACATATAAACATATGACATAAATACCTATCAACCTGCATTAGGATGTGGTGATAATTTGTTATTTAAGAACATACATAATATACCCAGTGGTTGGTGGTATTGAAATTAGTAGAATCCTTTGTGGTTCGACTTCGGAGGCACCACAATCACCCCCGTTTCTGCCTTAGAACAGCAGTGTTGAGAACTCAGGTACGACTTTAATTTTATCTGAGGTTGATTACAGATATCCATGGGCGGCAGTAGCTACTTACCATCAGATGAACTCCATGTTTGTTTGCTCCTTCAATAGTATAAAAATACTCGTAATTACTGATTTTACGCTTAGTTAAGTCATAATGACAAGTAAGTTGTCGAATGAAAGCAAGTTACAAATCTCTGAGATATTTTTTTGTGAATAAAATTGATGTTTTACTTTCTTTTTAATCCATGCATTAGCAACTTTCGCTCTAAAAACATTTAATTACAAGTCCTTTAGACGATATATCAATAGTCTTAGTAAAGATAGTACTAAGTGATATGTACTGGTTTGAAAGTGTAGAGAAGAAATTTTCCCGAGGCGTTCCAAAACCTCTTCTAGAGTAGCTTCTGAGACAAATCAATGAGAAATCAAATCCTATTTCATATTGATTGTAGAGATCCATAAGTGACAGTGACTAGTACCGTAATGTGAACAACGTGGTAGCTAGTAACAAGAAATACATATTTACAAAGCGGTCAAAGTGTTTCCTCATTACTTAAAATATTAATATTATGCATGTCAGTGAATATTTAAAATTAACGTACGTACGTAAAAGTACTAAGTGTTATGTTCTGGTTGGAAGTGTGGTGAAGCTATTTACCCGAGGTGTTCCAAAACCTCTTGTAGAGTAGATTCTGAGACAGATCAATAAGAAATCAAATCCTATTTCATATTGATTGTAGAGATCCATAAGTGACGGTGACTAGTACCATAATGTGAACAACGTGGTCGCTACTAATAAGAAATACATTTTTACAATGCGGTCAAAGTGTTTCCTCATTACTTAAAATATTAATATTATGCATGTCAGTGAATATTTCAAATTAAATTCATTTTTCATATAATGACTCCTTTATTCAAATTGAGACGGAGAAGCTCATTTAGCATAAAGTGCATATCGAAAGAACATTTCATAGTAATATAACAATGAAATTATAAATTTAAAATACAAGTTACTAAATGTCAAATCTTAATGCATTTAAAGTTAGAGTTATTATTTTTTTAAAATAATAACTTAATATTTTTAGTGTCAAAAACATTGTGGCATTATCTTATCGAATTAATAACTTTGTAAACTTTAGTAGACCCATTTGTTTAGGGTTAAAACACTTAACTTTACTTAAAAGGGCGTGCACAAATTGACACAAACATTTTCTTAGTCGAGAAAATGAGGCAGGTGTGAACTAGAATGCAATAATGCGAACAAAATTGTGCATTATTCACAATCGCCCATTAATACATTGATATGAAATAGTTTTATCCTTTCGTTAAAATACTATCAGTGATATAACGTTTCGATAAATATAAATTAAACGTGTATTATTCGAAATCTATTTTAAGATTCCCTTACGTTTATTGGAAAATCTTTTATCTAAAAGAATACTTATGTTAATGAGAACGCTTGAAAATAATTATAAGCTACATAATATTAATCAGGACTATTTTCTTTTACTTAGGGACTGAAATTTTATTAATATTATTTGTTTGGTAAGGGTACTATTTTATGAAATTCCGTTTGGCGCCACATTATTATTTTGTACTTACTTTTAATCTTGTATAACAAAACATTAAAATTATGAAACAGTAATGTGAGGCATGACGCCGAAAAACACACCGCCGGTAACCGCCGGTAAACACCACTAATATTAATTTTAAAAATATTTAACGACCCCCAATAAATATTTTATTTTATTTATTTCCCTCTAACGTTAAAGCAATGTTATGTCGATCTTGCCGTCGAGCAATTTATTTAAGTGCTCAATTTAAACGAAACTTGATTGCTCATCAAGCCCAACTGTTGCCATGCACAGTAATTTTACAATTTAATATCCTATATAATAAACGGGTTATGGGTTCCATCTAATTTTGATTTCATTTGATGTCCCGTACAGTAATGGTGTTATAGTCTGCTACATAGACTTCTGGGTTCATGCCCCGCTCTATATCGTAATACCCTACACAATTATTGGGTATTTGTTGGTTTGTGTGAAGATCAATACTTACATCAAACCGTCAAGCAGAAGGAATTCGAATCCTAAGCAACATTTTTTATCTGTATTGTTTTTAAAGATCTCTTCCAATCAAACAAATGATGATGATGATGATGGCAGAAATAAATTTGATTATACATAAACTTTGCACCTTTTGTAGATGATCTCAAAGCGTATCTTATTAAATTCTCCACAGCTAATAATATATAAATCATTGAATAAATTATAACATCTGTACGTTAAAACCACAAAAAGTCCTGTGAGCTGATGGATAGTATGATATCATATGGTAAAGTAACCTATACACCTATCAATTATAACTTTTTGTACGAATAAAAACTCCCGTTGAAATAAACACTATAACAGATTAAAATATATTTAACAATAGAATAAATAAAATTATTCACGATTTTAGTTAGCAGGAATTTTATAAAAATAATAGAATAAAATTCGCGTGAACTCTCACATTTGATTAAACTGATGATTGAAAAAAATGATTAATAGCCAATGGTCTCATCGCTTGTAAGAGCCATGTCAACTCCAATAATATAATTGATATAACTAAGCAAATAATAACTAATCAGATTTATTTGGAATATAAATAAAGAAATAATCTTATGTTTTTTCTTTAATCAAAGCATATAGCTATATATTGAAGGTGGTAGAAACCTCTGTGGTTCGACTCCGGCGGCACCACCGCCACACCTATTTCTACCTAATAACAGCAGTCTTAGGCGCTGCTGTGTTCCGGTTTGAAGGGTGTGGTAAGGGAGACAGACTTTTCCGAGGCGTTCCAGCTTAGTCCTCAGGGGTAGCGGTGCATCTATGGCCGACCTCAGGTATAAATATCTAATCCTATCTGGGATTGATTACAGGTGTCCATGGGCGGCAGTAGCCACTTACCATCAGGTGGACTGCATACTCGTCTGCTACTCCTATATTAAACAAAAAACTTTTAATAAGACTACCAAAACGAACTTCAATTGCAGTTTTTTTAAATACATAAGTACAAAAAAATGGTTCCATACAATCAATTTTCATTAGAAACAAAAAAACAACAAGAAACAAACGAAACAAAAAGTTGAGCAATAAATTGCTGTAACCATTTAGTAATCTATAATATTTCAATATCACCCGGGCGACTTATTTAATTTGTTTCGTATAATAAAAAGTGTCATCGTTGCGAATTCATGCAACCATAACTAATTCCCGTTCGTGACTTTCAAGATCGCTACGAAAAATATATCTAGATGTGAAATTCAGCTTGCATTTTGTTTTCAATTGTTGCTTAATCATTTTGTTGTTTGTTTTCTCGTAAAAATAAAGACAGCTGTCAAGATTGGGTATACAACTGCGCTAGAAATAGTTCCACGTTCGTTCAGAGATCGTAAAAAAACTGAACGGTGTAATTCAATTAGTTGTTAATAAATAATTGGCCAAGTACGTGTCGAACTCGCATACGGATGGTTCCGTACCAGCAAATTTTCATTTATTTTCAATTTTACTATTTGTTATCATAGCAGCCATAGAAGTTTACTGTCTACCTATTACTGTTCATTTGCTAAAGCGAAAAACACGGAAAATACCAGTTTCTTTTGAAGGGGGTACCATTTATTTATAAAGCGTTTTTATTTTTAATATTTACCGTCATAACAGCCACCGTTACGTGCTATATAAAATTTCAAGTTTATATCTATTACAGTTCAAGACATATAGCTTTGTGAGTTACGGGCAGATGAACAGACAGCCAAAGCTTATTAATAGGGTTCTGTCTTTACCCATTAAATGCGAAACCCTAAAAAGCAAACGGAAATGGATTGCAAATCAGTATAACAGCTCCGTTTCGTGCTTTACTGTTCGCTACGCTCGCCAAGCCACATAATTCGTCACTTAACATACAAACATTGGCACGTCTGAACAAAAAATGTTGAGCTCCATTCAATAGAACGCGATTTGTCAGGTAATGGATTTTTTTATGATTTAGTGTCACACAACAAACATTTTATATTTAAAGATATTGATACTGATATTGATATTGAACCCGTTAATATGTGTTTAATATAATAACACATGTGACACAAATTAAAAACATAGTAAAGGCACAAATCGTTTATTATATCTATACTAATATTATAAAGAGGACGACTTTGTTTGTTTGTTTGATTGTAATGAATAGGCTCAAAAACTACTGGACCGATTTTAAAAATTCTTTCACCATTCAAAAGCTACATTATCCACGAGTAACATAGGCTATATTTTATATGAAACATATTTGATAAATAGATTTTGAGGCGGTACAAAGTTTGCCGGGTCAGCTAGTTTGATTATATTTATACTCGTAGTCTGTATTTTTTTTTGTTTTCCTTATATTAGAATATGAAAAGTCGAAAAGTTTCTAAAATTGTTGAAAGGTCCATCTGACGTCTGTTCATCTTTTTATTATAGAAAGATTAGAATAGTTTTTGTTTCAAAAATAAGGTCCTCAATCTTCTAAACAAAGTCAAACCGTTTATACCCGAGTATCTTAATTTTGGATTCCAATAACCATAAAAATATAATGACTGCTTTCGTGCGAAGATTAATCACATACGAAAACAAAACATAATTCTCTTGCAATATCCGTTTGCCAGCAACGAGGAAACACATACATACTCGTACATAATTCCTTTAATATTATTGGAGTGGAATGATAAATGACGAAAACGAATGAATGTAGACCATACACTATTTGTTGAACTGAGCTACGATCGTTTGTCTTTGTTACTGAATAATTGTTCAAGGTTTGAGCTATTTCCTTTACATACAGTAATTTATTACGTGAGTCAGCCGGGACCTTAGAAATTATGGGTGTGGACTGTCCATTAGTTGCCCTTCATGACATTTTCAGTTGTCTGCTGCGGATTATTGAACCTCGTAAATATGAACCCGAGTTATGAGTCAAAATGCAATCGATCACGACCATTCCGCTTCTGTTTGGCATATGTCATAAGAAATAGGCGGGATTCTATTTTTTATTTGTTTTTTAAATAGGAGTAGCAGACAAGCATGTAATGAATATTTGTAATTAACCCTAGTGAAGATTAGATTCCTATTTAAGGTCGGCCACAGATGCATTGCTACCACTAAGACTGAACCACTTCTAAAAGGTATAACTCCGTTACCAAACCCTACATATAAGAAAACAGCAACTTTAATTTCGCCGATATTTTGCAGAATTAGGTGTGGCGTTGGCGACTGCAGAGTCAAACCATAAATGCTTCTACTACCTTCAAAACACCTAAATAGTATTTGATATGCAAATGAAACTCCTTATTCATAAATTATATTTGAAAGTATACAAGTATATAAAACAATAATTAATAACTAATAAATCAACAGAAAATTTCTGTGCATTGTTGTCTGTTTTTAATAATAATCTGATTAATTCGTACATGCTAAAATTTTATAACTATTAGAAATCTCCTTTCTTTTTTAATGTGATATATGATTTCATAAATATTTCTATCGCAACATTGTTACTTTCAAAATTGTTAATTAAAACAAAACATTGGCAACCTCGCTCTCTCTTGCCGTGGACCGCGCACGGCCAGCTAACGACCGCTCACGACTTCGGTCAAGCTCCAAGGTCTCGTTACATAACTCGTTGAGCATTTCGCTACAATAATTGATACACGAGAACGCTTTGTGACGCCTCTTGATCGATAACCGAACAATAAGACCAATAAAACCAAAGGTGAACTCGCAAAAACCAGTCCAGCATAATCGCTAGCGCAACTATTGTCATAATACGCTATTTTAACAGATTCGGTCATTCTAATATGCAATCGCTTGCCTAATATGATATAATTTAGATCATCGCTCGTTTTTACCGGCGGCTTGACCCATCTTTCTTCCAACTTTTTGTGGTTTAACACCGGTGAAACTCTCTAAGAAGTTCTAAAACAGAAAAAGGTACGCTCTTTTTCTGTTTTAGAACTTTGCCTTATGGCTGCAGTGTTTAAATGACCCTGTGGGATATCGACGCTTCAAGTGAACTGATTGTTCACTAGATAAATTAAAATATTCAATTAATTATATATTATTAAAACAAAATATTTTTCTGTTGTTTACTCACTAAATCTGAAATGATCAAATATGTTTAGTTCGTTTGCCTACCTCAGAATTCATAAAAAAATCTCACATTACTTATAATTATATCAATTAGCCTTAAAAAAATACGGTTGCATTTTATGAGCCTAATAAACAAACTGACTTTGAGATTTATTATATTACTGTTAATCGTAATATATACAACGTTTTAACAGTTTAAGTAAAATCCACGACGTAATAACGATAAAAAAATGTTACGTCAGATACAAAAAAGGATTCGTGAACCGTAAAACATAAACAATCTTTACGCTAACCTTTTTAAATCAGCCTTGAAGAGTTCGTAAAATATAAAAAAAAATTAGCATCTAAAAAATCGTCATTATCTAAGATACTCGTATCCAATCGTGACTATTGACGACATAAAAGAAATCCATAAAAGAAATCGATTCTTCGTGTCGAGATATCGACACATACGAATCTCAGGTGTCTTACTTATTTGCGCTATTGTTCGATAATGATCTCGACTACGCATCGGGGTTTTATCTAGATAAGTTATACAGAATTTTTTCTTTTGTTCGCACGAGCTTTCTCGCCCGGTACGCCCCGCGTGCATAACCGCGCTTTTTTTACTTTTTGCAGGAATCCTTAATTTCTTTATTAACACTCTACCATTTAAAAACAGGATTCCAATTACAAAGTTTATATTAAATTTTGCAAAATTATATATATTAACAAGAACGATAATATCCTTTAAAATTTTTAGTATTTTCTAAGAACAAGACACAGTGAGGAGAATGTTAAGTTTAAAAAAATATTTCACATCAAAAACAAAAGTATGTAAATGAATTAAAAGTAAATTCTAATTCGATATTACAAACAGACGTTTTACTTTTATATATTAGTATAAATACAGATAAAACATCCGAAATACCACGGTCCGACATACATCACCTTGATTTTCAAATCATGCTGTTTGTTTTCTCGCTTAACCTTCTATATATCTTTTATCGATCTTTAGCAATGATCTTTACATGTCGATTGAAACAATGCGTAGCGAACCTGTTGTTGTTAGACAATGGGTCCTTGTTGTACCAACAACGGTAAGGAGCTGTGGACATTTTGAGTTCATTGTCAAAGCGTGACCCTCTAACACTAATTGCATGAAAGTATTCGGGCCGGTTCATAACAAATCTTGATAATGGTCATTACTGGCATAAATACAAAGCTACTGTATGGAATTAGTAAATAGCCTGTCACAAAGACAATTCATGAGTCGTGAATTTAATATACTGACACCCGTGTAACAGTAGCGAGATCGTGTCATTAATATGTAACGTGACCATTTCTTCCCATCAGAGCCGGACGCTTCCGGATAATGACAGAAATATAGTTATGTTAAAAAAAATAATATTTTTTTGTATTTTATCATTATACCCTTTCATTTGTTATCCATAGCATATGTGGACTTAAAAGTAATTGGGCCGCCATCTTTACTTATCTAATCGTATATTGTTATCCAAACCAAATATGTGTGCGAAATGTCAGCTTAATAAGTTAGGTTCAAACTTATATACATTTGTAAAAATACGTATTAGTATATACATTAAAAATATTATAAAATGGAACTCAGTATCAGTTTTGACTGATAATTTCATTACTAAGGGAAATTCCAACAATAGAAGCTTTCCACTTTTTTGTCTCCACCCCATTTTCGATGGATTAAGCCCACACTATGCTCACTGAGATAATAAGTCCTTATTTGTCGCACTTTGTTGATGTAAGGATTGATATGCATACGCGTAAATGGGACGTATTTGCATTTAGTAGAAACATCAGGATAAATAACCAAAAAGCAGGACTGTCCCGCATAAGCGAGATGACTGGTCACGTTAATAATTCGATAACTATTCTTATTCGATATCTATAACCTTTCTATGAGTTCATTGGGAGACTTTTGAGTGATATAAAGTTTGATTGATTAAGACTAAGAACAGGTTCGGAACAATTATATCAGTGTATGCACGTTGCATTTACATACAATTGATTCGGACCCCAATTCACTAAAGGGCATCTAAGTTACAGTTGCAAATATGATACTGGCCCTGAATAATTGCTTGAGAAGAATTTGTTGGCATAATTTTACTATGAAAATTTCCAATTATTTGAAGATTGAAACCTTTTTTTTTTTACAGGCGTGTGGTATCATCATGTTTTCCTTTACCGCTTAAGCAAGTTTTAAGATTATCAGAGTTACATAAGTATCATCTCTCAAACTCGGCTATGATAAAATTAAAATTTCCCACTTGGTCCTTAGAGACAACGACACGTATGTGATCCACTCTACATAAGATTCCTGTCGAGGAGTGATTGTATCAATATGAGATCTGAATGAAACGTATATTGAGATAACTAAGGGCAGTCACAACTTAACATCGAAGTTAAAAATCTACATTTTTCTTGTATAACGAAAAAACCCTTTGTGTGTACAATTTAAACTTCAGTAAAACTGTAATGTTCAGTTTCCACGGTTTACAAAAAAATCCCTGTCAGATATTAAAAGCTAAATAAGTTATAATCTTTGCTTTATTTATATCCAATTAGTTCATACGATACCCCGATAGAGTACGACATATAACTCACACTTTTATTAAATTCCACACATCCTTCAGCTCGAATGCTTTTGAGCCATCATGCACCAAGAATTTTATCTTATCGACTATAATTTTTCCGCCGGTAATGGAGAAACTTGATATCCACCATTACACTCGAAACTTGCAGCAAAAATGCTATTACGGAAGTTTTATAAATCGCAATTTTAATATTGCCTGAATTCGTAATTTAAGTCAGTGGCGTGACTTAAGAATCAATATTCACGGAACTTTCCAATAAATATCAATATTACAAATTCGTATACATGCACATACATACATAATCTAAAACTTTATAGATTTTGAAATATGATAACTACGAAATATAGAAACTAATATATTAATCATAAACTCTCTAATTTTATTTTAAAAGAGCAGCTTTTTCATTTTTCTCTATAATCTTGTGGAAAGCACAGTCTACTTAGACAGTTTTTTTATTAATTTTAAAATAACTGTAATATTTTATAAGTAAGTAGTATGTTTTTGCAATAGATGTTGTGATAATTGTTCCCTATATAATGTAGAGCCGACAGCTTCACTAAAGGGTTACAGTTCTGTTACAAGTCAAATATACGAGGGTTATGTCTTCATACATTAATTACTCAACTTTTAATAACCATCGCCCATAATTAATATTCGATCTGTCTATCTTTTTGCCTAACAAGATCGACTTGACAATTTGTTCATACTAAACATTATCTTTCGATCTTAGTTACATAAGAATTGGATAGATTGATTATTAATAGCAATATCTACACTAATGCTGTGAAAGCTTAACACCATTTAGCGTGGCATTGTGTGCACGTAGGCCAGATTCGATTGTGAATCATTCAGGTGAAGACAGACTGCATGACTGAAACAGACTGATCCTATTGTAGTGGTTAGTTCACAATAAGCCCAGCAAGATTACCTGTCGAAAGCGCGATTGTGGTGGCAAATATTACTATATTCAGTACTTTATTAGATTATTAAGTACACTGTATAAGTTATCGATTATCAGCCATTTTTTTAACAAACCATACGAATAATAATACAGAATTCAAACGTATAACAGAATTTGAACGTCATTTAAAATTTGTCGTATTAGTATTAATTAAATTAAAACATTTTATGCTAGTGCATGGAGAAAACTATACTCTTCAGTTAACCATACCACTAGTATAAATACTATAGCTATAAATACTAACTAAGGTTTTCCCAGTCAGTCAACTCGTGAGTTATTGACACAAGCTCTAGCTAGCTAGCCTACTTTACCTATATGTAACTTATTACAGGGTTTCTTTTTTATCATGACAGACACGCGATACACATCGTCGCTAGTTGTAACTTCACAAAACGTTTTCTGTATCTATTACGCTTAAAAATCTTCATCGACTATTTTAAATTTAGTATTTTGGCGTTAACGATAAGTGTTCGAAAGGCATTCGAGCTTACCCTAGCCCGGTTATAAGTCAGTTGATCATAACTTGCCGTACCGACTGTTCCGTGACATTTGACACGGCCGTGACAGCACAGGCGAAGGCTTTGTCCATCAGGCCATTGTTCGACCACTGCTTAACATTCCATTATCCGTCGATAGTAATGTGGCATATACATGATTTGGGAACACAATTAACATTATTTATGTATTATGCCTTCGTGATTATGTTTTGATTGAGACATTAGAAATATAATTATTTGTAATTCGCTGATTAATTTATCATGGGGCAATATGATCTAATGGATACGACTGAACACAACAATAAGTTCTTTATAAAACTTAAACTTTAGCTTAAACTTTTCTTGTCATTGATACACTGAGAATGATATGGTAACGAACTGCGTAATAACAGTATTATTATATATTAAATATAATTCCTAATTTAATTTAAATTTAATTCCTGTAATATTTTAAAGACAAAATCTTTACCTACCAAATACCTACCCATTAATGTCAAAGTTACCAAAGAATGTTGAATTGACACTGACTTGGGAGTAATAGCAAATTTTGTAATTAATATAACCGTTCCCCGACCAACCTTCGATTTAATTTAAAGGGGCGGTGTGCTCTCCAATATTTCATGCGAGTTCTAACTATTGGTTCACCCCTCTACTTTCTAAAGCGCTATCAGACTAAAAGCATAATCAAATTTGTTTGGCAAAGGTATAGCTCAGAAAATATTCTCCTATTAGATATTAAAGTGATAATTCACATTTCGAGAAGGTAGGATTATTGGGGTTCGACTTTGGAGGCACTACCAGTATACCTATTTATGCCAATAACGGCAGTGTCAGGCACTGTTACTTTTTGCTAAGCAAATTGTGGTTAGATAGAGATGCTCATAACATCATTATACCATAACTTAGTTTTCAAGAATGGCAAGGCATCTTTAGCCGATCTCATTTATAAGTTCAACGGCAATAGCAAACATCGCTAAGAAATGTATATGCCTGAAAGTTCTTTAAAAAAAGTTATCTAACGTGAGTGAAGTCTACATATTCGCACTTTGCCAGCGCGGTGAACCATGAGTTAAATCATTTCACTTTGAAAGGAGATAGCATTCCATGCTCAGCAGTGCGCCCTTAATGGCTTATCGACTATGGGTGGCAACCAATAACCATCAGGTTGACATGATCTGTAGGTACTTCTTTTATAAAAAAATAATAAACTTATTTATTAGAATAAACAGTTCAGGTATTTTGATATCTCATTGAGATCTTTTGAATTATTCAAACAACATAACCAAATAGATACATATCTACGTATCCGAAATGCTATTCATTAAAATAAGTTATAACATAATGACTTCATCTGCAGCATTAATGAAAATATACTTGACATATGAGCCATCTCATTAACGGTATTTATTCTATCTTGTGTGATTAGTGTTTATTCTTTGTGTAATAAATAATGCAGATAATTTAAAGTTCAACAGTCATTTTCAACAACAAACAACAACAAACAACATTGTATTATTTTTTACACATTTATTTGTAAGAAATGTTTTTTGTGGAATTAATATATACCTACTTCAACAATTTTTCGCGCACGATTTGCTTACGTGAGGTTTTGACCTAAAACCTTAAATGTTTGATACAAAAACTGACCTGTATTCATCAAAACGTTGTTTAGACCAGTTGAATAGTTTCAATGAGAACATGACTGGCTAACACAAAACTGACACAAAACATTAATAAGATCGATTTTATATCTATGTAGCATCCCAGAGGTACATTTTAAGTTTAGTAGGTACCTATACCGAAAAATCGACATAATTATGAAGATATTTCCTATAAGTAATGCAGGAATGTTGTGATCGTAATAAAAAAAGTTATTTGTAATTAAATAAATAGATATATGCAATATTTATTTAGCCTATAAGTTGGTTCATAAATCTGCCTTTTATACGACTTCTCCTGATATAATAAAACACGTAATACATGTACTTATATAAAGTTACGTTATCCATTTGATAAATATAGTTTTGTTGTAGTGATGTCGTAGACAATTATCTTAACAAGTATTACAAGGTTTTTCCAAGAAGTGTCCTGTACATTGTACGTGACAAACATACTTAGCAGCTCTTCCAAGTAATAGTACAAGTAGGGATGCATCGATATGCTCTTCTACCTATACGATACCGATACCGATATTTAGTAAAAAAAATATCGACGTTTTCGATACCGATAATGAAGAATTTAAAAGGTATAAAAAGAAAAAAATGTGGGTTTAAGATAAAATATATAAAAATAGACAACTTCGTTACATGTATAATATTTATTTAAATTGATAACTACCAAAAATATTGGAAATTGAAATTAACAAAATTATAATATTTTTTAACGGTAAATCAATAAAATAGTTTAAATACACATAAATTTAATTTAAATAATTATTAGACTTCATTCAAAATGTGTTCAAATTTTATCGGCACGGAATACAATGTGTATCGGTATATCAGGTAATTAATAGCGCCGATTCTAATTTATTGGAAAATCGACGGTATTGGTATCGATATCAATATCGGACACATCACTAAGTACGAGCTTGGATTCGATCCCGAGTCACGCATGTACAAATTTACAATTTATTCTCTGGGTAACATCAGTGAGAACCTTCAATTTCTATCTTTTGTTTACAAAAGAAAACATTTTTGTAATTCTGTATGCTACCCAAGTATAACTCAGACATACTCGTAATTTTTAAGCAATCGTAACAACTACAGGCCTTTTATGTCGATTTCTTTAGAAATACTCTTCTGATTTATCATAGTCTAGTAATACCAAAACATAGACAAAGTAATTTAGAAATGACTAACGCTGAACATTTTCTGTTATAATATCGGTTGAATAAATCTTACGTAAAACTTCTACGAATATTATTGGTTATTTATATGATACGCCATTTCGGGTACATCAGTATGCAGATAGAACATATTCGTAAGAAAAATAAATAGTCTAGAATCCATTTAATTACTTCGACGCCTTTACCCGACTGTGAAGGATATAGTTTTTCGAGACCATGTCTCTTTCTTTGATATGTTCTCTAGCCCAACGTATTATGCATCTGCGCTAAATCTTATTTTCCATCTATACTAATATTATAAAGAGGAAACTTTGTTTGTTTGATTGATTGTAATGAATAGGCTCAAAAACTACTGGACCGATTTTAAAAATTCTTTGACCATTCGAAAGCTACATTATCCACGAGTAATATAGGCTATATTTTATTTGAAATATATTTGATTAATAGATTTTGAGGCGGTACAAAGTTTGCCGGGTCAGCTAGTTTAGCATAAAATTCAATGACGCTTATCATTCATTACCCACTGTTTATACATCACGCATTCATTAAAGTCACTGGTGGAGTTATATACCTATTAAGATCGTATAAGAAGTAATTAGATATAGTAGTAATATAAATGATGAGATATGCTGATATGACCCAAAAGCCAGGTGCATAGGCAATTTACATAAACGTAATTATTATTCACATCTTAGATTTGAGTAAGGTCAGACTAGCTACTTTTAGCAGCCGCATTTTGCGATTAATGCTATTCCGAGGCGTTCCAGCTCAGTCTTCAGAGGAAGCGGAACATCTGTGTCTGACCTCACGTAGGAATCTAATCCTACCTGGGGTTAATTATGAATGTTTATGGGCAGCAGTAACCGCCCACTGTCAGGTGGACTGTATACTCATCTGCTACTCCTATAATATAAAAGAAGAATATAAAACAGCTACTTTTTAACCGACTTCAAAAAGGAGGTGGTTATCAATTTGGCCGGTATCTTTTTTTTATGTATGTACACGAATTACTCCGCCGTTAGTGGACCGATTTTAATAATTATTTTTTTATTCTGTAGAGACGAGCTGGAAGTTGGTCCCACTTAAATATGGTTAGGATCCATCGTTGGGTTCTGGAGAAAATGACGGGAACTCCTCCACCCATGTAAATATAACAGCCATAACTTCGCCGTTTATGAACCTATTTATTCTCATATTAGACACGCTGTTTACATCGTTATCCAACGAAATATATAGAGCGCCGACTTCAGAAATATGTACTAAACCAACATTTATTTGAATTATTTTTTACTTTGTAGTGACATAGAAGTCGGTTGTATTTTTTTGTTAAATTTTTTTTCAAACCTATACATGTAAGCGTTCAAACGCTCCTTATAGTGCAATCGGAAATCCTAAACTATCATATCATTAATAACATTTCGCCGAAAGCGGTCAGACGCAGTTAATAGCAAAACTGCCATATACGAAGTCCTAATACGCACGATTACCTATAACACCGCGATCGAATCTAGTCACCAAAACATAATGCAGCATCAATCATCATCAAGAAATCGCCACTAAAAATAGCTAGTCTGCAAGAGCCATAAACCAAATAATATTTATCTCAAGAAACTACCGATGAACACGGGCATGTGTTTAAAACATTATAATTTATAGGAGAAGATTCAATTTACATAAGTGATAATTGAAGTTGCTGCCACCGAACTAATTCCTTCGTATTATTGTTATCATTATAACGCGTATAACCGGGTTAAGTTCGCTCATAAATAATATCTGAGAACGTGTCGTAATCTATCTTACAGCCGATTAGCGTGAAATATTAATGAATAATGAACAAGCTTGGGAGCTAAGATGAGAAGGTATTGTATCGGACAATTAAATTCTTTGCAATGCTGTCATCACATAACAATAGAACTAAACAGCGCGAGGCATTAGGAAATTCATATTCAATGTCAAGTGAACTAATTCGTTTAATTTTATGTGAGGCCATTAATGCATTGAGGTTACAGATCTAAAAGGTAATATGAATTTGTAATTACAAACCAAGTTATTATTGCACCCGAGCGTAATTTTTATTCTTGTTATTTTTAATTAACGGACATTATGCTATTTCTGCGTTGAGGTCGTTGATATCGAATATTCTATTACCAATTAGCATACGTATAATAAATAATTATGTTTTATAACATGTAAATAGTTGCACAGTTGCTATTTAATTAAACAGTTTAAAACTAAGGGCGCAAACAGTAATAATTCTTGCGTATTATAAAAGTATTTAATCGCTCGTGTTGCCCACATTTTTTATGTTTACCAAAACATAGTTTGTCTATTTCTAGGAACAGACTGGTTTCTAGCACATATAACTCATAGTACTTATCCTCATAGGTCACAATACACACAAGACCGACATTAAGTAACTTCAACCTTACGTATGTGTTTGTTGCAACTAATCTCCGAAACGGCTGAACCGATTTTGACGCGACTTTAAATGGAAGTTAGACGATGTTATTAGAAGTAACTTTGCTAGTTTTATTTTAAAAAAGAAAAATGATTTCACGCAACAACCCAAATCCGCTTATGAGTCAGAGTAATTAAACTTCTAAACGGGGTTTTAACCGTGAGGTATGGTTTATTACCATAAATGCTTGCTGTTACCGCTCTTAAACAGAAAATCAAATCCATAACACACTCTTACCTTGTATTTATGTAACCTTGTTCTATATAAGATATGACGCAATGAACGTGAATTGTATTTTTACCATTTTCCGTGCCAACAACAGTTTTCCTCTTCTTCAAAACAAAATACTCATTACTTCTTAACATTTATTGCGCAGGTCAAACAGTTTGCAACCTCGTGAGACAACTCAGAAAACATTATCTACACTAATATCTTGTTTCATTAAGTCTTAAAAATAATTTTGTATTTTCTCCCACGTTAAATTTTTTAACCTTTTGCCGTTAGATCTCAAGTGCTCTTTGTATTATACAAAGGACGAATAGGTTGTTTCCTATTTATTTTTTAATACATATTACATTTTTTAAAGCTTGGAAATAAACAGACTCCCTGGTAAATAGAAAACTTATAGCTGAAATATATTTTAGTATTACTTTAAGAAGATAAAATATATTATCAATAATATCTCGTAGCAACGCTTAAGTAGCGATATCGTTAACTTTTAAGGGCCCCTGCAGACATACCACTCATAGCACCGACGATCGACTATTTTTAAAGCTAGATGCAGCGATCAAATGCTACCTCCTACACACGTTTATCGCAGATACTGTAGGACGCTCTACACTACAACTACCCAAAACGCGATAGATTAATACAGTCATTAAAAAGCACATTTTAGATACAACGACGAGCTGCGATTTTTGAAGTTAGATGCACCGATCAGACGTTACATACGTTTAAAGGTCGCAGCTAATTTTGGGCGCTCAATACTGCAACTAAACGCCAAAAACGCGATGCAGTATTAATGCAGTCATTAAAAAACGCTTTTCAGATACAACGACGTGCGAAATCGCCAAAACGCACACTTCAATCGTCTAAACGCGACGCGCCGACACTATGAGTAGCATGTCTGTGTTTGTCATAACTTAATTTTCAATATTAACCTATTTCATATATATTTATGTCTGTAAAGGATTATCTTCGACTTTCATTAATTATTCATCGAATCAGTCCTCATCATCATCATCATCATCAACCCATTACTGTCCCACTGCTGGGCACGGGTCTCCTCTCAGAATGAGAAGGATTAGGCCATAGTCCACCGCGCTGGCCAAGTGCGTATTGGTAGACTTCACATACCGTTGAGTTTTTTTTTTTTATACATCTCTCAGGTATGCAGGTTTCCTCACGATGTTTTCCTTCACCGTTTAAGCAAGTGATAATTAATTTCTAATACGCACATAAATTTGAAAATCAGTCCTACTTAAAGTCATCAAGAATTCCGATTTTCTCGTATTTGCTAATAACAATATCCCTTTATTGAAACGATATTCCGCTGTCAATTTTCATTTGGATTCTCGATTTATGTATTAGGGGTGTCAATCAATTTTCACCCGTTTTCAATTACTAAGCCAGGAACGGTGAGAGAAAGGTATTTTTTACAAAGAGATTGATTTTATTCTATTACCGAACTCGTATCATAAATTGAAGTTAATGGAGCTTCAATTTTGAAATGAAGTGAAGAAATGATTTTCATAGATGAGATTTTGGTTTTTTGTCCCTATTAAAAGATTTGCAGTAGTATTTCTATATGAATCTAATTCAAAAGTAGGAATTCTGGCGAGTTGTTTGTTTATTCGGAAACTGAGGGTCCAGGGTTTGTATCTCAAAATAACTTCTAAACATCGAAGTTAATATTTTCTTACTTCGTCGTCAACCCTTACAATCCACTTCTACTACCACACCAAATGCGAATTGGTAGAATTCACATATCCTTGAGAACTTATTAGAACTTTCAAGTGTGCAGTTTTCCCTCGCAATGGATTCCTGCGCCGTTTTGGAAGTGATAATAAATTTAAAATGGGCATGTAATTTGAAAAATCAAAGTATGTGAACCTCACACTCTCGATTGAAAAGCCATGTTTCTAACCAGGCTATCGCTGCTCTGCAATTGCTTACAACATTACAAAACGATAAATTAGCGTACTACTAGAAACCCTAACGAGGTACAAGATGAATCAATTTCTAAAACACGTCGTTAACCTTGAATATGTTTACAACCTACATTCTAATAACCTTTCAGCAAAATGTAGTTCAGTGTTCGCGAGAAAACATTTCGTTGCGATCACTCGTCAGTACACAGTTTTGCATAATAATAGCACAATGCCTCGAGCGGGTGTGCGCATTGTGAGATTCGCTACCGGCTTCGTACCGACTCTACATTCGAGAATCGGTCGTGGACTTATTGTTAATATACTAAAGTTCTGTGTTAAGTTAAATACTTTGTTAAGTATAATATATATGTAGTATTAAAGGTAGAACCCTTTGTGGTTCGTCTCCAGCGGCACCACCGCCACACCTATTTCTGCCTCATAACAGCACTGTTAAACTCTGCTGTGTTCTGGTTTGAAGGTTTTGTAAGGGAGACATACATTTCCGAGGCGTTTCAGCTTAGTCCTCAGGGGGAGCGGCGCGTCTTTGGCCGACCTCAGGTAGGAATATCTAATCCTATCTGGGCTTGATTGCATATGTCCATGGGCGGCAGTAGCCACTTACCATCAGGTGGGCTGCATGCTCGTCTGTAACTCCTATATCCTTACTAATATTATAAATCCGAAAGTAACTCTGTCTGTCTGTCTGTCTGGTTGTCTCTTCTTCTTCACGCCTAAACCACTGAACCGATTTTAATGAAATTTTGTACAAAGATAGTCTGAGACCCGAGAACGGACATAGGATAGTTTTCATCCCGGAAATCCCACGGGAACTAGGGATGGCGATCTAATATCGATTAATCGGAGAATCGATCTTTTGGACCAAAAAAATCGATTATTTTAATCGATATTAGAATTTAATCGTAAACTATGCATTTGATCAAGTGATGATCTTTAGCAAAGTTGTTGTTCATGAGCCCACGAAGGTTCTAGAGTTGGTACGACCAATTTTCACCAGATGGCGCCACTGTCGTTTCAATGAAGGTACGAATTTTCTGTTTTATGTATGTTAGTATGTCATATTATTTTGTTTTAAACGCGGGCGAAGCCGCGGGCAAAAACTAGTTATATATGTAAAAAAGACAGCGTTACTATGGTCTCAACCTGCCGTGCGAGCCAGTCGGCGTTACAAAACGTCGAGAAGGAACAACACCTCGAGGAGCCCGCCCTGCGCCTCATGAATTATTCCACGTTGTGGATTGTGACACTCCAGCGCTAACCGTCACCCGCCGGGCCTATCGCTCCCGTAGAGACACCACAATATAACATCTGGTTGGGACAAATAATTTCCAATTTTTTTACTTAGGTACTTACGGCAAAAACATGAAGGTAGTACATCTATTTCGGCCGTATAACAGCATTTTAGTGTTTTTATGCTCTGGTCAGAAGCTCACATTGGAGAATCGTTCCATCCTATACCTTTAAGAATATTTTCAAAAAAATCGTGCAGTTAAGTTTTTAACGACATTTTGTTTTAGTTTAAATTAGCTGGTACTTCTCGCAAGTACGCGTATCATTATTTAAAACCGTTTAAATAGTTTAAATAAGCTTCGAAATAATATTTTTATACATAAATACATAATACATTCTTACTCTTCATTAAAAACTATGAAGTAGAACATTATCTTTAAAAAATATCTCAATATATACAGTATTATGCAGTATGAAAAAGTCCTTTCCACTCCCAATTATTCGGTCCCCCTACCCGCAAGCGATGCCAACTGCTTGAGACGTCAGACCGCCAGCAAAAGTGAATTTTAAATTGAATCAAATCCTTTGTTTACTCAACCCTTTTATTTATACGGACAATGACACTTTATAAAACTTATTGTGACTACTAGATTCTGCTACAAAACGCATTTTTAAGAAATATAGTTTGCGAGAGAAAACAGTTTTGCTTTATAATAATTAGAACAATAATGCAATTATGCATTATTGTTCTACGCACCCACAATACTATAAAGGAATTAACATATTTAACAAAAACAGAAAAATAATGTGGTCATAATAATATTTGTTCGCACACCGTTAACAATGCCGCTTTTAGAGTATATAAATAAAACAAATCATAATATGGGCTATATACGCTAGATCTAGATTTTAACGTTCGTACATATAATACGTATTATAAAACAGAATTCTGAGATTTTTGCAAAATGCCAATTACTAATTTCAACAAGAATATTTTTCGGCAAATTTGGAAATCGAATTCTGTACGACATACTTAACATAATATCTCTCTAAAAGATATTTTCGCGTAAAATTAAAGAAAAAGGTCATGTAATACGAAAATAACTAAAAAAATATGTTTTTACAACGAAATCTTTCTATTTTTTCAGGCTTTCAACGTCTGTGGCGGTCTTCAGAAGTGCTCTTAAAAACGTAAGTACACTTTATTTAACGTAACTAGCTTATTTTTCAGCGAATATGAGAGAAATAACCGTTCTGGGAAAACGCGATAACATAAAATCTCAAAAGTGGTTTCTTCTTGAAGAGTTTTTAAATCCCAAAATGGAATATCATTCACGAAAAATTCCTATGTTTTAGGCGCATAAAAGGCTGCTTCAGGAAAATCGTAATAATTACAATTGTAACATAATTATATGATTATCTAGATGTAAGCACCGGAAAGTAGTTTTAATTTTTTTTAGCTAATAGAAAAAATGTAAAATATCACCTTATATTTTAAACAGTATTCGAGTAGTAATAAGCTTCGCTATGTATTTATCTATACTTATATTATAAAGAGGAAAACTTTGTTTGTTTGATTGATTGTAATGAATAGACTCAAAAAATACTGGACTGATTTTAAAAATTCTTTCACCATTCGAAAGCTACATTATCCACGAGTAACATGGGCTATATTTATATTAAATATATTTGATAAATAGATTTTGAGGCGGTACTAAGTTTGCCGGATCAGCTAGTACTTCATAAATGGAATTACATTCGCAGAATATTTGCGAGAACTGTGATTGTTCACTTTGTAGAGCTACAATGAACTGATACAAACAGATGTCTTTGAAGACATAAATCAACACCTCTGCTATTTACTCTTGCAAAGGTTACAAACAGCATGAATGCAATTGCATAAGGCTTTATTCAGACAAGAATCTGTACATGCGATAAAATCGTAACTTTGAATACCAGTGTACTTATAATAGAATGTTACTTCAAGGTACAACAAAAATTAAAGGAACCCTTTATGGGTAGACTGTGACACATCTAATAAATTCGAAGGTTATGTAAAGGCTGTTTTCCTTACATGAGATAAATAATGATAGAAACACATCTGTGATTAATTTCCGATAAGAATTTTGTTCTGTTTGTATCTAGTTACAATAGTTACAGTTCTATTAAACACAGCATTATCTCGTAACTCTTTGTGTTTACCCGACGAGGGTGAGTAATCTTTTTCGCGAATATGTATGTATGTCGTTTGTATCTTACTTTCTTTAACACACCCTGTAGCCCAAGCGGCTACTAAACACATTCATAAATAGAACATGTTAGATTCGTTAAATTCTTTAACACACAGATTTTAACGAATGCTTTGGATTCTTTTAAATTAGGCTATGAATCAGCCTATATATATTAACATAGGCTACATTTTAAGTCTTTTTCTGTTATTATAAAAAATCTCTAGTAATCATACGATTACCCTATATTGCCTTGTTTAGATCAACAGATATTTTAAAAATCATACTAGTTAGCCGCCGTTAGTGGACCGATTTTAATAATTCTTTTTTTACCTTGTTAGTTTGTATGTATGTGAGAGTCAAATCTTCGAACTGAATTTGTAACTCGTTGCCTCAACCGATTAAGTTGAAATTTGTATAAATGTTTGGTTTGGATAATAATGAATGATTCGCTTTATGACGAATCCAACATGGCGGACGCCCAAAATATCGAACCTTCTAGAATCCATAAAGATTCCGCTCTCTTGCTATAACATTTCTACGTTTAATTATTTATAGAAATTATTACTAAAATGATTTTACATACATACCATTCGTCAATCCTAAACATTGCAAATGTGATGTCAACTAAACAATAGTTGTAATGAATAAACGCGCAGATGAATTATGAATCAGAATATCAATAGGATGTTGTTTCGACAGCTTCGTAGGTGACGTCAAATCTATTATGGGCCCACTTGGTTCCCAGACGCCTCGGAATTCAACGGTGGTAAAAATAAAGTAACATGTATGTGTATGCATTGAAGTGAAGTCTGATTAATGAGGTACCATGTTCGCAGATGATATTTAATTATTTGCTAGGATTTTATTATCCCTTTTATGTGTAAGAAAAAAAGATAGCCCAAGTCTATTTTTTCCTTAAATCCTTTTTTTTTTCATTTTTTAAGCTCGTTTATTACTTTAAGGAAATATATCTTATCTTATTTTTCTCAAAGTAATAACCGAGCACACAATCCATTTCATGGTCAGTCAAGTGTCCTCTGCCGCCTATATTCGTGTAATAAATCGCAAATGATATTGGAGTTTTAGCTGAGATTCCCCGGACATATGCTACCTTTAGAGTTAAAGCTAGAATACTTCTTACATGAGACCCTTTCCATCCTTTCTTACTATTTCATCTACTGCTTAACACCCGAAAAGTTAAACAGATGAATCATAACCCATTTTGCAAATGTTCTCAAAGGATATTAAAACAATATAAGACTTTTAAACTGATATGCATCGTATAGTAGTATTATGTAGTATAGTATATAATACACGGCCGCTCTAAACATAGCTTACTAAAAGCTAAAAGAACAACATTTCACTGGAGGCTTTTTATTTAATTTATATACTCCCACGCTTGCAATGCTCGGAGGGCTCACGATCGTGGGTGAACTACAAGCCTTGTCTTTAAAGATAAATGGGGAATGTTGTGACATTTAGAGCCGTAGTTATACACTATTTGGTTATTATAGTACTGAAATAAGTATCTAACATTTTATCTGATACAAAGTGGCAAACTCTTAAAGTTACAGAAACTATCTTTTATACGTCAGACATATACATGTATAATTAAGTAATTGACTCGTATAAAAAGCGCCTTAATGCCGTTCAAACCAAAACGTAGCATAGTGTAAACATTATGAATCAAGCCATTACTGTCCCACTGCTGGAATTGGGTCTTATTCATGAGAGAGGGAATGGTCTTGCTGCGGTCCACTGCTGGGAAATGTTATTCTCGATTGAGAAATGTTTTGACCATAGTTTCTGCTCAAGCCGACTGTGGATTGAGATAGAATTTTCAAAATGAAACTTTTTAAAACCTTCCTGTAGGTATTCCTTCACAGTTTTATGTAAGCAATAATAATGTAGAATTAAGTTTTTTCAGCAATGCCGCTGTTGAACCAGGAAGTCCTACTACCTTTTATCACCTTCCCCAGACTGCATATTGCACGTATTGCACGTACATTGCATTATAACAAAAACATGCCAATTCAAAATAAATAAAAGAGTTGTAACTATAAAAACTACACGATTTTCAACGTACACGACAACTAAGCGAGTTTATTAGTCAAGTTAAGTGATCGCATGGAGTAAATGAGAGTAGACAAGTTGGACACGCGCGGAAGCTTTGCTGTCACAGTGATACAAATAGCGCATAAGCCTCTTTTTAAACTAGTCACGATGTAGATCGTGTTTTGTTTTTGACTTCCTTTTTCCATCGGGTAATTAATGGTTAGACATTAAGACTTAATAGACGTTTAAACACATTATATATACGTACATACGTACATTATATACGTTTATACACATTCTAATATAAGTTACATTTAGGCCATGATCCTCCGCAATGGCCAAGTGAATTGGTTCTACCACTGAAGTCTTTTTCACACACCTTAAGATTTTTTTTGAGTACGCGATTGTTTCCATTACCTACCCAATGTTAAAATAAGCCTTTACAATTAAAGCGTGCGATAATTAATTTCTAATAAAAATATAATTGAAAAAGCAGAGGTGCATGTCTGAAATTCGAACCTCCAACCCCCGATTGAGAAGCCGATTTTCTCTCACAAGACTAACACTGCCTCTTAAATTATATATAAAATATTAAAACATTTCTATTAAACATATATAACAACTTTCTAAAGACAACCCGCGACCCTTCCTGATTCGTAACTCCCATATCACTCCACAATTACATACCAACTTAATCAAGAGATGACACGTAACGTAATCTTTTAAAATCTCGTCGAAATGTTACAAACATCCATTTCATCTCTCATCCTCACATCAAACAAATCTCAAAAAGAAACACATTTCAAAACACTCCCTAACGAAGCTCCACGACGCTATTTGAAGAATGGGGAATCTCGTTAATGTAATTAAGCGGAGTCGAAAGGTTCGCTGTCAATATTATCCGCGGGTGAGAATAAATGGATTAGGGTAAACAGCATAAAGAGCCTTTTGTATTCGAAATTAAATGTCACCCGGCGTCATTATTCAGGGTGACACGCACAGTATCTGCCTGTTTCGGAGTGGTTGCTGTTTCAATCTTCCTTAGTTACTTTATTCTTATCGTAGACGCACTCTAAATTCAAAGCAGATTTTGTAATACTATTTTCACAAGAGACTAAAACTTAGTTTGTCATAAAGCGTTTTCGGTTCAAAGATGATTTACTTTCTCTAACATATACTTAGAACTACATTGTCACCTACAATAAGATACTTAAATACGATGTATAAATACAATTTTGATCGGTATTTTATTCAATCTGAAATGACGACTGGGAATCATATAAATAGGTGTGTATTCGTGTGTATGTGCGTGGTTTTGTGCGCGTGAGTGGTTATTTAAGACACCTGTTCTTTCCGCATTGCACTCAAATTATGTTCGTTTTTCCACAAATATAAACAGTTACATATTACAACTCAACTTTTTGCACAAATTTATTACTTTCGAGTGTGTTTATGGCTAATTTTTAGGGCTCAAAAATTTCAGCAAAATGTTTATATGATTTAGAAATTATTCCAATCCTGGGTGCGACAATTTTTTATAATTGTACTGGGAAAAACTTACTAAATACAATTTATTCCTGCGCTTTCTATAATTTGTTTAACAAAACCGTTAAGATTAAAATTGAAATTTTAAAGATAGATTAGATTAACCCTTAAGCTATTCTCTATAATTCCATTGACCCTTAAGTCATAGTATTTCCGAAAAATTTAAACGTAGATTAGATTAATCCTAAAGCTATTCTCTATTATTCCATTGACCTATAGTCATTATACTTCTGATAGATTTCTAGGTACTTTAGTCAGAATAGTTCAATATCGGTCTTCAATTCCTAGTATAATAGAAGATCCCTTAAATTACAGCACCCCACTTCAATATTGTTGTCTGTGTGTTTGACATTTGAATCAAAACCCATTAATTATTTGATACAGCTATCAAAGGCAGAATATAACTATTCAATTTAGGTATATTACCTTCGAAAATGTATTTTAATCACGTAATCATTTTGATTTGCTTATTAAAATTAAGCAATATTTGTCATGAATAATTTAAAAAAGTAAAAAAAACTTCAAATATAATTAAATAAAAAATGAATGATTTTGTAAACATTTATTTTCTACAAAATTTTCCTTTTCATTTAATTTGTCATATAACATTACTTCCCAGAATTTGATCCTTATAAGCAACACTATCAGATGGTAGAATAATATAGAGGGTGTATTCAAAATGAACTCGTTCGATTCCCGGCTAGGGAAAAAGATATTTTAAAAAAGTGATGATGTAATTTAAGTTTTTATCAAAATCGGCCTCGTAAATCTTTTCAGCATTATTCGCTAATCCTTATAGTTTCGGATTTGGACCTGAAGGCCGCTTTGAAATATTCATCCTAACATGTTAAAGAAATTTATCAATCCAATAAAATATATTTATATAAGTAACGACGTAATCACATACTTCGATAACTAAAGTATTACTGGAACTGGTATATACCTGAGAAAATAAAAATACATTGAAGATAAATAACGAAACACAACAAGCATAAAAATATTCAGTACATGTCTACAGTACAGTATTTTTAAATATGATAGACTGACACTTCCGAGAAAAGTATTAGACTTGAATTAAAGTAATAATCCGTATTTAAAACAAAAACACTTTATGAAATCAAAGTACTACCTGCCACAAAATCCGTGGCTTACCTCAAATAATATACGTAAATGATCTAAAAATGAACAGTCGGCGGTTTATGTGACGGTTTGCAAATTAATGAGGCGCATGATATTAAATTGTATGGTCACATCGACAGCATCAATTTTCATAACGATGGTAATAACAGGACAACGTTCTGTGGCACTTATTTATTGGCAAATCACTTTGATATTACTTTAATTTACCTGTTATATTGTAACCATAAGTTTAGATAAATCAGGATGATTTTTTTTATAATATAGGAGTAGCAGACGAGCATGCAGTCCACTGGTAAGTGGATACTGCCGCCCTGGACAGCTGTAATCAACCCCAGATAGAATTAGATATCCCTACCTGAGGTCGGCCACATATGCGCATAGGAGCAGTGACTCCTGAGGACTAAACTAGAACGCCTTGGAAAGTCTGTCTCATAACAGCAGTGTTAAACGCTGTAGAAATAGGTATGGCGGAATCGGACCACAAAGGGTTCTACCTTCAGGATATGCCTAATGATAGGAAAAAGGAACAAAGTTGTTTGCAAAATTAGCAATAACCCAATGAGTATATATGATAAAGTATTTTTTTTCATAATATGTATTAATAAAACCACTCAGAAATGTGAATAAGAAAAAATACACAAATATGGTGACACACAACGTATACAAAACGAAAAAAAATTAATCCAACATTATGGTGCACCGAATGTGGAAGATTACATTAATTAAATAAATATTGCACTTAACACATATTATTATAATAAAGTTTATAAAGTTAATTAAACGATACGTTGATAAAAATGTAGATACATCTTTATATCAATTTAATTTAAAAATAAAGTTATGGTGACCATAACATAACAACATTCCGTGTTATACGATTTCACAGTCATATACATTAATTAACTTCTAAAGCGTATCCCAAATTAATGCTTATGTTTTATGGCTAGCCTATTCTGTAGTTACGGCCAACGCACCCATTCAATAATTTATAGTTCAAGCGTGATATCGATTGAGGCATCATTAAATAATTCGCGAATAGTAGCAAGATTGTGCTTGTATTTCACTCCAACCGCTTGCTACATCAATCAAATTAACAGCAGTATTCGAAAACAGCATCTAACGCGAATGACATCACGCTCGAATCATTGATTGAAATGCCTATAAATCAAATTTATGGATTTGTATTGCTATGTGGTAGCCATAAATAAGTTTATGGAGCTTGAAATTAAAGTACAAGTTACTGGAAAAGTAATTAAATGAATGGTAATCTAAAAACAGAAGCTTTCGAATCCAAGGCAAGCTTTCTAGGAAGCATTTAATTATATTAAAAGTAAAAATTCGTTAGCATGATGAATTCTAATCCTGAAATACATCTGGGCTATTAATGCACTTAGATACAAAGATAGGAATTATTTTTTGATATCATCCTAATGTTATAAATGCGAATGTGAGTTTGTTTGTTCACTTCACTTTCACATCTTAACCGATTGTCGTAAAATTTTGTACACACGTTGCTAGGAGTTCAGAAAAGGACATTTTCGTACAGTTCTTGAAATATAAAACTTTTATCCGCTAACAAAACCGCAGGTAAAAACTAGTAGTACATAACGTAGCGCAATTGGTTATGCTTGCTTAGAGCTGTATTATAAAATAATTAAATATACAAAAGTAGAACAACAAATTAAATTTTAATAACAAATTATTACATCAATTATTTTTTATTAAATATAAATACAGACTAAATAGTTGCTGACAAATAAATAACGAAGTTTATAACATTAATTTAAATTTTAAAACTTATAAAACGAAATCCATCAGAACTAATATAATCATTATGTTTATAATAAATAGGTTAACAACTTCTATTATTGATTAGAAACGGTTTTGCTTCTAAATTATTGTATTTAGATGCACAGCAGGATACTAATGACTATCAAATCTCGCTATCAATTTACACCCTCGTTATATTTCAATTGACTTCAAAATATATTTCATTTGGCCAATGAAATAATGATATACAACTTTTGTACAGTGTACATGAACTATGCATATATATATATATGTATGATTAAATTTATAGACCGTTGAAAATAGACATAAGTATGTGGTAGAATTGCATTAACCCCCGTAGAACTAAAATTGTTTGATATCTTAGATACAGTTATAAAACAGATGATAAATAGTTTCAAAAATTCTCAATCATCACTATTATATGTAACAAAATATCAAGTTCAAAAAATCTTTTGCATTTTATCCAGTGTTATACACATACTGTGTAACACACACATGATTTATAATCATTTTAAAAAATATTTTCATCGTTTACCATAGCGCTCCCATAAACTCAAGTAGTCCTTCAATGCAATGTTTCCTGAGACAATATATATATTTCTCGTCTTAGTACAAAAATAATTATTGATTATTACGTATTTAAAACTGTCCTCAATAAATTTAATGGAACAAAACATACACATTGCATTAACTGTTTTGTAATAATTTACTTAAAACGTTTAAATAACTACTTCAGATACACTGTTAAATACCTAAGACTTTTAGTCATTTGCCACTTGATAAAACTTTAACTTGATGGCCTTGAATTAAAAATTCTTAATTAATATGAATTTCTACATTCAATATTTATTTAAACACAGTTGAAAGGACTTGATTCCTAACTGGGTTATCGCGTTCTGCCTAGTAATTTGCTGTGATAATAATTATTGTATAAAATAATTATTTAAAACTACAGATATGGGTGAAGCGGTGCCCGCTGCTCTGCGAAGCTTCTTCCATGAAGGATGTGACCAACTACAAATGAAACAGCTAATCACAGATGCTTTGTTTTTCCTGAGAACTAAATTATTTGCCTTATATGTAAATTAGCCGGCACTATAGCCTAAACTATTTCATTATAGAAATAGAAATATTGGTGATTTTGTTACCTCATCGGTCGAACCATACTATCAATTATTTATTTCTATTAACTCTTTATGCTATTTTAAATGCCTTACGATATCCGATGCACTACTAACTTAACCTAACTCTGCTAACCCTGTATTGCGACTAAACTTTATAACACGTGCCTTCTACACAATCTTCAGAAAAGTAAGTCAAACATGAGACAGTTGTTCAGTAGTATCTTGTCCCGATGCAGATGTCCTCAAGTGGGACAATACAACTAACTTTGTAGTTCGTACTTCGTAGTTGGCGTTCGGTGCGGGTGAGGCGTATGCACTTCGACCTTTGATTGGACAGTTCTGTTCTAACTTCAACTGAATTACGGCCTAGAATATACTTTACATATTTTATTTTTATTTTTGTCTACCTCTTTCGTTCGTTATCTTCGTTTACCTATTGCATTGCCACTGATAAACGCGGGATATCTCTAAGTGAGAGAGATTTAGGCCTCTATGGCTCTAAGGCCACCACGCTACCTAAATCAAATTGGTAAACTTCACACACCTTTGAAAACTGATTTTAAAGAAGTCTCAGGCGTATAAACTCCCTCATAATATTCTTCACCGACAGAACAAGAGATAATTAATGTTTAATTCGCACATTACTTCAAGAAATCAGAGACCTGGTTGTCGTACATTGGACTACCAAATTGATAAGCCGAATTTCAAACCATTAGTCTACCACTGCTATTGCTCGCTGTGCTTACGTTCACACAAAAATGAAAATATCAATATTGAATCCTTGTATTCCCAATTTGGCCAATTTGCTACGCAAGTTTCGTAGAATAATGCGAGATATTAAAGTAGATCTTATGTAACTATCTTGAACAATCTTTATATAAATAATTTAGTCGTGACAGCCTTCCCGTGGTCCCTATCGACACTTGTTTCAAATGCAGACATCTTTAAATGGGACAATGGAAATGGAACTTCTTAGCTAAGTTCGGTATGTGGGTCTTGCGGTGTATGCGGTTCTTGTTATTTTCTCCAAGCTTTTATCAAACCATCTGTATATTGGATCCAAAATTACATCGGGCATGGTTCGGTTGCATTTGTGCAAAATAATCTTATAGCAACATTGTTAAGCGCTGCTGTTTTTTTGGTTTAAGGGTGTGGTAAAAGAGACATACTTTTTCGAAGCATTCGTGCTTAGCCCTCAGAAGTAGTGTCACATAAGTGGTAGACCTCAGGTAGGAATCTAATCTTATCTGAGGTTACAGATGTCCAAGGGCGGTGGCAGCCACTTACCATCAGGTGGACTTGATTCTAGTCTGCTACTACAATATTACTCGTTTGAAAGAAAATTAATCGACGACTAAAATAGTTTCTCATGTTACAAGATAATGAATAGTGCGAAGTTATTTCTATGTAATGCAGTCGACATTGGGTCACACCTTTTTATAAACAGCATACGTTGTCTTATTTTGACCTAAATATGCGATACGGACGAACCTGTTTTGACTGCAATAATAAATTATGAAACTTTCTATTTTTTGTTGTGTGTTGAATCGCTCATTCAATCACCATACCGGTGTGATGCGCAAAGCGTCCCCAGGTTCTATCCCCGGCCGGACAGAAATCTAAATGATGAATTTAGGTTTATGTTTCTGGGTCTGGGTGCTTGTGTATTTGTCTCTGTGTGTCATAACACCCACGACACAAGGAATCCTAGTAGGGGGCTGTCAGTAAAGCGTCTTTACTGTATCGTTGCGAGTAAAGGAATCTAGATATTGTTAAAATTCATCCAGACTTTACTTATAGTTTTACGAACTAAAACTCGTAAATGAATCAGCGGCATAAATTGCTTATATGTTGAGGTTTATGCGGGCCTCCCTCGTGATTAGAGGACTTTCCCCAACTGTCCCCGACATTTGTTGCCCCGGAGTTACGGCGGTCTCAGTCGCTCGTAGTTTGTAGACAAGTTTAGTTTGAATCGTTCCGAGGGTAATGTCATTCATACTGTTTGCTGAAACGTGTGAATTAACTAGACGTAACAACTGCGGAGCCGATATATTTCAAATGTCGCATTAACTTCAAGAGCGAACTTGTTGTAGGACAAAAAATCCTAAAACTGTTTTTCCGGGTACTTTTGATCCCACGTACTACTTGATGAAGTACATAATAAGGTAACAGTTCCTTCTGAAGACACTCTTTGTGGTATGAATGATGTAAAAGACTTCTATTTAAGAGACGGGAATTTCATTATCACAATATGCATTGAAATTGAAAATATCGCTCTAGTGCCATTAAGTAAAGTTGTCGTAGATATAGCAAAATAAACAAGCTTAAATTGGATTATGAGGATTATTTCAAACCTCCATTTCAAATTAAGTATTGTCTTATAATTTACTTTACTAATGATGACTTTGAAAGCATCCTTATAAGTTGTATAAAATGTCTACAAATAAAACTGTAAAAAGTTCTATAAAAACTTGTTCACATAGCGTCTGTATTGCAGGCAACTAAATAACAATCATCTTCCACGACACCGTTCACCCCTACCGTTCTTTGTGACTAGCTTCTGCTTTGTCTTTATTTACATCTCAGGGAGAAAATTGCATTCTCCAACGTTTCGTAGCGCAATATCTCAGTTGAATAATATAATTTGTAGTGTCTGTTTGTTGTTTTCAAATAAATGTCCTTGTCTACACTCATGCCTTTTTCCATAATATCAATGTATAAAATAAGTACATTTGCAAGTTTGTCTATTTGTAAGAGTGAATCTTGGAATCATCTGTATAATTTATAATTAAATAAACCTTTAGATATAGTAACCATAACTTTGAACTGAACTTGCTCCTGAAATATTCACAGAATGCTATGGGGATCTTTAAAAAAGATGCACAAAAAGAACTCTCCTCCAAAGCCGGCGATGACATTAGCGATTCCTCTGGTGACTACCTACCATCAGGTAGCCCGCCTGACTCATCGTTTAGATATAACTATAAATAGACTAAGTACTGGAAAAAACAACGAGATAAATAAATAAAGATGCACGCGAGTGGAACCACTTAAATAGCTAGTCGAAATACAAATCTCAACTGAAATAATTGTACTGCAAAACACTACAGAATCTAATGAGATTGCTTCACTTAAGACCTATAACCCTAGGCAGATAAACGCTCGGATTACAAGACATGCATCTTGCTGAATTGCCTGAGTTCGTTATTGTGCCAAAGACAGGTATCATTTACCTGCATCTGGTATTCTATATTACACTTGACAGTATAAATGACACGAAAAATTTGTATACAGGCAGGTGCGCGCGCCTACGCCATACCTCATACGTGTGGTATAATCTATTGCTAATTGCAGGAAAAGAGATATTACCTAGTTATAGTTCGATTTTTTAACATTTTCTCGAATATCTCATAATTGTCACTTTAAATTAAGACACACAGATCATGTTACTAATTTATACTACAGTATCAATTTAGGTATAATTATTCCTATCAGATAAGTTTATCAGCTTTCGAAGCAATAATTTTGCACATGTCGTTTCTTAAACACACGTATATTTTAAGAATCCGCTATAAGTAAGTCTGTGGAGAATGTGTGTCAGTAATATACTTAAAATACTTAAATATATAACTAAATATTCCTTTAATGCCTCAAATATGTTAGTTATGACGGAGAAACCAAAAAGCATCACAAAGCGCATATATTAAATAATATATAAATTAAAAATACATATCAAATAATTAAAGTAAATGTTGACGTTGTAACTACACGCGCAACTTATAACAACGTTATTGTAGTCAACTAAAATTATTGAAAACGTCAGCCAGATAAAAGCTCACGTTACTAATTAGGCAGACATCCTTTGTTTCAAGTAAAAACAACAGAGTTCCCATAAAACCAGTAAAGAATAGCTTTATAAAAATGTCTTCAAAAATTCATTGCCCGTACTTCACGTTCAATATTGTCAGTAATTACATAAGGCTTTATCCTTCGTCCCTACGGGCATAAATAAAGATCGTGCATGCGTCGTGTTTAAACTAAGTTTTGCAATCCTCCCATTGTTTATTGTTCGGAGGTACGGGCTCTTCGGAGCATTAGGTATTTGTCAGTACCGAGGACGATTGTGAAAATAGGTAACATGTCAATAACGATAGACACCTAATTTTCGCTGCGATGTTGCTCAATGCCAAAACAGATCGACAGTATTGTCGATAAATGCATGGAAGATATTTGTTGCTTAAAATAACAAAGGATGTATTAAAAATTCAAGACTGATCTCTCGAACTGTTAATTGAAGCGCTCTAAGCCTTTGGATTTTTAATGTCAAGGAACATCATTACAACATTAATAGTTATTTTTCTAAGAAATTATATCATAGAACATTCAGTTACAACAGAATTATCCGCCCAAAGATGTAAGGGTACACTTGTAGTCATGACTATGATACATGTATCATAATGCTAATGTAGTATTATTATCACATTTGGACTATTGTACCATGCGAGTAAATGTCACAAAACACTCCTATACCCATGTTGATGACTCAAGCTACGTATAACAATGGGCCAATGTGGTAATGGCAGGGGATAAAATTCTCATCTATTTTTGCTACGAAGAAAAACCTCGAGGAGAGTGACCAACTTCACTTTGCTGTCGGGATATTCCGATGTCGCTTTGTTACAATCTATAAAACATACACTAATAATTTTATGGACAAAAAATTAAAAATATTTATTTTATAACTAATTATAATATTATACTCTACGTCATTTGAAGGAAACCTTTGTGGTTCGACTCCGGCTGCTATGTTCAGATCTGAATAGGGCAGTAAGGGCAGACATGCTTTTCAAAGGCGTTCCATCTCAGTTGTCAGGAGTATCTTTGACCGATCTTAGCTAGGAACTCGAATCTTATCAGTTGATCTATGCTCGTTTGCTACTCCTATAAATCCGTACTTATTTCATCAAAAACTTTCATGTTAACAATGTAGCCGAACCTGAAGATTCTTTCAGCTTTACAAAGTGGCTAAATCTATCTGGAACTCAAGTTTTCTCGTACGAACTCAAACACTTTTGTTTACCAAAGACTTACTGTCTCAGACCACTTTCAAGTAATTGTACCAGTTTATTATAGGCAATTTTGGACTGTATTGAAATTCTTAAATAGAAATAAATCTTTGAAAAGCTTGTGAGAAAAACCTTAATATTGAATTTGCTCCTAACCTAATGGCGAAAAAATCGCGACCTCCGGGTTTAACAATACATAATTTATTGCTTCAAGCAAATAAGTATGTAGAGGTGTGTAACACCGCCTACCTATTTCTAAGGTGAAGCAGTTTTTGCGTTTCGGTGGAAGTGTGTGGTATGACAACTCCAGATCCAACATCAAAAAATAATTATATGTACCACTATGTAAAATTGTATATTATTTACCCTTTAAAAGATGCAAATATGCACACGTATGGAGTTTCTTGCGCCGCTTCTTCTCCATAGCGAAATACCTTCCGAAGCGGTGGTAGTTTGTTGACTTTCAAAAAGTATTCTATATGAATCAATTTTGAATAAATGAGATTTAAATTTGAATTTGAATTTGAATGTTGTTGACATATATAATATGAAGCGGCCGTAGTCCTCAGGAGTAGCAATTTATCTGAGAACGAATTTATGTAGAGACCCTGTTCAACTAACAACTGATACAGCTATTCCTGTTACGTAAATAACTAGCGGATATTATAAAAACGAAATACCCAATTGTTAAAAATATAGGCTATAGTAACCCCCACAATTTACACAAATCCAATGATACTTCATACGTTCAAATTCCGAAATCCGTTTGGGGTAAAGGCGTGCCAAATAATCTTATATATAAAATTCTCGTGTCACAATGTTAGTTACCGCACTCCTCAGAAACGGCTTTACCGATTTTCTCCAAATTTTATATGCATATTCAGTAGGTCTGAGAATCGGCTGCTATCTATTTTTCATACCCCTAAGTGATAAGGGTTGTTCTTCCTTAACATTTTTTTTAAATATGGTAACACACGTTTGCCGGGTCAACAAGTAATACATTATATACTCGTATATATATACTCTCGAAAAACATATTGTGTAAAAAATACTGTGTTTTTACTTTAAACTGTTTTTACTGTAAAAGAAATCCCTATATTTTACAAAATGAATAGTCACACTAATTAAGTCTAGGTAATCTGCCTGGCTTTAATTAAAAGCTCAATGCCAGACTAGATTAGAGACGTGAATAAACGACTTGATAATATTGTCGTAAAATAACTGCTGTAATTACGTAAATTCATTAGAGCTCAATTGTTAACCTTTTTTTTTATTTTTTTTTTTTTTTTTTTTTTTTTTCTATTATGAAACAAAGAAAATATTGTTAACATTTAAATTGAATTTGGTTAATCTTTGTCAAATTAATTTTGTTTTATGAACAGATTTCAAACTACAAATCGTTTTGGAAACTATTGAATATAGTGTTAACTGTACAAATTAGGATTCCGTATTTCGTATGGTATTTCGATGAAAATATCGGAAATTTCGTAAGACATTTAATGGTGGTTGAGTAGAAACCTTTGTTGTTCAAATCCAGCAGCACCACCGCCACACCTATTTCTACCTAATAACAGCAGAGTTAAGTGCTGCTGTGTTCCGCTATGTAAAGGTATTCTTTCCCGAGGCGTTCTAGCTTAGTCCTCAGGTGTCAGGTGTCATCTGCGACCAACCTTCGGTAGGAATCTGATCCTATCTGTTGAATTGGTTGATGATAGATCTGGGGTAGACACTACAACAGAAAACTTATAATAGTGAACACGCCATTATCAGACATAACTAACGTAAATTTTAAAACGAATTCCTAACTGTTTACAATCAATTTCACGGAGACTTTTAATATACCTCTGAAGCAACAGCTAACTTATCTTAGATTCCGAGCATTTATTGCCAAAGTTAATGTTATCGGAACGCAAGGATCTCACAATGCAATCGTGATTACGCTAATTGATATGCACAAGATTACCTTAACCCATCTAACCGTACAGGAAACTGCTTAGATAAACATGTTTAATTGTAACGCTAATCGCACTAAAAATCTGTGTTCACAAAGGTGTAACGAAAGTGAGCTCGCCTTGAGAAGCCGTGTTTCTATTTTTGCAGTGAAAAATTCTTTAGCGGCGTTGTGTACTTTGTGATGGATAAGAAATGTTAAACTCGCGCCAGGACACGTGGCCTGATCGAAAATTCGTAAGATGGCCAAGCAAACTGAAAAAGTCTAGATGTCATCCGGTGTCAGCTTAGAAAAATATGTGAATGGGTGTAAATTTTATTATTCAGGTTAGGTTTCGAAACTTTTCACTTCTGCCGGCACTTAACTTGTATGTATACCTATAGGTATGTATGTAACAGAATCTTTGAACTCGATATTCATCGACTTTGAACGGTCAGTTTAAATGAAAATTTTGTACATTTATCAAGAACCGATGACAATGCATGATTTTAATATTTTTTCCCATTGTCCTTATCAGGATCATTTTAGGATGAACAATTTTCGAGTCTGTGTTTGCCGCGGTAATGTGGTGCGGACTAAATCATAACTAATTAGTCAAGTGATGCCGTTATAGATTACAAAATTTACCACGTAATCGCTAAATGTCGTTAATTATTGGGATAAAGTTCATGGCACAGTTACTTGATTGCAATAAATATTACTTTTTAGTTTGATTAACTATAAAAGTGTAGTTTTTTTAATTATAATTTATTCACCGAACGTTTGTTAACATCAATTGAGAAACTGAAAACCCTACAAATGTAGTGTACTGTTTGTGCCGCGAATCTTAAGTGGGAACGTAATGCGTCAGGGAAGACGAAACAATGCTGGGTTATTAACTGGCTGTTGTTCACGATTTTGTCTACGTAGAGTCAGGATTTTTAAAGATTTTTACGGTACTGATATATAATTTTGTTCTTTTTACCCTATTACTGAGGGTAATGTTTTTCGAACGTGTGTATATGTTTTTTATTTCTTGGCATGCCGTACAGCCTAAATAGCTTGTAGGATTTTAACGAGTATGTATAAGGTGTTGTTGGATTCGACTAAATTTTACGAATAGCACAGCAGTATTTTGCAGCAGTCAATTTTTTCTTCTATAATTATTACATTTAGTACGAAATTAAAGTAACAAACTTGTTTAACAATTAACAAATTAAAGTAAAAAAACATTGTTTTGACGGTCGCTATCCACTATTTACTTTCAGTACAGGACAATAAAATTGTTTTTAACTGCGTCACGTCGCTCTAAAATTAACATAAGTTACACATACTTCGCTTTACCGATGCTACTTTGTAAGCTCATATGTACAATAACAAATACTTCTTAATAAACATACAAACAAACTTGTATAAACATATAAATATGGGTAAAGTGATGCGTGAGTGTGCTGAGCGCAACCGAGTCATGAACCTGCAACCAGCGTGGGAGGTTCCCACGTGCGGGCTCCAGTAATCATTACATTGCAAATTGTTTGTTAACCAACAATTTGCACCTTGTGACAGTGGCTTATTCAATGGCTTGAGTACATCTCGTTATTCTTACGAAGCTACTAAAACAATAGAGGTATATAACACAGTTTCGATTGGTAGAAATCTTGGTGATTCTACTGGGACGGAATAGTATATTAATGCTTCGGATATAAGTTTTGTTGATGGATACATGAAAATAAATGAACGAAATCATAAATATTTTCGGGGTTTTAAGCATTTCACTATGTAACACTAAAACTTACTATACTTATAAAACACTTAACGGTAAAAAATGCATTTAAAGTAGGTCTAAATTTTGTTTTGTAATAAAAATGTAAAATATGTTACAAATTTCTAATGACAATATATTGATTACTTACCGTATTAGTAACGCAAATAATAAACAAAAAAATGTAATTGTTGTTATAAATTCTATTCAGCAAAAAATACAATAAATATAATTATTTTTAAAAGGAGATACATTTTTTTAACATAATAAAATAAACAGTACCGTCGGCAAAATAAAATAAATTAACAAAATATCTGTTACAAAAATATAAGTAGTACAGTTTATATGCATAATTATTTTTTGTTTGTTTTGTTGCTATTATAATTGCAGTTTACTTTCCACATGATCGATTTCGATTGATTGCTTTAAAGTTGCCTCATTCTTGCAATAACGACAAAGTATGCCAACAAATTTTCATTAGATAAATGGTAGTCTCGATTTTGAAATAATTATGAGAATGTACGAGTAATGTGAGCTTGTACGTTACATAATGATGTAATATCATAGTAGTATCATGGATCATAGTGTTTCTACGATCCCATGACTGTTTTTAAAACTCAATTGTATTTTGAAATGATGCTGTGTTCGACACACACGTATATACGACACGCGATTAGAAAAAGCTATTTGGGTCGAATTTGAATTATCTACTACATAGAAAATACTATTAATAAATTCTTACGAATGTCAGTGTTAATGTTTATCTGTAAGATATCAATATCTAAAACCTCTAAGATTAACTTTATATCCGTCATACTCTAAGAATAACAGATCAAATTAATAAAAATATTGAATGACTCTAAAACACACCCGTTGAAAGTTATGTGGACAAAATCAATTGTTCACTTGTCACTTGTTAAAACTTTACCACATTCTCATTTTAATTGGGCATCCAATACTCGAATCTAATGTTGTACTTAGTATAAAATTGCGTTATTTTTATTTCCTTCTTTAACTTTTTGTCCTTCTCCGTAGTACCACAATTCCATTAAGCGTATTAAAGCGTTCAGAATACACTCTTTTTATTGCCATACAAGACAACCCAGTGTTATTGACACTTAAAATGTAAACGTTTGTAGCCGGCAGTGAAAGAGGAACATTTATAGTTATTACTTACAGTCTTTTACATTGTAGCCACCTACCGTCTTTTTCCAACGTTAATAGAATTGTGTGCGGTTGAAGGACCTCCGTTAAAAACGAAGTTCCTTTATCTTCATTGTAAAATTGTAATAATACAACAGACATAAAACAAATAAGTTTTAACGGAGTAACTGACCCACACATACACGGACAGTCACGTTATATTAGTTCGTAAAGAAACCGAATCAAATATAAGTAATCTGTGTAAAACATTTATTATTATCCTTATTTTGCAATTATAGGGACGAAGTAAACCAATATGCTCCCCCTGAATACAGAATATAGTGATGCTGCGTCCCCTTTTTTTTTTTTTTTTTTTTGTTGACGAGGGGGAAACCTTCAAAAGGTACCCGATGCCTTGGGAGCGACACAGGGTTATGTGGGACTCTTACCGCACTAAAACCCCCCCGGTGGCCGTCCTCAGCGCTGCGTAGAGGACTCCGGGATCTCCAAAGGAACGCAACCGGAGTCCTCTTAGCGCATTGCCCCGTTGGGCTCCGCCCAGGTGAGCTTATCGCTCACCGCACCGTCTGGTGCATACGACGGTATGCGACCACACATACCGCCGTCCTTCCCGGGGCCGTTGGCTGGGTGGTTCGAGCTCCCACTCTTGCCACCCACGACCCCAGAAGCCCCCTTTTAGTCGCCTCTTACGACAGGCAGGGGATACCGTAGCCCTATTCTTGTCCCGGAAGATGCTGCGTCCCCTGGAGACTGCAATAGGTACAGCCCTTCTACATTACAACATAGTCCATCTATGTATCAACACTGACATACTATGTAAGTAAAAAACAGATTAAACGTAGTTATTCCGTCTACATCCACATTTACGTCCTAATTACGCGTACGTTATAGTAGTTTCATAACTGTTTTTTTCCTTAAATATATCCGACATGTATGTATAACCAAAAGTCTGCTAGACGTCTTTAATACCTTTTATTTTCTTTAACTTAGTTCGTTTACATAAAAATAATAATATATTCAAATTTTATCTCATAAAATATAAGGTGAGTAATACTTAGTTCTCTGTAAACACTTGTGTTACGAGCTACACGTGTAGGATGGTACTCAAGTATAAAAATTATCTCGCTTTTCATGCGAGTGAACAACATAAATAATTCAAGAAAATATTCCAGCTTTTCTCTTTACGTGTATCATATAATCAATGAATTCTAATGGAAGCGATTAAATAGCTATAGAGTAGTCATTGTCGAGATTTTAACATAAAAAGTTTTATCTCGCTTCACACTCACACCATCTCGGATCGATGGACAAAACTTAACAAATATTTGAGATCAACTTATTACCAATAATAACTCGTGGATGACACATTTTCTTCTCATGCCCGGTCTTTTGCTACTATGTAGTTGAATCGCTTTTGAAACGAACAACAAATATGGTCAAACTTAACAATCATAGTGCTGGGAATTTTTTTTTTTTTTTTTTTTATAATATAGGAGTAGCAGACGAGCACGCAGTCCACCTGATGGTAAGTGGCTACTGCCGCCCATGGACATCTGTAATCAACCCCAGATAGGATTAGATATACCTACCTGAGGTCGGCCACAGATGCGCTGCTACCCCTGAGGACTAAGCTGGAATGCCTCGGAAAAGTATGTCTCCCTTACCACACCCTTCAAAACGGAACACAGCAGCGCTTAACACTGATGTTATTAGGCAGAAATAGGTGTGGCGGTGGTGCCGCCGGAGTCGAACCACAGAGGGTTCTACCACCTTTGCTTTGTTTTTTGAATACTTAGTCTTCAAAGGTAGCGACGCTTCTGTGAACGAGATCATGTAGGATTTTTAATTTTCATGGTTGCCACTTTGCATGAGGTTGCCTGCATGTCATTGCCTACCTCGTATGCTACCTAGGTCCGAACACGGAGAAGTATGTCCCTCTTACCACACCCTTCAATCAGAACACAGCAGCCCTGAATTCTGCTGTTATAAGACATAAATAGATGTGGTTGTGATACCGCCAACCATAGAGGATTCTATCACCGTTAAAACCATATACGATACAATAAACTATATTTAATATTTTATCGGTATCGGTATGTGGAATTTCACGATGAATATAATCAGTCAAAGCGAGATATCCACATGTTTTGACAGTTGGCGAATGACTCAATTTGTCTCTGTAATTCGGCTCGCATTAGTTTCTGATACAATATGCGCAACTCATTGTTGTTGCTTATGTTCATGCTAATCTTATTCACAACATTATGCATTTAGGACGCTTTAAAACAAATCCTTATGCATATGCGCGATTAGACACAATGCCCGTTCCAATATAATTAGCTTGTGATATCATATTCAGCACGGGAATGATAATTAGCTTTTACATAATTCAAAGCGTAAACAGTGATGGCCTAGTGATTTGACTAGGCCCTCAATAAAGAGGTCTGCGGTTTGAATTCCGGATAGGCATTCCTAATTTATCAAAATTTTATTAGAAATTAATTATCACATGCATTACTGGTTAAAGAAAATAACATAAAGAAACATACACACTTAATTTAGAAAAACAAAGTTCTTTCAGCCATGTGAAGTCTAATTTCACAGTTAGTCATCATCAGCCCATCGGTCCGTGCCCCAGTATGAGAGAAAACCCATGCCTAGCAAGGTAATGACGATAACATAATTCATTACTATTGAATAGGTTTACAAGAGGATGCATGATTTATATCGACAAAGCAATTTTCGTTCACAAAAACTGTTTCGAAATGTCATGAATTTTTGCAACCCAATCACAATCGGTAATGAATACGACGCGTGAATGCGAAACGAGTTCAGGCGCAATTAACTTTTCAAATTTATTTTTTTCGTCACCGTCCAAACAGCATGAACTATCGGTAATATTGACGCCCCACGGAACGCACTTGGCGGAGCGATTGCGATAGCGGTCTGACATGCAGAGGGTTCCGGGCTCGATCCTCGGTCAGACATCTGAATGATAAAATTAGATTTCCGTGGTTGGGTGTATGTTATATGTATTTGTCCATGTCACCCATGTCACAATCCTAGTGTGGGGCTGTGCAATCGGAGTGTATTGTGTGAATTGTCTGATAGGTTAATGCGGTAACCTCGCGAAAAGTTGTTTGAAATTACTGTTGTCGGTGGCGACCTGTCACGAACGTCATCATCGAAAATCACGATTGGAATTATTAGTTGGGAGTGCGCAATCCAATTTCAGTCGCTGCGTTGCGGTACAATACAATAGGGATGGCGGTCTGATATCGATTATTCGGAGAATCGATTTTTTGCACTAAAATATCGATTATTTTATTCGATCTTCAGTAATGGATCGATTTAGTGAACCGTATATTCAACCTAAACAATCGATTTTTTCGAAGTTGATTTAATATTAATAAATGTGTAATAGACGTTTTAACTGATGGATACGTATTTCATTCCTGAAACCCTTTTTTCTTGCTACCTTTATTCGATTCTTTAAGCGTCGATTTTCTGTGAATCGATTTATCATACTTCGATTCAAATCGATTCAAGAATCGATACTTTTCTGAAAGTATCGCCATCCCTACAATGCAATTTGCTATCCGAAGTTTCAACACGCGGGCTCCTCCCCACCCTATTTCATCTTCAACTACGTGGATTGGATGACACTATTTGTCGGGCGAATGAGACTATCAATATTTGAATTGATGATTCCGAACGCATGATGCGGCGACACGTTGCCTAAACATGCTTCCCACACTACAAATCGAATGTTGATGCGAATAATCAACGAGTTACTCGTACTCGTAGTACCTATTCCTGTAAAAGTTCTCGTGTCACAATGTTAGTTACCGTACTCCTCCAAACGGCTTTACCGATTTTCACCAAATTTTATATGCATATTTAGTAGGTCTGAGAATCGGCTATTATCTATTTTTCATACCCCCAAGTGATAAGAGTTGTTCACCGTTAACATTTTTTTATTTATATGGCAACACAACGTTTGCCGGGTCAGCTAGTTTTGCTCTGAATTTCTTTGATGATTTTAGTGATCCAGATCCAAGTCCACTACCCAGGTTGTTACGAAGAATATTCTGGGTTCGAACCCTCGATAAAGGGAATCCTACCAGAAGTATCTATAAATTTACACTTTTACATATGTGATACAATAGTAAAACTTCGCAAAGGAAAGAAGACTTCTATGTGAACTAAGTGAAACATCGTATAATAATCCATCCATACACCTATTTCTGTTAAAGGTAGCGGTAGATGATGATTCATTTATTTCATCACGAAAAGTTCGACCATCTTCATATTGATATTAACTTAGCACAACTCTTCTATATAATCCTTTGAAGAATATGATAACTATCGTAGTATAAGGTAATCCGTTAAATCACCCGAATAATGCATATTTTACACGGTCGACGGTTTGGAAGTATCAAATTTATTTTTATGTATATTTTTATTGTTTGCGGTGAGGATTGTCACCTCCTTAGGGGCTGTTTGTATGCGGACTGAGAATTACGTGCCGCGAGGATCCACTTTAGAAGTAGCGATAAAACAATTTGTTCTCAAAATAGCTATGTTGGATAATGCATATGGTTTCGCGGAATAAATTCTATCCTAGAATCCAATCTAAAGATGATCTGTTTTGTAACAAAATCGATAGATCAACGAACTCGTAGGTTTCACTAAAAATGTTTGTAAGCGTATGTTAATTAACGTGATGGAAACACTTAAAAATATAGTCACTGTTACTCGCAGAATGTATACGAATCCAACGCCAAAATTCGTCAACCGTTTGGGTTTTTAAAGCATCCCAAAGAGTGAGAAAACAGTAATGTTTTCTCACTGACCATGGTGGGTAACCACCATGGTCAGATACAAAAGCATTCATCATTAAATCTTAAAGCAAAGTAAATCTATGAAAAAACAGTATCAGTAATCACGATTTTGCAGATACTAACTTAAATTTCCACTAACATGAGAATTAAGCCAGAGGCGATCCTATTAAACATCGCAACATGAACTTGGTATAAGCACCTCATTAGTTTCAAATTAAAATCAAGCGAACTCAAAAAGCCGCCAGACCTATTGAAATAAACGATGCCTTCACCAAACAGGTATCACGAAGGCCTGTGATTATATAATTTAATTAACCTAATCGCGCCCTGTAGTCGTCAGGTTTCAATATCGCATTTGAGGGGCGCGCGAATGCCTATTGAATGCGTAATCGCAACGTAGGCGAAGTATATTTAAAAGGAAAACGTATTAAAAACGTAAACGTTACGTACGTTACGTAATAGATACGTAATGTATTTGATGGCTGAGCGGTCATTTCATCGGCCTGACACGCGAAGGACTTCGATGCTTGACCGGACATTTAAATGAATGATTTAGATTGTATTATGGACTATGGTGTATACCTACATATGTTTCCATGTCTCGGTCGATTAATTTGAATGAAATTTACTATCGGACCAGAATATGAGAATTTTGCTTTTACTCTTGCATGTCCCGTGTATGCAAGTTAACAAATAAAACAGAATTATCGGGAACATCTGAGTCGTATTGCTCGTATTCATTCGCATTCCTACGACGCCCTTTACTTTTGTCGTCTGGCTGATGTAGTCATCAGCCAGACGACAAAAGTAAAAATTACAATTTGCCTAAAATAAAAAGTGGAAATAAAAAATATCTATCATTAATAATTGAAATTATTATTGTTATGCATTTATCGTATCGTTTACTATAAACGCATATACGCGGCATTTGTTAATTCGTACCGCGGTCGCTGCGCGGATTCGAGCGCTGTGGTCACTCAATAAATATTCCGTAATCCATATGTAATTAACGCACAAATGAGCTACGGTGTAATTCAATTGATCCTTTAGAATAAACAAACAGTTCATGCACAAATCGGATGTGGTTTAGCAGATTTGCATATATGTTATTATATACGTGTACAGTAATTAGCGGCATTTACGGCAATTACTTATTTATTTGGAGCAAACAAAATTGAATATTGTTTTTTTGCGTAGCAAGAAAATAAAAAGCTACAAATTTTATTTTTCACATTTATAAAATAAAGCCGTTTCTGAATTGATACTAGTTGAAAATGTTCCGAAAATTGAATTTTATTTTTTAGAAAATATCGGTGCTTACAAGATTTATAATATTGGCTTATTCAATTGAAGCGTGCGAAGATTTATAAATGATTTTGCTTCAAGCTTTAAATCTCACTTAGGATCGCCACCGAGCCAATTTACTATTCACTGCTGTGAATTCAGATAATTTAGCTCGCTACACAAGTTGAGTCACGTTTAGTCGCCTGGCCGTAGCGAAAATGTTTTCGACTAGCAACACTGCGACGTGAGTAAATAATCCGTGCAGAGGGGTACAATACTTATGTGCTTTAGTCATCCTTGCTAATATTATAAATCCGAAAGTCTGTCCGGTTGTCTCTTCTTCACGCCTAAACCACTGAACCGATTTTAATGAAATTTTGTACAAAGATAGTCTGAGATTAATCGAAGAATCGATCTTTTGGACCAAAAAATCGATTATTTTAATCAATATTAGTAAGGATTGAATCGTAAACTATGCATTTGATCAAGTGATGATCTTTGGCAAAATTGTTATCCATGAGCCCACGAAGGTTCCAGAGTTGGTACGACCAATTTTTGCCAGATGGCGCCACTGTCGTTCCAATGAAGGTACGAATTTTTAGTTTTATGTATGTTAGTATGTCTATGTATGTAAAAACTAGTAAATAATAATATATCTTTATATTTTTTGCATACCTAAGTTCGATGTTTGATAATTACTGCCTATTCGCTTTTTACATTTCGGTGACAATAATCTGGAAGCGATCGAGTTTATGAAGTTTTTCGAAGTGACTTGTGTATTATAATAGCCAGGATATACATTATTGTATTGCAAAAATATTTATCTAAAATTCTATTGTAGACATTTTTAAAACTTTTTCAACGCTCTGATTATTTAGTTACTCTATAAGTACACTACAATATATTCGTATGTGTAGATTATATTAAATTTTATTGCAAACGGATTAGTGATACTGATATTTATTTTACCCTATAAAGTAAGTAAAGAATAAGTAAGTAAAGAATAAAGTTTCTTAAACCATCTATAAGTATATAGCTTATAACCAATTTATTTTTAAACTTTAACTCCTTTGAACTTAGGCATAAACGTTCAAACGGGGATTTGCCGTTCTACACGCTTTATTTGATCACGTCCTGTACTACAGGTTCTTTTGATAAAGTGAATCCCGGAAACTACACTCTGAAAGCAATCAAGTCGGTGTTAACGTTCAAAGTAATTTCTTTGGCTTCGTTCGCCCTATACACGACGGCAGAATCCATGTACCAATGGAAACGAGTTTATAGCTTTTAACGTTTAAAATGTTGCAATAAATATTAAGATAGAAGCAATAAAAATGTTTTAACAAATTAATATATGTTTATTATTAAGATAAAATATGATTTTCACACGTAGATGCAACCTCAGTTCCTAAATTAAAACATGTCGACACTATTCCTAATGTATTTTAATAAGATAAGTGAATAATTAACATTTTTGTACATTTTGTTTGCTTATCTATCAAAAATATTATTAATACATTGAAACGGAAGAAGTTAATAAATCTTAAGATATACCATTTAAATAAAAAATGAATAATATAATTTATTTGGGTACATGTTTAAAAAAAAAACTATTTTTACTACAATTTTTGATGGTAATTAAATGTATATCCATTATTATACGTAATACGCACTTCCTACCTATTTATGGATAACTGATTCTCTTTATTCGTAGCAATTTAGTAATTACGTACGAATTAACTTCACACACTTGATTTACTGTTAAAAATAAAACGCTAAATTGCTTTCTAAAATAGACAATTATACCCTTTAACACTATTAATACTCATATTGTATGATATTAAAAACAATGGAAACCTAACCTTACCTAACCTAACATACTACTTACGTTAGTTAAGTTATATAACGTTTCTTCATACCGAAAACTTACACTTGTCGAAATATAAAATGCAGAACTACATGTTCTAAATTGGAAGAAACGAACTAGGAACGAGTAAATTGAAAATTAGCACTCAAAGGGCAGATCGTAGCAAAAGCTATTACAACAACACAAAGGCATACAGAAAGTATAACGTCAGTGTGTATGTGGTACTAAAATTGAATGAAACTGCGAAATGTTATAATCGCTAATTGAGTTTCATTCCCACAGCGTTCGTTCCGCGAACGTATTGCGCCGGCTTCGCTGGAACAATGTAATTTGTGCATTACTGCGGCTTGACTAATGCTTAGTACTTTATTATACTTTTTGTTCGTGAAGCGTACCTAGATAGACAACAAATAAGGCAATACATCTTTCTATGTTCGGAAAATTTCTTTAGAAATCTAGCTTTTCATGTCTGTACTGTATTACGTTCTTGTTTGACAGCTTGGTAGTGAAGTCCCAGTATGCTTTTGAAAGGAAAGACGAATTTTAAAAAAATGTTCGTTTTGCAAATAAAATTTTGACGTACGTTGAGGACAAAGGAAAACATAATGAGGACTATAATTATCATGCAGGATATTTCTCCGTATATTCTCGTTTAGTATTCGACGTCTATTGTGTCCTAAAATACCAAAACCCGCGCTCATTAGTGATAGAACATGTCGGTCGAGTCGATCGTAAAGCAAAATAAAATCCAGAAATACAAAACGACTTCAATTGTTTTTTATATTAAATAGGAGTAGCATGCAGTCCACCTGATGGTAAGTGGCTACTGCCCATGGACATCTGTAATCAACCCAGATAGGATTAGATATTCCTACCTGAAGTCGACCACAGATGCGCCGCTACCCATGAGGACTAAGCTGGAACGCCTCGTAAAAGTCTGTCTCCCTTACCACACCCTTAAACCGGATCACAGCAGCGCTTAACACTGCTGTTATGAGGTAGAAATAGGTGTGATGGTGGTGCTGCTGGAGTCGAACCACAAAGGGTTCTACCACCTTCAAATCCTATAAATACTGTAGTACTGAATCTTATACAAAGTCAAAGTTTTTTATGATCAATACCGAGAATTCAAAAGCAAATATTACTAAGAACCTTGGAAATAAGTTACAATCGTTGATAATTCAATTAGTGCGGAATAACGGTGCAAAAAACTGAGTTGTGAAATGTTATAACGGCTAATTGAGTTTCCTTCCCAACGTTCGGTCTGCGAACATATTGCGCCGAGTGTATAATCTAATAACTAAAACAATGAAATTTGTACCCTTCAGCACAAAAGCCTAGGTCTTTCCATATGCGATGTATGTAAAATATTTTCTATTAAAAGTTGCTGTAAATTAATTGTGTAAGTTGAGATTTAAGGAAGATTTTTAAGTCCTAAGACACTTTTACAAAGATTTCTAGAGATATACGATGTATGTTAAAATATTTTCTTTTAAAAGTTACTGTAAATTAATGATGTAAGTTGAGATTTAAGGAAGATTATTAAGTCCTAAGACACTTTTACGAAGATTTCTAGGTTCTCAAGAGTAACAACTTTCAGGCCAGATCCATTTCTGGAGTTGATAACAAGGGACGGCAAATTCCACTCACCATCAGGTCGACTGCATCGTAGTGTGCCACCTCTATAACGTTTATTTTAAGAATAATAATCAATACAAACATGGTCAAGTCAAATTATAAAGCAGTGGAGTATTTAATTCCTAATTTGAAATAAATAACATTGTTTCATCAAACCGACTAACTCTGAATTAGGGATGGCGATCTGAGATCGATTAATCGAAGAATTGAGCTTTTGGGCCAAAAATCGATTATTTTAATCGATCTCCCGTAATTTATTCAGTGAATCGATCTTTCATCCTAGAAAATTGAAAGTTGATCTTTTCGAAGTTGGTTGAATGTGCTTTAGACATTTTTTGATGTCGGAATATGTATTTCAGTGCTAGTTTGATCCTGATGACTTTTTTTGCTACCTCAGCCTTTTTTGCTAAAAAGAACAAAGATCGATTTTTGGAGAATCGATTCTTTGGGCCTCGATTTTTTTGTGAAACGATTTATTGTACTTGATTCGAATCGATTTTTTCGGAAATGATCGCCATCCCTACTTTGAATCCATTCACAAGCTACAAAGTATCTGCTTCGTGGAAAGTTGGTCGGTTTTAAAGCAAAGTTCGCAGAAACAACGTCCACAACTTCTGATTAGCAGCATTTAGGAGTTGGAGAGCTCTATTTACATCGTGAAATGTCAGAGCAACAGTTCGTTGTTACACATACGGAGCGAAGTCGCTACGCTGAGTTTGGACAAAGTTTGCGCTCTGCTTAATGCGGAAGATCGTTACGACACGAATTAAAGTAGATAACATTGTTGATTTACGTTTATACTAGTACTATGTATTGACCCAGAATACTATGTTCTTGGATGGAAATTATTTTTCCAAATGTGCGTATATGTTAGTGTTATTATAGTGTTATATTATTCGATATTATAAACAAGATTTTGGCTATAAAACTTCTTATTATAAAATATAAAAAGTATCGTATTTTAAATATCAGTAGAAATATTTGATTAAATTTGTTTGCACTGGGTATTGTTATTTTTAGATAGCAGGTAAGTTTTAATAAACTATTTTAGTCTTTTTAAACTAAACAGTTTTTTTTTTAAATTGCAACACAAGTAAAAAATATAAATGGTAAATGTTCGTCATCGTGGTGTTATTATACTGAAATAGTTAGAAGTTATAGGTATATACCACCTAAACCTAGAGCAATACTATAAAAAGTTTTTATTATATCGTAATTACTATTTATAAAATGCATTTATTTACTAATGATCAAAACGTTGGTTGAGGATAAGACATAAAAATAAAGTTTATTGAGAGATTGTCAGATCAATAACTGGTAGTCGTGCCCTTTTGTGGCCAAATATTATACTCTCCGCCCTAAGTTTGTTAAGTTAAGAACTCATGAATAACGAAAATCATAATCCTTTATTGTCATGCTGTCCTGATTTCGCAGGTGGTCGAACTTAATTTAATTATCACAAATTGTACTTAATAATTTAATGTTATCTTTGATTAAACAGAAACGTATCAAATAATATGTTTTGTATACACTACTTTGAATGAAGAAGCAAATTATTTGGCGACCAGCGTGGCGGAGCGGTCACCATACCGGTCTGACGCGCAGAGGGTCCCGGGTTCGATCCCCGGCCAGACAGATATCTAAATGATGAATTTAGGTTTTTGTTTCTGGGTCTGGGTGTTTGTGTATTTGTGTGTGTGTCCATAGCACCCACGATACAGGGAATTCTAGTGTGGGGCTGTGAGTGTAGAAACGCGTTAAGCGTTAGTTGGTTTTAAGAGATACTTTCGTTGTTTGTTTATGTTAACAGACATAGTAAGTGCCAGACACTTGCCATAGCAGTCAAAATAGTATTTTTCTATAAAACACTAGCTGACTCGGCAAACGGTGTGTTGCCATATAAATAAAAAAAATGTTAAGGGTGGACAACCCTTATCACTTAGGGGTATGAAAAATAGATAGTAGGCGATTCTCAGACAAATAAAAATTGGTGAAAATCGCTAAAGTTGTTTCGGAGGAGTACGGTAACTAACATTGTGACACGAGAATTTTATATATAAGATTATTAATAAGTATGGTTTGCGTCTGCGCGACGGTGTTCCCATAAAATTAAAAATCAAAACGTTAACACGCTTTGTTATTATTATTTTTTTATTTAAAAAGTATCTTATCTTTTTTGCAATCTAAACGTCTAAAGTAAGTAATAGGGACATATGCTGTAGTCCTCAGAGATTTGGAATACTACAATATGTAAGCAAATTTGATAAATTCTATATACGTTATTTTGTACACAGTAGTATACGTTGCTGCTATAAGCTTTTAAATACTTGTATACCGCACTCAAACCACAGTGTCTATTACACGTAAATTAAATAAAAGCCTCTGAATACTTAAGAAAATGGCATCAATACATAATAATATTAGCCTTGATCTATTTTCGCATCGAGTTCTGAAGTAAACGGCAAGTGAGTGATTTCGGCGACGTGACAACAAGCACAAAGGCGCCGCTATTGGCGTGTGTCGAATGAGTAACGATGGCCTAGATTTCGATACGCATATGGTCGGAAACACAATCAAAACTCAATTCTAAGACACTTCCAAACCATCGAATCACGCAATCTTACGAGCCGAAACTTTGAAAATGCGATAATAGTGACTACGATTCGTAACAACTTTGCCTTTGTGGGAGTTACGTTGATGAGAAACTAAACAGACGTATATCCTTACTAATATTATGAATCCGAAAGTAGCTCTGTCTGTCTATCTGTCTGTTTGTCTCTTCTTCACGCCTAAACCACTGAACCTCGAGAAAGGACATAGGGTAGTTTTTATCCTGGACATACCCACGAGAACTAGGGAAGGCGATCTATGATCAATTAATCGGAGAATCGATCTTTTGGATCCAAAACATCGATTATTTTATTCGAAATTAATAAGGATTGAATCGTAAACTATGCATTTGATCAAGTGATGATCTTTAGCAAAGTTGAAGGTACGAATTTTCAGTTTTATTTATGTTAGTATGCTATATTATTTTCTTTTAAACGCGGGCGAAGCCGCGAGCAACAACTAATATTTAATAAAGCAAACAAACATGCATGCATGCAAGACGTATCACCACTCATAGAAATAAGACACTGTCTGTGGATTATCAATACCAATTAAGATTAGAGTCCTACCTGAAGTCGACCACAGACATTTTGATACCCTTCTGGACTAAGTTGGAATGTCTTGGATATGTATGTGTCTCTTACCAGAATCTTCCAACCAAAACAGAGTAGTACTTAACACTGATATTATAAAACAGAAATAGTTGTGTCGGTGGTACCTCGAGTCGACCCACAAATTCTTCTACCACCTTCATAACATCACAGACACACTTTCTGGTATTAATGAAATAACTCCTAAGATTTCTTCGCTAAAGTTAGCGATAAACACTGTAGTCTAAGTCCTACGGACATTTGCAATCCCACCAACAACACAATGAAAAAAGAAGTTAAAGACAAATGAACTTAGGGGTTACCAGCTATGCTGATAAAACAATTGGATCTTGGGTGCTAAGTATTATAAAAGTTCCTTTCATTATATATAAGAACTTAGAACGTACAAATCACTTTGGTCGATGTAAAGAAAAAATCGTTACGTTCATTGATATCAAATGTATAACTTAACAAATATGTCCAACAAAATTATTTATGGTGCATACTTTAGTAATTTAAACACTAAAATAATTAACTTGCACGTCTCTGCCAGAAAATATGAATTACAAATTAAAAACCTATATTTTGCAGAAAATTTTCATTTTTTTTTTACAAAACATGTTTACCTACTTGGACTCTATTTTGATAGTTGGGCAATGAAATCACAAAGTTCAATATAGTGTAGAATTTACATAGATTCTCACATTCGAACGTGGAAGGTAATCTACAAATGTGTGGGAAGATTCGAGTTTACTGATGCGCGGCACTTATCTAATATTATTGTTTGGAACTGTAATAGACACGAAACAAGGGCTTCTGGATGGCCTCACGATATAGGTATCGGAACTTAAACTTTGTATCGCAAATTATACTATCTACAAGGTTCAAAGATTTGCGGAAATATAGAGCTTTAGGAATTTTTTTTTTTTTATATATACAGGGTGAATTTTTCAAATATGCTTTCAGGGCCAAATCCGAAACTATTAAGATAGGCGAAAAATGCTGAAAGGAGTTACGAGGCCTATTTTGATAAAAACTAAAACTGCATCATTAGTTTTTTAAAATATTTTTTTCCCTAGCCGGGAAACGACCGAGTTCATTTAAAAAAAATACACCATCTATATTATTCCACTATCTGATAGTGTCACTTATAAGGATCAAATCGTGGGAAGTAATGTTATATGACAAATTAAAGGAAAACCCTCAGTGTTGAGAAAATACATACGCCTGAGACCCAGGCCGTAGCTAAATTATTTAACCCGAATAATTCCTTAATCGGGTTACATGTGACCATTTCGATTCCCGTCAGTTACCGCGGTTCATTCGGCGGTCATTATTCTCGGGCACGTCGGCCGTCGCTGTCGGCCGTCACCGCCGCTCCACTCGTGACTCGGAATCACACATGTTTGCACATATATTAACCAGAGACCAAGCGTGACTAATGGCTCTTTAGTACATGTTTAGAGAACGATTTTTAATTTTATCACAGTTTTCTTTGACTGAATTAATAGTATTTGGAAAAGACTTTTTAATTCTGAGTAACAAGCCTACCTTTTTTTGTTTTGTTTACGAGGGGGAAACCTTCAAAAGGTACTCTATGCCATGTGAGCGACACGGAGCTATACGGGATTCTTACCGCACTAAACCCCCCCCCCCCCCGGTGGCCATCCTCGGCGCTGCGTTGAGGACTTCGGAATTTCCAGGGAACGCAACTGGAGTCCTCTCAGCCCGTAGCCCCATCGGGCTCCTCCCAGGTGAGCATAAGCTCGCCACATCCACTGGTGTGTACATCGGCATGCGGCCACACATACCGCCGTCCTTCCCAGGGTCATTGGTCGGGTGGTTCGAGCTCCCACTCTTGCCGCCCACTACCCCGGAAGCCCCTTTTAGTCGCCTCTTACGACAGATAGGGGATACCGTAGCCCTATTCTGGTCCCGGAACTACAGGGATAGAGTAACATACACATACACTACCATTAATTTTAAAAAGGTAGTTGAATATTTGTTATACTTGTAATATGCCAATTAGCTATGTATGCGTGCAGACAAGGGTGTTTGATTGAGAGATTTCGATGGTTACTAAAACTATTTATTCAATTTCTACAATGGATACTATATTCTAAACTAATATCTAAATTAATCTATAGTGAAATCGCACGATGTTAGTAACGAGAATGAAGCTCTGTCCGTGGGAACACTACACGACACCACACATTACTTGAGTTGGCACTATTTTATATATGTAAAAACTAATAATTCGGTCCGAATATGATAAATTGGCAAAATCAAAATATGTGTCTATGCATTCATCATTGATTTATCGAAAAGGTTGACAACAAATGTTTAATACTTAATACATACATTTATTAAATATGTAGTAAGTGTCACAGCATTTGATTAAAACACTATTCGTGTAAGGTTAAAAGCAAATTTAATATTCATGTTAGCAAACAATGAAGAACCCACCTAACAAATGTTACAAAGGATTGTGCTTTGTAACATTTGTGGGGTGGGTTTTATGGTAAATAAGATCTTTTTAAAGTATTTTCTTTTTAGTGTATTATCTTTTTAATGTTTTTAATCACCAAACCGGTTTAGAGTTCTACTGTCACTGACACATTACTATTCCTAAAGACGAACAGAAAGAAATATGTGGAGAACCCGTTACGTGATTTTTTACAAATTCCTTTATATGTATAAAGCACACCTATACCTACATCTAATAATAAATCACTTATATCCCAAGAAATTCTCAATTTACCGTATATTAGTGTTGATCCGTCATAGAAAAAAAATATCAGATAAAGCTAGATCTAAATGTTTCATTATAATTCCGTGAATGCAAATTGTTGTTTTGAAATACAATCGCTAGTCTGCTTTAACCCTTAGAGACAAGCGCGGAACGGTACTCTTGTACTATTACATCAGAACGATACATCAGGTAGCGCAAGTGTATGTTCTAGAAATGTCCAGGCTATTACTGCTTAGGCAATTCCTGTCAAAGTAAAGTAAAAACAAGTTGCACATTAGCTATTAACTTTGCTTAATTCGCAACCGGATATTATTGCAAACGAATCCACAAGTCACGCACAGTAGGTAGCTATTAATTAATCTGTGCTAAGTTGAATAATTGTTAATTATGCTTTTTTTATTTATCGATTATAGTTTCATAAACTAAGAACACGCGTTTTAAGTCATCGTCGGCGTCGTCGGCGTTCGCGTTTTGGCGATTTGCTGCGTTCAATCGCCGTATCAAAACGCTCGTTATAGCTACTGTAGTAATGCTGCGTCGTGTTTTACGTTTGGTTCCTACATCGAACGTGCAAAAGTATCTAAATAAGTAGCGATAAGTAGTATAAGTCAGTTAAATAGCGATTTTTTTTGTTGACGAGGGGGAAACCTTCAAAAGGTACCCGATGACTTGGGAGCGACACAGTCCTCAGCGCTGCGTAGAGGACTCCGGGATCTCCAAAGGAACGCAACCGGAGTCCTCTTAGCGCATTGCCCCGTCGGGCTCCGCCCAGGTGAGCTTATCGCTCACCACACCGTCTGGTGCGTACGACGGTATGCGACCACACATACCGCCGTCCTTCCCGGGGCCGTTGGCTGGACGGTTCGAGCTCCCACTCTTGCCACCCACGACCCCAGAAGCCCCCTTTTAGTCGCCTCTTACGACAGGCAGGGGATACCGTAGCCCTATTCTTGTCCCGGAACTACTGGGATAGCGCACTGCATCTAACTTCCGAAAAGCAGCTATATCGTCGATTGCCGATGTTAAAAGTAGCATGACTGCTGCGACCCTTAATCCAAGTAAAGAATGAATGGTTCTTGCTATTACGTACAATTTCTATATTAGAAATTTCCTTGGTCATTAGTACCGCTTAAATATATTACCGTTCAAGTTGCTTTGAGACCGGAAATCGTCGCCAACGAATTACTTAAGTCACGCACGGAACGTTTTATCACGTTCCATTTTTGTTTTATTAATTTTTTCCATTCAGTAAAAATAGCCATTAAAGTATAATAAAACGGTTTGGCAGTAGCACCTCAAGAATGTATTGTATTTTTTTCAAAAAAATACTATTAAGTTTGTTTTTCATTTATCAATAGGTTCTGGTGGTTTAAGAAATAGCAGTACCTGTATGTTAGTTTCCAAATGTTAACACAAGTTCAATACAATCTTCGTTCAATTCAGCTGTCATTTTGCTTTTTGATTTCCGCAAAAAATACCAAATTTTGTTTATTTTAAAATTATAAAACATTCATAGAATCCATACATTAAAGAGATACGCCTAAATATAATACTTAAATAAATTATTAAAGTTGTTAAGCACCGAAAGAGATACTCCTAAGTATAACACTTAACTAAATTAATAAATTTCTCAAGCACCGAATAATTAATGAATTTAAAAAAGTACACAACAATGCTGCGGAGCACATTTCCTATCCCAGTTAGTAAATTGAAGGCATGACGCTAACAGTCACCACGACGAGTACCGCCATTATGCTCGATACTAACATGACAGGTCGCTTACAATTCGCCAATGACGGCTTGAAATGCTTCATAGAGTGATATGACGCAGTTCGCATTTTGCAATCATTACAGTAATGGTACCAATGCTGATACAACAGTACAATGACGCTGTGGTACCGGGACTCATCAATGCGGCTCAAATATGATCGCTAATGTCACTCAGCTCTCGTAGCATTATACTGTCAGCTACGACGATACAAAGCGGTAATGAAACTTTTGTTGCACACAAGTCATTTTGCGACAAACAAAATGTACACTAATATCGACGATAAGCTGCTTACCGCTCTCTTTGACTAAATTTCTCCCCTTGCGTCCTCATCTCAGTGCGATTAATAATTTTTAATATATTTTGCATTCTCTCGTGGTTATTTTTGTTAGTAATATCTATAAGTTTTCCCTTTGAGACCTCCTCTTTACGTTATTAACACTTTAAAATAGTTTTGCGACATTATTTTAATTAGAGACTTCGCTTGTTATTGATTATCTTAGCGAGTGGCTCGTAATTTAACTATGCAATATGATAATAAGTGCTTACAATAGTACCGTGAAACAGTTGGCATTTCACGTATTCATGTTAGTGCTAAAATGATGGCATGAATGTATGTTAAAAACTTATGTGCTCCCAGGATTTATCGATGAGGCTCAAATATGATTGCTTACGTCACTCAGCCGCCGTAGCACACATTATGCTGTCAGCTACGGCGATACAAAGGCAGTAATCGAGCTTTTGTAGCACGCAAGTCATCGTATAGTGTTTAAACAGAGTGAATGCTAATATCGATGGTAAGGGCATGCACCTTTTTACTGGCAGTCAACATCCCCCTTTGAGATCTCATCTCAGTGCAATTAATAATTTTATTATATTTTTCTCGTGGGTATTTTAATATTCGCTTATTAATTTTTTAACTATGCAATTTTCTCGCTATTTCAGCAGAGCTAAATTGTGCTAAAGCTCACTTTAAAAAGTATACTCAATTGGTATTTTATGCATAATAAAAATATATTAGTAAGTAATTAAACCAACGAGAGTACATGAAAAACTGTGTACTACCGGGATTCATCGATGCGGCTTAAATATGATTGCTTACGTCACTCAGCCGCCGTAGCACACATTATGCTGTCAGCTACGGCGATACAAAGGCAGTAATCGAGCTTTTGTTGTAAGCATTGTATAGTGTATAAACAGAGTTAATGCTAATATTGATGGGAAGCGGCATGGACCTTTTTACTGGCAGTCAATATACCCCTTTGAGACCTCATCTTAGTGCAATTTATAATTTTATTTTACTATGCTCGTGGGTATTTTAATATTCACTTAATAGTTTTTAATTTTACAATTTGCTCGCAATTGCATCAAAGCTATATTGTGCTAATGATCTCTTGAAAAGTAACTCTCAGTTTGGTATTACACGTGTAATCAAAATATTAGAAAGTAATTAAACTATGGTATGAGAGTACATGAAAAGCTGTGTGCTACCGGGATTCATCGATGCGGCTTAAATATGATTGCTTACGTCACTCAGCCGCCGTAGCACACATTATGCTGTCAGCTACGGCGATACAAAGGCAGTAATCGAGCTTTTGTAGCACGCAAGTCATTGTGTAGTGTTCAAACGAATTTTAAACGCCAGTATCGGTGGTAAACGGCTTACTACTTTTAAACGACGGAAAATTCATCTCGGTACGGCCTCATCTCAGTGATACTGATAACACAGAAATGTTCTACATTCTCGTGTTCCTGTTATTTGGAATTTTTAGCAAGCTCTTAAGTAATTTTACGAAATATTTTGGTGTCACAAAAATATACATTTCTACATGATTCTTAAATCATTTGAAATTACTTATAATTTCAAATATTTATAAGATTTACGTAACTATAACATGTATACCGACTAAACAAAATACTGGTATATTTATTTACATTCTTGCGTGGTTTAATTAAGTTATTTTTATGAACCAAATTTATTAGCTTTAGTGAGATTAAGAGAACCTTAAAACTGGTGCACGCTATCAGCCCATAAAATACGTTTCGTTTTGGTTTTATCGACGAACACTCAAAGGGACTTGAACAACTAAGTAAGCTTTCATGTAGTCGGAATCTCACACAAATAAACTAAAACAGCTAATTATAAATAATAAACAGGGTTTTAACCCAAACACAAGCGTCAAATTAATTTATTTATCAATGATCCATACTGTTTTCTATCTAATCAATTTTTGTCTATTAAATATCTAAATTTGACAATTTCTAGTAGGAAGGCATCTTTGGTAGGTAAATATTGGATACATAGTATCTATTTATTATTATGCATAGGGTTGACCGTGTCGTACGTTTTTAGTGTCAAAATTTATGCTTATTCATGTTATCACACTAGTAATTATATTTGACGTAAACCTTATTCAAATACTAACAAACTCTCCTTCAGATCCTGCGAACTCGAGCATGATGATTTCTAGCAAAGGGAAGCAAAATGTTTATATTTAGATCTAGAAAATATAATGATGTTTATTAAAACCTGCAATATATGCGATATAAAGGGAATCTATGACATTTATAGTATAGATTCCCTTTGTTAAGACCATATTTAAAGCCGGACGAAATATTCAATATTAATATCTCTTCTAGGACAGACAACATCCATGGACGTTTTAAAAATAATCTAAGAAAATGCTGTGATTACGAATTTCACAGAAAATAAAATTAGTTTAGATTGAATGTGGCCAATACGATCTTCTAATGCCCTCCATGTTCAATGAACTCTTATTTTATTACAACCTAGTTCATTATAGCAGAGATATTAGGCTAGCATAATTATAAATAGGCTTAAGAATGGTCAGATTTGGCCTCTCAATCGGAGGGTCTGGGGTTCCAATCCTAAGAATGCAAATCACATTTTTCAAACTTATGTCCGTTCTGTCTGAAGTCCAATTCACTTGACCAGCGCGGTGGACTATTGCCTAAAACTCACCCCATTTTGAGAAGAAACCCGTGCCCAGGGGACCAGTAATAGGTTGACGACATCGTTATAAAACGTTTTAAAAGTCTAGAAATCCGAGAAAACATCGCAAAGCCGGTTTGCAGGCAGGCAAACGCAAATTGCAAGGGGCACGAGGGCCCTTAGGGCGCAGCCAGTAACTATATTATCTACGTACGCTGCGGCTCTCAAAACATGCATGTCTACGAATAATGATGCGACCGCATCTCGGGTTATTCCCAGCAAGGGAAGGCTTTGGTTATTAGAAAATGAAATATTTTTAAATCTTCCTAACAGAGCAGTAATAATAGCAGAATAGAATTTCGGATTCTTACACTTAAAGTAAGGTTTGAATTGGTCCTTGATTCTTAGTGATTTCACAGAAAAATTACACAGAAACATCTAAAAAATCCTGCTCGTACTTGAAAGCGTATGTCAAAGATCCAACGATACGTACTAAGCCAGCGTGGTAAACTCTGGCCTTTCCCTTCCTTGCTCTGAGAAAAGGACAGTACCTAGCAATGGAAAGATGATGAAGAAGAAGAAAACGTTTTTTGTTTATTTTTCTGAGCTCAGTTTATTGTGATTGAATAATTTGTGTATGCATCCTAATTAGACACGTGTTATTAGTGTTAGAATTCAAACTAAATTAAAAATACCTCGTATATGTAATTTGAATACTCTATATAAAATAAAATCCAATAATACATATGAAATAGAAATAATTCAGAAATTTTAACCTTTCCAAAATTAAGATATCAAATGTGTAAAGAACGAGAACAACCCTTACGACGCACGCGTGACTCCGAATAAGAGATTGTATTTACGTTCTCACATTAAAGGACAGTTAATCCTTAATTATATCACAAAAACCCCTTCACCCGCCTTACAATTTGTTTACACACACAATTATTTACAAAGTATGATTTCATCTACTTTGTTACATAACGCGCGGCTTCCTCCGCATGATTTTAAATATTTACACTGTATTTTTGGTGACATAACCTTTTTTATATAATATAGGTGTGGCAGACGAGCATGCAGTCCACCTGATGGTAAGTAGCTACTGCCGCCCATGGACATCTGCAATCAACCCCAGATAGGATTAGATATTCCTACCTGAGGTCGACTACAGATGCGCCGTAGGACTAAGCTGGAACGCCTCGGAAAAATGTCTCCCTTACCACACCCTTCAAAATGGAACACAGCAATGCCTAACACTGCTGTTATTAGGCAGAAATAAGTGTGGCGGTGGTGCCGCCGGAGTCGAACCACAAAAGATTCTACCACCTTCGAAACCTATCTCATTCTTCGTAAATATTACTATTTACGAGTGAAAATCCTACTTGCATCCCACTTATATCATTAATATGTTAAGCCCACCGTTAACACTCACCTTTTTAAAGTCCGTTTTTTATAATCAAAATAATATTCTATAATACATTTTAATGAATGTAAAAATTTCATTATATAAAATAAAACCGTATTTTACAATAAATGTTAATCAGGTCAACTTTGATAAGATTATAATAACAACTAACCATGAATATCCGAATTACTCTCATAAAAAGAAAATATAATATCTGTCATAACTTATCCGTTTTGAAAACAGACACACAGAGAATTAATTCAAGAAAATGAAACCGTATATGAGACAGCATAATAGCCTTAATCCGATACGTAATATAATAATATTTGTGTATACGTAAGATAATAATCAGAATCATAATTGACATGGGGTTGAGGCGTCGAATATGAATGTATGCGATATTTACTGTAAACGCGATGATCCTTTCATGAATAATTTATTCGGAGCGCCGACAGTTAGGTGAACGCTGTAATTATGTAGGAGCTGTCGAAGTGTAATTATAGAGGCGATACAGCGTGCGAAGATAGGTCCGCGTGCGATATTTGATATCGCACGAAAACATGCAAATGAAAGGATCACGTTTACAGCCCGGGGCGGCCCACGACTATCATCAACGTACATGTGTCGTGGACCACACTGATCTGGTATTTATATAATATTAAACTGATATTCTAATTTCTTAATCTACTTATGGTATGACAAGGTTAAATCTATGAGTATTTAAATAAACGAGACAACTTCTTTCCAGATTTTAAGTATAGTAGAGTCGCTATATAACAGTCAAAACTGTGAATTTGAAAATGCTTTGTATTTTCTTGTTAAAATGTTAAAAAGATGTGTGGCCTATGTAGTGATGCATACATGTAATTATTCAAAGTATTGTAAAATATTTTTTTGTGTTTATACATATATGCAAAGTGTTTATATATGGTATAGTCGGTCACAATTGTCTTTCTTAGACTAAGGTTATCGAATCGAACAACAATGGATTTGGACTGTAATATAATCAATGTGAGTCCATGAAGTATTAAATAATACAGATCAATAAATAAAACTAGTCATTTAATCCGTGAATTTTCTCTTAATGTAAATAATGCACTAAAGAAGCAAAACAATAAAACTTCAACTACAAAACAACTTCACTAATATTATACCTTCCGACCATGTGAAACGTAATAAGTAATTAAACTTGGATTGCCTCGGAAGCGGTCAAACCCATATCATAAAACCGCATATTCTTGATTTCCTAGTCACCATGTAATTTCCATACACGGCTATTACGCGAACGAAAAGCATTAGCCATTTAACTTCCTACTACTCTTTCCACCTGCATATATTTTTCTAACTATGATAAGTGCCATCTTTTGAAAAATAAATATTGTTATCGCTTATGTGAATTTTATTTCTTACTTTTCCATGGTGGTAAATTAATGTTTCAATTTACGATAAGTTTTTAACAGTGAATAAAATGTGAATGAATATCCATGTTAAAGGGATTTTTTTCTCTTTTTATCTATTAGTAGATACAGAGTTAGACGTAAAATAGTCACAGCAATTGAACAATTGAAAGATAAGAAAAAAAGTAGTGCGGCTGATCCATAACCGTCAATGGAAAAGGTAAAATTGGGCCTTTTGCGTAAGACTTTTAGCCTTTCCCTTGACGATATGGTTCTATAACCTTTCAAACTTCGAGATAAAGTAAATTATATGTAATAGTATACCAATGGCTGCGTTGTTTAAAATATCTAGACATTAAGTACGTTTCCAGTTTTACTAAAACAAAAATACGAATGTGAACCTTTATACAAAAGTATAATTTTGTTGGTGGAAAAGTTCTAACACTTTGAAAAGCCTATCATTAAACAGTAAAATGTAACAAGTGTAGATCGGAAACCGCCACAACGTATACACCACAATAACTTCCTAGTTCTCATGTAACTGGACCATTCATCTGATGCGCGACCATTACGTGAATGAGAAACATTAGCTTGGCTTCATGTATCTATAGAGGGATCCATAGTTACCGTGGCTGCAACTCATATTATGTCCCACGGCTGGGTACGAGTAGAGATCCATCACCAAGCCCAGGTCTCCAGGTCTTCAAATTTGTAAGACCTGGATCGTACTCTACCACACTGTTTAAATGCCAATTGATGGACGACGTACGAGTTAGTGGGTTCACCAGTGGTTCCTGTTGGTGGTTTCCGATGTTTTCAAAAATGACTTACAACCACTGCTTTATCTTAAAAAAAAACTTAACGTGCCAAACTACAGAACCTTATAACATTTTTCCTCTGGTGGTCACCCATTCAAGTTCAACCGCGCCCGACGTTAAACTTCTTACATTATTTAGGATCTACAGAAGCTGCGTAGCAATGCGGGTAGTTTTTGTGGCCATATCTTTCACATATATCACAAATAACTACAGAATCATGTAAAAATTAATAATCTCATGTTGAGTGTGGTTTAACAAAACTTTCAATAAAATAAAAAGTAAGTATCGTTTAAGTCGAACTCATGTATACCTACTAGAATTCTTCCATGACACGAATGAATTCTCATCTGAATAATTATAGCTTCATTATTTTAAGAGTAGGTTAAATTTAGCTGGCTTTATTTAAACCCTGCTGATCAATATTCGTCGCCAGTCAGCCGTGAGGCTACATTTTGATACGACGAAATTAAATTTTGTCAAGTTGGATAAATATAAACGCGTCATCAAACCATCAAGTAGCTATTAATTTGGGACTTTATATTTTATATGAAATTAAAGTAATAAATGATCATGTAGTATATATTGTGAATGCCGATTGACTGACATTATGACGACCATATTTGTTCTTAGTGTCAACACAGCTGCGATTGGCTTCTGGTAGAACCCCAAGTCGAATTGGAGTTAATTATATCCATGAGAGTCAGACCCAACATGCTCGTTGCTACTTCAATCCTATAAAAAATCTAATGTGGATAGTTCACTGGTTCCCTACGGCCATATTTTTTACACATAAAATATACATACTTGTTTTATCTACCAGTAGTAGTAAGATTAACCCGGGGACACGGTTATGCTTCTTCCATGAGGATCTTCACTCTGGAGAATAAAGTTTGAATCCAAAGCATGACATTTCACCCGTGTGCAATTGTGCATATTATCAAATCTTTTTTACTTATCACTAATTTTGGTGCTTATAAAACGTAAGATTTATAATTCTTATAGTTAAAATGTAAGATTATTTTGATGTGAAATTGAAATGTGTTTTTACGATACAAAAACTACACAAAATCTAAGTGTGAATTGGAAATCTTAAAAAAGCGTTTTCGGTAAGAATTTTTAAAGCGTCCTCGGCAAAAGTGCACTATAAAATTTTCCATTAAGAAAAGCAAGCGACAAAAATAGCCAAGTGACTCTCCGGAGCCCGATCTAAAGTTAATCCTCTTTTTAATAGCTATTTCTTTATGTAAATATTAATTTGCAAAAAGTGTTCCATTCATTCGCCGCGCTACTATCTTGGATGAAAAATCTATTAACTGAACGTTACAAAATATAAAGAGAACCTGACTCCTTTGTGCATATTCAGCGAAAATGCAAAAATGGTTCGGAAAATTTTACTTACATATTTTTTCGTTTTAATGTACCAGAAGATATTATAATTCTTGACAGCTTTTCTCAGTAATTATAACCTAAGTTCTTTACGCTTTGAAAATTTTAAGTGTAATTTTCTAAGGTTTTATTCCAAAATATAAAATTAGCCAGCCAGCTAAACCAGTAATGTGACATAATGGAAGCATCATGGAAACTACACATAGATAAGTAGATTACTAGATTCACCGGAATTTTACTTCGATTGAGGCGGTACCTCTGACATACTTAATTCTGACTTATTATAGAATAATCTGACTCTGACTTATTCGTCTTGGTTTGAACCGTGGGTTAAGATGACAGATATGATTAACTCAATCCCAGAGAGCAACAATGCATAGAACCTAATGTACGCCCGTTAGTAATAACATTCAATGTAAATCAATATTTGACTACCAAAGATCGAAATTGAGGAACGAAATTGTCACATTTCAATCTTTAGTAATCAAAAATTATTAATATTGTAAATAACGGGTGTAGCATTGTTTATTTGAAACGGTTAGTATTGGATATTATTTTTTTTATAAAATAGGAGTAGCAGACGAGCATGCAGTCCACCTCATGGTAAGTGGCTTATGCCGCCCATGGACATCTGTAATCAACCCCAGATAGCATCACGGTCACAAATGCGCTATCCCTGAGGACTAAGCTGGAACGCCTCGGAAAAGTCTCCCTTACCCTTCATATCAGAACACAACAGAGCTTATTACTGCCATTATGAGGCAGAAATAGGTGTGGCGGTGGTGTTGGCGGAGTAGAACCACAAAGGGTTCTACCACCTTCAAAGTTAGGATTGCCTTTCATCCGTTGACCTCTTAAGTTCATATTGTTAGCATTTTTTATTGCTTCCATCATATGAAACAACCAACGAACGCCATTCCAGTAACAAACACAATCGCTAAATTCAATAAACGTCCTCCAGTTAGCGGTTATATTATCGTAATATAATTCGTGTGAATAATCGCGTGTAATATCAGTATTATGCGAGGTTAGGCACGATTCACGTACATAATAGGTATAGAGAATCTGCGCCTGCGATGCTTAAACTATTCACTTTGTGAGTAACATCCGCTAAATGTCTATCGTTTGTCTATTTTATAAATAGTATTATATTATTTGTAGTATAATAAATAGTATTATAGTATTATATTATGTAGCTATAAAAAAATTAGTGAAATTAAGTTACACTACACTTATTTATTTTTTATACTGATATTCAGGTAGATGAGATAAAATTCAGTAATTAAGTTTTTTTCACCTTTGTAACTTTTACCACAGATTAATAAATAGTTACTACCTTTTACGAAGCGTTTTATATTATTAAAGTGCATATTTCGCAAACTCTATATATTTCTAAGTCGTCATACCAGGTTACAGGCTCAGTAAATATTATATGGTAATTATCCACATCCACATTGATAGGATTTAATCCATTCAAAAGAAATTTATAAAGTTTTTAGATTTCAAAACTCACAATATCTCCACTTCCTATATCGAAGCTTGTAAATATCACCGTATTGTATCCCTTGAGCAGCGCCGTAAACAGTGTGACATTATACTGTTATACGACATCATAACTGGGAAAATACATTGTAACGAACTTTTATCCCTTATTGACCTCAAGGTACCATCAAAGCATTCTAGACATATTAAGCCATTATTTAATATTCCTCGTGCAAGAACCAATTATACACAAAATTCAGTTTTCTGCCGCATTATAGATACATATAACAAACATTATTCAAACTTAGACTTCTTTTATTTAAACAAAACCTCACTGAAGAACGCAATTATAAATTTGCACCTAACATTACAATGACAGACATACCTACATTGATTTACACCACATACACAAACACAAACATACGCACACATGCGCATGTACATACACCTGACACACACACTATTTAAGTCAAACACAACCATTAACTTGTTATTTGTTTATTAATAGTTTATTGTACCAACTTGTAATTTTAATTTCTCATAGTTATTATTTAGTGTAATCCATTTTTGGCCTTATTATATGTAACAAATTGTAATCTTCTTTTATTGATGTGTAACGCTGTTGGATTGCCAAACAAATTAATAAATAAATAAATAAATAATATGATAATTACATGATAAATTAGATACGTGTTTGAACCTAACTTTTTATTTAAGTAGATAACCACTTGTTTTCTGTATCCAGGACACAAATATACTTGTAACTTAGATATACGAGTGTATAAAGGATTTTTTGTTATGATGTCCTATTTAGCAAACTTTGAGCACCTATGGCCGAAGCCCTCCACATCAACTATCGAGAGCGCTTGCCGGAATTCGTCACGTATCGCGTATGATATGTGACCTCCGCGAGGATTTAATGAACATCTTTAGGGCTTCGTCACGAAACTAACATAGCTACGTTTACTATCGTTTTGTCTTTAATAACTCCACTCAGGTATTAGATTTTAGTAAGAATAACAATATTCTTAATGTCATAAAATTTATTATGATTTTAAACAGCTAAGCTTAAAATAATATTTAAGAACAAAAACCCGAAATTATAGCCTACAGTCACTCCTGCATGACGAATCCATTGAGACCTCATATGTTAAAATCCGTCAAGTCGTATGGGCTGTAAGATGTGCCAAAGAACGAGAGATTCGTACATACATAGTACCTACATACATGCGCTCAAAAATAAAAAAAAAGTAAACAGTATCGTTTACATTAATTATAATTATCAAACAAGTTTTAAAAAATCAGTTAATACTTAAGACTACTAATTTAAGATATATATTTTAAGTAGTCATAAATACCCACCTACAGAGTAAATAAATATTATCTTCTCGGAATCCATGTCACATAAAACCTAACTTAACTGTAAAAAGACTGTATCATCGCACTAACAAATCACCCTGAAAAAGCACTCAGAAAAATTATTTCTTTACTAGTTTTTGCCCGCGGCTTCGCCCGCGTTTAAAAGAAAATAATATGACATACTAACATACATAAAACTGAAAATTCGTACCTTCAACTTTGCTAAAGATCATCACTTGATCAAATGCATAGTTTACGATTCAATCCTTACTAATATCGATTAAAATAATCGATGTTTTGGGTCCAAAAGATCGATTCTCCGATTAATCGATATTAGATCGCCATCCCTAGTACCCGTGAGATTTCCGGGATAAAAACTATCCTATGTCCTTTCTCGGGTCTCAGACTATCTTTATACAAAATTTCATTAAAATCGGTTCAGTGGTTTGGGCGTGAAGAAAAGACAACCAGACAGACAGACAGAGTTACTTTCGGATTTATAATATTATAAGGATTTGAATTTACATTTGCTCGCGTCGTTTCTTTAAATTGCAATTTTATCCAGTAGTACTCTGAGTATTTACTAAATAATTTGAAGAAACTTAAGTACATATTGCCCATATACAAATTTAAATTACAGTGATATGTTCATAAATTTAACTTTAAATAAATCGTAAGCAGAACAATTAAACACTTTTTATCAGTGTGAAATATACGACAAAATTACGGAACCCATTAATTCAAAGTGTATTGATGATTTTAAAGCCCACATACAAATCCTACGCTATAAACGCGTTAATAGCATTAGACACGCCAATTAAAGCTCTGATAATACAAGAAAGATGTTAATGGACGCTCACGCTGTTTAATAAACAATTGTGTTGCCTGCCCTTGACTTATTGATAAAAATAGTCGAGGTTCCAACATAATAGTTTCTTTATATAAGCGTACCCGCGGTGATCCCCCGCGTTCCACGTTCGAAAACCTTTGTACCTACCTCATTGTTGTGCAAAAGTACTACAAAAACCGCTACTATCGTAACAGTAATACTGAATGATACTATATTTCTTGAGTGTATCACAATAAAAGAAACAGTTAGAGGAAGAGATATTTTTGATATGATATGCCCATGTGTCACCGCACCTCACCACTGCTTCGGTACCCATTAACGCATCTCACAACTGCTCCGTTAAAACTGTTTTTGTGATAATAGTATATGATAAAAAACAAATGTGGAAATATAACTAGTAAATCTATTACTGTCTTACTTAAGGGTCTCCTTTCAGAGAGGGGGATTTAATAGTCAACGGCTTATCAAGCGAATTTGTAGATTTCATACACCATTGATATATTTTCAAAGATTTCTCAGTCGTGTAGGTTTCTACAGGTTATAGCAAATGATGATTGATTGATTTGCATTCGCACTTATAATATTTGCTTTAAGCAACATCCAAATTATATATGCAAATTATTTATTTCTTAAGTTAACTTGTACTGGTAAACAAAGGCTTAAAAACAACAACGCTTTTAGAAATCATTTCAATTCACACAAACACAATTAACTTATCTTAAGATAACTGAAGGCGATGAAGACATATAGCTGAACAACACAACAATATAATATATCACGAATATTCATGTCTTCATTAATTCTCGGATGCTCGGAAAGGTCACACGAGTCGTGTATCCTCAGCTCAGCTGTCAACAACTAATATCAATTTTGACAACATAAATTAGAATACGTGAGGGTCTGCTGATTATTGTTTTCTGTTTCCAACAATGATGCACGACCTCCACTTGTCAATGCACAGGGAAATGTGTTAACAGTCAATCAACGTAAATTGAACTGATGCTTATTGCGTACACAAGCGATGAATGCAAATGGAACTGACATAGGCGACTGTACATTACAAAATCGATTGTCGATATAATTATAGTTCGAAGGTGGTAGAAACGTTCGAGTGGTTCGACTCCGGATACAACGCCGTCACACGAATTTCTGCTTAATAAGAGCATTGTTGTGGTTTGAGGGTACAACGCATCAGACTCTACTCCTATCTGGGGTTGATTATTGATATCTATGGGTAACAACGGCCACTTTATATACTTGCAACAGTCTAAGTTGGCCCTAGTTAGTCCTTTATAAGTAATTAAAGTATTAGGGTATATTATTAAGGGTAGTATTAGGGTCTTTTGTAGGTTAGGCTGAAAAGATTCAAATTTTATAATACTAATATTCGTTCATTTTCATTTCAGATCTCAGTACCAGACTTTAACTAACGACCGTAAGTAAACTTTATAATAAATATATACAGTTGACTTAATTAAATCATGTTCTCAGCTAATAGAAAACTAGCACTATATAGGCTTTAGCGCCGAATAATCTAAACACTGCTTCATTTCATCGGGTCTCTCGAAAGCATTTCAATGGAGCTATAATTAATTTATTAATTTAGAACAGTAAATAAAGCTCTCTGTTTGCTGTTGTTAATTAATTTAGGGATTCCAAGTGAATGTTTTATGAATTCGGCCGTTCTGAAGGAGGTGAAGTGAGCGCGATACGACAATGGGTTCACGATGGGGTGACCTTGTGTATTACATCGATTCAATCAAAATATTGAGGCAAAGGTTATCTGAGGAACCCACTGAGCTATGAGCTTAGTCATATTTAGGGTTAGCACACGGCAAAACTTAAAAAGATGAAAATTAGGTACTATTGTAGTACTTCAAACCTTAAACTTATGTAATGTGTAGGTAAATACTTAATTAATGTTAAGGTAAGGTTTGTTTTGTTATAGTAACTGTAGAGTCGAAATAAGTATGAATCGTAGCGGGTTAGATCGCATTTTAGTATAATTATTTGATAAATTGAAGCTCTTAAAGTTTATACTAAATTGACACTGGTTGAAACTTAATTGCCAATTGCCATAAATAGTCACCAATGCTTCAATTACCTGTTGTCACAGCCCTGATAAAAGCCTACAGATCCATTGTGCTTCACTCCTACTTGTCGACGTCAAAAGATCTCAAACCTCATTCGAACCGAATACCATTGGAGTCACGGTCGATCACTCACTGAATTAGGATCCAGATTTGTATTCGAACGCAAATATTGCAGTTATGTTAGCCTCAAATAATAATATTTTAGCGGCTAATAAAACTGCAATATTTATACAAACATTTATTATGTTTGCGATTGTTTATATTCTTTTTCAATTTTAACGTAATGATCCTTAAGGTGATTTTACGACTATATAATGACTCTCTGAATAATTTTTACTGCTAATATAAGCGATGAGAGAATATAATTGACTTTTAGTAGACTATGATTGATATTAATAGTATTTAATTCTGATTTAGCACCAAAATCATAGGTGGGTACAATAACCGGTTATTTCTTTTGATTCGATTTGATAGAACGCTCTACTATGATATATGTATGCATTTAATTTAGACTGAGGTAGTCCATTCGTAATTGGAGTACGTGTTCTCGTAGCCTCACATTATTATACCGATTTATTCGCAATAGATCGTTTCATTATTTATTTATGCTCTATCTTAATAAAAAAAATGTAAATGTAAATCTGAAATCTTCATTCCACTGGATTAATTAATTAGGCAGAATGCAAGTGACGCGCTGGCTCATATGTCAAAATATAACTACAGATTACTGCTTCGCTTTGTGATTTGACCACAGGGGTTAGCACTCAAGAAAACAGTCTATTTGTAATTCATACGCTTGCAACACGTCCGTCTATCACCGCTACCGAAATAGAACTAAATGTCGACCGACAGGTCGCAATCTCACATTTATTATACAATCCGTAGGTAGTTTTATGTTATTTTATTACTTATGTACATAACTATGCTGATCATCAAAACAAAGCGCCGATTAACCAATGGCATGACTCACAACCGATCTAATCAACCCGTCCAAGACGACAGCAGATTAAGTTCAGGTTTAATTACAAGCTGACGTTCCACTTCCTATGCACTATCTGTACACGGTAGTTGTAAACTTTCGCCTAAGCTCGCATGGTGAAATATGGTCGCAGCCGAAATTCTGAATTAACCGCATTAATTTAGGATCGCTTTAAACAACGCTGTTTAGATCTAGGGCTTAAATAAAACACAATACATTGAACTTTAGGCAAATATATTTTTTATTACTAGCTAACTAACCTCACTAAAAGGTTATTTTAGAATAAGTACATTTTTGTTGCTAGAATGGGTTATGATTTTTTTTCTTTTTTAGACTCGCTTTGAGGGTTCCATGCATTGGTAAAAACGAGCCCCCCTTATTAAGCCTCCGCTAGTGTCAGTCTCTTACAGGGCTCTATTTCCTAAATCGTAATTCACTTCAATTTTTTACAGCCTGTATAACGTTCGTTATAATAACAAATTCTAAAAATAAATATTAAACATTTTAGTACAAAAGTATGTATACTTAAATATTTCATGGTATTACAGAACCATCGGTGTACAAGGTATTAGCACTGATTTAAATAAAGAACAGAAAAATTGTCTTACATCAGTACATAGATTACTAAAGATACTTCGCCGCCTTCAAATTGAATGAAGCCACAAACGGCTTATTTTAGTAAGTTCTTTTTTTTTAATTCTTGACAAATAAAAACATTTTTGAGAAAATTTACGAATAAATAACTAATACTGCGTAATTTACTTAATAAATAAATAATTATTTCAAATATTTTAGGGACATTTTAGCACGGAGACGTGGCAAAACTTTTTTACGCACATATTTCAATTCTCAAAACTGGGTACATTTTATTGTTAGGAGTGAGTAATCTTTACTAATCTATGTACTAACATTTAAGCGTATAACTATTTTTTGGTACAATATGTCACTTAAATACATAAATAACGAACTCAAAATTGACATCTCCCTGCACTACAAGCGTTAAAAGCAATAACTGCTACATAATCGAAAGCTAATCTACGGATATCCAAGTCAATCAACGCAGTAATCCGATGATAGATCTGAGATGGCGTGGTGACGACACGTGTAATAACCTCCGTTTAATTAAAACGCGATAGACTAATAAACAGAGCGGGAGCGAGTTGCGGTATACGACGAGATTACATCCGATTAATTGGTATACAGCTCAGCCTTGAATGGATTGAATATTGGAGTTATAAATAAAAATATTTCTTGGTCCAATTCACAACTTTTATTATTCCCGCGCAAAATACAACTCTGCAGCCAAGAGCGTTCTTTTTCTTTTTTTTATGCTAATGCATACGATCGAGTAACGCATACAGCCAGTGATTATATAAATGAGCACTTATTATTATAAAAATAACACATCATGAAAATAACACAAAATAATTAATATAAATAATATTATAATTAAATTACTTGAATATATCTATCTAATTTATCAGATGGAATAAAAATATAAAGACTCATAGTAAATAAAGGAATTAAAAAAATGACAAGTAAAAGTACTTAATACTAATACCGTCTTTTTGACTAAGAAGTAACAAGCAAGCATGCGTTCAATCTGATGCTGTGGTCACTGCCGCCCATATACATCTACGGTCGATCACAAATAGGATTGAAGGACTAAGTTGGATTGCCCCGTAAGTGTCTCCTGTCCCTTAGCTATTAAAACTTCAAAGTTCATTATGCAGAATTAGGTGTGACGGTGATACCTCCGAAGTTGAACCACAAATCTCATAAATCTATCAACTTTTACATAATAAAGACCTTTCACGTAAGAAAACGAAGACATTTTTTCTCTAATTTTCTTTAAGCTCTTGGAAAATTAGTAAATACTTACTAATAAAACCGTTGTCGGTTTTTCGCACAATAGGTTGTAGCCGGATTTTACTTTGTATTTTTATTAATTAGTACTGTATAAGCAATACTACCTAAATATCTCTATTTTTCCATTATTTTAAAATTACACGCTTCATAATTAGACTTCCGTCTCGATTTACAAAAGTATAATAATAAAAGCGTGTTAATAAAATAACAAGCAAAAAATACATGGGAGTAGGTATTGCGGAACTTATAATTAAAATTCTAAATATGTGTTAATTACTATGGGTGGATGCAGAAAATACATGTTTGATTATTGGAAAATCAAACGATGAGTTGGATGGCAAAAACATTAAATATTTGAATATTAATACACGCAGAGTGAAACATGTAGGTAACTTTTGTTTTTTCTTAATTATTTAAAACTAATTTTCAACCTGTTTAGTTTTTTAATCTCAAAAAACATTAAAGGAACATTTAAACGCACAAACGCAATACGAAAAACCTCATCCCATAAAAAATACTCGGTCAAATATTCAAAATATCCCGATTTCCAGGAAAAAAACATCTCCAGTAAATTCGATCAGCAACGTGCCCATCCCTATTGGAAATAACATTTTCAATAATAATTCGATATTTTTATTGTGGGAAGTCGGTCTGGCGCAGGGCAAGCAGAGAGAGTGTCGCGTGAATGTTAATTCTTACCGATTAGTATTCAAGGCAAAACAACAACTAATAAAAAGGAGCCGCCGTGGGGAAAATTGAAAATATCCGCAACCGTCAGGAAAATGAGGAGACCTCTTCGTCACGCCGTGAAATTAGAATTGCTCCAAGTTTGCGGATTCACGGCACGTGGCGCCCAAAGTTTGTTTACGTTTCCATTTGATTATAATCTAGCTCGGATCTCCATAACGAGGAGATACCGATATCGACGCTGATTATAGATGGTTACCGGGAACTTTTTTATATGTCTACCAAATAACGCGTGGGATAGGTAATATTGGAGATTCCTGAATACCGATAAGATATTCTGAGTATGAAAGATATTATAAATAACTTTGACATTTTAAAGTATATTGAAGTAGCAAAAAGCGATTGTGGAATTAGAAACTAAATACAAATATTTTGATTTAAAGGATGTGATAATAAGAAACACATACTTATCCGGGGCATTTCAGCTGAATCCTTAAGAGTAGTAACGTTTCTGTAGTCAAACTCAAGTGGCACGCTAATCTCATCTGGGGCAGTTTCATATACCACCAGATGGACTACATGGTTGCTTATTACCTCGATTTTATAAAAAAATATATGTGCTACATGTGTCGAAATCGGTGACGCATATAAACGCACCAAACCCAAACCCAAAACTAAGATATAGCCCCAAATGCAACTTAAATCCAACGATAGCCTTCATAGTACACGTCTTTAGTGAATAGTTTAGGTAGTAGCCCACGTTCATGCCGTAACAAACTGCCGGCATACTAAACGCCAAGATGAACTCATCACTTGCAGGTAATTGCAGTGACTCCATTACTGCGAGCTATTACGTTGCAACGCACACCGCTACGAACCCATCAAACCTAACAAATTGCATAGTCGAATAGTATAAAATCCACAAGCTTTATTAACAAACAGTCATTATGGAAACAATCTATGTTAATAATTTAAATTGTAAAAAATCTGCATAATGTTACAAACGGATGAGTCGTCATTTAATAAATGATTTTTGTCGGTATCTGCCGTTTCGTAATAACTAACTCCTATTAATAGGTAATCAACCCATCCCACGTTTTACCTAGTAAAGATCGAAATGTATATATTTTTTTATAATATAGAAGTAGCAAATGAACATTCAGTCCATCTGATCAATTGCCATCAATAATCAACATAAGATAGGAATAATGTCCTATCTGAGGTCACAGATGCATTACTAACCTTAGTAAACTTAACTAAGTTTGATCGCCTCGTATAAGTTTCCCCTTACCCCCTGAAACTAAAGCACAGCAGCACTTAAGACAGGTGTTATTAGATCAAAAAGTGTACCGGTGGTGCCTCCAGCGTCGAAACAGCACTACGAACTTAAAATAATTATCTGTAATATATTTTATAGAAAACATTGCAATACTTTTATTTTAATCTCGGCCTAAGCTCGCTCCCACACTCTCGCTAATGACACTGTGACATAACCGTGTGTTAGTATGTATAAATGACACATCCGGCTTCGAAGTTAAACGATACAATCAATGTTATGAAGTGAAATGAGATATCAAAGACATGGTACAGATAATCTCATTAAGTTGTTATTGTACGCACGAACGCTGAGCGTGACTATACTTGTAAAATAAATACAGTTGGATTCGTATGACAGTGACGAGTACAAAGAGAGTTACTGTCAAAAAAGTTTGTGTTTATCTAAAAGCTTTGTTTTAGATTACTAAGTATAGTTACTTAGTGAATATTTGACTGTGTTTCATAGCACACAGATGTTTACAATTACACTACAAACATATACAATACACTTTATTTGTACAAAGTTAACCCACGAATTGCACCCATACCATTATTTCCACCATTATTACCACCGATAGCCTATATTATATGTGATGAGTTAAATATGTAAAAAACTATGTGTTCGACATCTATAATTTCAAAATCAAACCAGGAAACCTTAATATTGAAAATTACACGTCATTGCTATTGAACCTACCGTTGATACGAAAGATTGCAAATGAATAAAAATATTGCAAGCTATAAGCAAGATGTGAATAATTATATACTGAAGGAGGTCGTCAGGTTAATGTGCATTATCTTGTTCAATTGTAACCCGCTAATGTCCACAGATTATATCGCATGCATCAAACGTAGGACGTGATCCATCGGAAATTGGCTCCATTTATTTCGTGGCCATTTTTAATAATCTTTCGAGGCAGTAACGTATCATTTTACGACCTATTGATCATTTTTTCGCGTGATCGTTAAAATTCAATTTCGGTTATATTTTTGTATTATGTATTACGAAAATTGATTACAGGTTTTTACAGGAAAATTTATTTTATAATAGTAACTTATGTGAAATTGTTATACCCATGGAAATCTGTTAAAAAAACTTATAAAACAGACCTCCTAAGTGAAGTTAAATATGGACGCTTTGTTACACCGGACTCAGAGAGGTATAATGAATCACTTCTTAAGTTTAACACGTCACACAAACAGAACAAGTCACACAAACTACTGCAATTGGAAAAAATAGTACGGTTAAACAATCTACATGTGCTTCCGTGCTGGTTGTTGGATTATTTAAGCTCTTTGGACATATAGAAGTTCAAAACATCCGACATACAATTACAACTTATAGCCTTTCCAACAACACACTTTGGAAAATCGTTAGGTTACATATAAAAAATAAAAAAAACTTTGGAGCAGGGTGGCGGAGTACGCTCCAGCCCTCCCCCAATTGTGGCTAACAACAGAGCCCAGCAATGTAACAAAAAAACATACCATAATACAGAGATTTTCCTAAGACAAATACCACACACAACGTTTAGTTCACACAGAATCTCGCTCAATCGAGACGTGTAAGCATTATGAAGCACTCAAGATGTCATAACAATGAGAACATAGTAATATATTCCAGATTCCATTAGTGTCTGGATATTATTCACCCATTAATGGTCGCCGCGTGCCGCGACGCTCCCCAATCTGAAATTCAAAATTTTGTTGAAACAGATAAATGGAAAGAATATCCCTGTTTAAAGTCGATTACAAATAATAAAATCCGAGCCTTCAAACTTCTTTTAAACGCTTTGGAATCGAATTCTCCATCCATTCATTCTGCAAGCACTGTAGCATGTTCATACCGTCCACAATGTTTATTTGGATAACAATATAAAGAAGAAAGAAAGAAAGAAACATTATATTTAGATATTTCTATTTAGATAATTTTATTTTGATAATTGCGACACAAATAAAATAACAGAAAGAGACAAAAGAAAAAAACAACAACAGAAGAACAATAAAAATGGACTTTCCATTCTTACTATAATATGAGTTCCATATGAATATAACTATGCATTTTCATTCGCACTTGATTTATACAAATGTATAAATAAAAATCGATACTAATCTGCAACGGTATGCCATTAGAAATATTTTAACTAGAGAACAAATGAAAAATCAAAAGCATTTCTAAAGATAACAATTCAGCCGACTAATGAATTTAAATGGTATTCAATTAAATGCACATGAATTATTCAGTAAAAGAATGCTAACGTAGAAAATGATACCGACCTTCGTAGCCTCAAAGATTCCAGGGGTCGTCTAATTAATTGCTTTTTGATTTATACTGAAATAAATTAGTGTAGTACATTGGCAAAATAAAATGGAAATTAATACCGAAACAATTTCTTTTATTAATGACTAGCTGAGCCGGCAAACGTTGTACCCCCTCAAAATCTATTTATCAAATATATTTCATTTAAAATATAGCCTATGTTACTCGTGGATAATGTAGCTTTCGAATGGAGAAAGAATTTTTAAAATCGGTCCAGTAGTTTTTGAGCCTATTCATTACAATCAAACAAAGTTTTCCTCTTTATAATATTAGTATAGAAGATGTTATGTTTCTAATGTTAAAGTGTAATAAATATTGTAATTTTGAAAATAAAATAAAGATTATTAAATAGAAATTTAGTATTATTTAGGTTTAATTTGTTACGTTTAGCTTCTTTTTTTTGTTCGTTATAAAATATACTCGTATATGAAAATGATTAATATTCTATTTTTAACTTAAATTCAGTAATCGAAATCTTCTTAATGTTTCGTAAATAGACCTGAATACTGGTAACACGTGTTCATAGTTTGTTTTTCAAAAGTGTCCACTTCAATATATGACTCATATGAGAAACACTTTACTTAAACATTTGAAAGCACCTTTTATTTGGCGGACATATAATTCACACAATATCAAAGGAAACCTAACACGAAGTTACAACAGCACTAATTTATACCATATCGCACAATATTGAACCCAAACTTTATCAATCGGTGAACGATCGTTTAATGGCTTCTTTTTTGAGACCTTAAAATGGGACGCAAAAAGTTGTAATATATCACGCCGATAACATCTAAGCCTAAGCGATAACCACACCAAATTAATCAAGGATTTATTATAATATAGGAGTAGCAGACGAGCAAGCGGTCCACCTGATTGTAAGTGGCTACTGCCTCCCATGGACATCTGTAATCAACTCCAGATACGACTACGTTCTAACCTGACGTTGTCCCAAGATACACCGCAAGTCCTGAGGATTAAACTACCTCGGAAAAGTATGTCTCCCTTACTACACCCTTCAAACCAGAACACAGCGCTTAACACTGTTGTTATTAGGCAGAACACACCAGCCGTCAGAGTCTAACCACAGAGGGTTCTACCACCTTCACTCACATTTACATTTACATTTATTTATTCACATTTATCTCAGCATTAACCGAACACAGTAATTTCGTTTATAATTCTGTCATATATAAAATTCAAAGCGAAAAGGAATCGTTTATCCCTCGAATCTAGTTTCCATTGATGAAAGAAAAGAATCCATCTTTTAAATCTCTTTTATAAAGAGAAAAATCGCGCGTTCAGCAGAATTTTCTAATGAAGGCGCGGGTATAACGTTTCTATTACGTATTAATTCCACATTAGATGCTTCTTGTGAAGTAATAAGTAATGATACTCTTGTGGTTAAATCTTCACTCAATCATGGAGTTCGAGGTTCGAATCCCAGAAATACATTACCCATGTGATGGACTATAGCCTAATTCTTTTTGACTCTTGAGAAGAGACCCGTGCTCAGCAGAGCTTATTATGGGTTGACGACTAAAAATCAAAAAAATTGCTTTGTCACAATTTCTGGCATTTTAATAATTTTCCAATTTAAGTTTTATTTAGTAGTGTTTCCTTTTGTTGTGAAAAATATCTGTAAACAAAACACAAGATTTTAAGAAACGTGTTTATGAAAGTAGCTTCTGGGAAAGTCTCGAAAACACCCTATTTCCAAGCAACGGAGCTTATCTAACGAATAAATAACATTACATACGTTCACAAGGACTGTAAATATGGCATCTATGAGACATTTGATAAAAGATTGTAGACAGGGAGAGGAGGCGACGCGACAGCCGGCGAGAATATGTTTGCGTTCAGTGGCTAGACCCATTTGATGGTATCTGCACTAACGTATTCTAACATTTGTGTATTGAGTTATATAAGATTTTAAAAACACTTTTATGCACTAAAAATACTGCTGTGGTCCCTGTTTATCTACAGACATTGAATTTATTGGACAAAAGTCGTGACAACCAAAATCAAGTATGTATTTCTATATAATATTTCGACAACCATGATCTGATATACGCATTACAGTACAGTACAGTAGATATATTTACGGTAAATATATGTCAATACACATTATATAGGAGACGCTTCAAATATTCTATCGTTTTTTTACTGCCAACTTTAAATGTAATATCAAAAAACAGTAAAGTAATAGTAGGAAATATCATAAAATCTAGACCTATTCCAACTTTCTAAGAGAATGGAACGATAGAGTTGAAGATAGCTACAATTAAATATTCCATCTAAAATTAAATATGTCCCGATTTAAACATCTACTGCAAAATGTCATCATCACAATGAGTTGGTAAAGGAAGACAATAAATCAGCTCTTTGTGAAACCTTTAGACTTGGCATAAAATAATAAATAAAAGATGTCTTTAACAAACAACAAACACAGACAAAGCCGTTAGCTAAGCTGACATATTGGATATGTTACCCGCGTTGTAGCGTCTGCCGCCATAATAAATTTTGTGACAAACAATATTCCCCTGTCCTTTGTCTGGCCGCGGTCGAGCATCGATCGACTCCAACAATAACGCAGACCGGCTCCAGAACCTCTGTTCTACGTCATAATACCCGACTACCATTCAAGAACTACCCCCAAATATAACAACCGCATTTTTTTAAATATAAAATATGAAAGGCTCATTAAAATTTCAGCACTATACGGTTGGACCTTTATAGGTAAAATATAAGTCAGCTGACATCATCACACCCATCCACCGAAACCCAGAACTGATTCACGCTAAAAATAAATGTGGCGGTAGTATAGTCCGCGCCAAACATCTAGTCCACTCTGAAGTTGTTCCGCGCAGGTTTAGTTAGCATATACTCCGTAACATAAGGGCACACTAACGCAGCTATGTACCCGTGGGCGAGAGCGGGCAGCGGACGGCTGCCGGGAGGGCCCGCGCTGTCTTCATCTCGCTAATATCTGCAATTTGCTATCGCGACGCGACTCGTTTCTATATTCGGAGCGGACTAGCAGTTTGGTACGGACTATTCCTCCCCAGACGACCCAAACCGGCTCTACCACTTTACCAATTAACGAAAAATATTCTTCAACCTACAAACACTGGCAAAGCGTGGTGATGCAATCGTCTAGTTATGTCTCACTACGTCTAAAACTAAATACAACATAATAATAACAAATCATCATTTTAGAAAACGGAAATAATTACTTTAATTAATAGATCTCTCCATTTGATTCACAACTTGACCTATATAGTTGTTTCAATTAAATAATTAGGCCAAGTAATAAGCGGAAACGGTGATTTACTGAAGCAACGTTGACCGGAAACATACATAGTTATATTTAACTGCGATACTCCCGAGAGGATATCGTTAAGGTAATTAATGTAATTAATAGGCACACGATACCTACACTGCGTCGTAGTGTGTGTTTGTTTTGTATCTTGTTATTATGATTGTTATCTACACTTATACTTGTATTAATCATAAGTGTTATTATGTTATTGGTTAACAGGCTGTTTAATGTCTATATTTGTATACGTATATTTTTTATTTGTATATTTATAAATCGATGGTAATATTAATTATCTATGGCATAAACGGTCTTTCGAAGAAGTACTCTTTGAGCTCTATATTTTTCAGATAGGCAAGATGGCGAGCGGGTGTGGTATTATTGTACATAAGTACCTAACTATTAAATAGAGTTAAATAAATACACCAGTATTTCAAATTGAATTTTAACATGTATCGTTAATTTTAATATAAATTCGTATTGTTTCAACATAATTATATTTACTAAGTAGTTGAAGGTGGTAGAACCCGTTGTGGTTCGACTCCGGCGGCACCACCGCCACACCTATTTCTGCCTAATAACAGCAGTGTTAAGCGCTGCTGTGTTCCGGTTTGAAGGGTGTGGTAAGGGAGACAGACTTTTCCGAGGCGTTCCAGCTTAGTCCTCAGGGGTAGCAGCGCATCTGTGGTCGACCTTAGGTAGGAATATCTAATCCTATCTGGGGTTGATTACAGATGTCCATGGGCGGCAGTAGCCACTTACCATCAGGTGGACTGCATGCTCGTCTGCTACTCCTATATTATAGAAAAAAAAAGTACTTAATATTTATATATTTTTAATGCAAACAATAATTTTCAATATATTATACAAAACATAAATGAAGCGTACGCAAGTATACACTTTATATATAATTCAGTTTACAAGTGTTAGCGGCGTGGAATTGAATTAGTTAAATGTAAAATTCTACTCTCCAAATTATTTCAGAAATGAATTTCTATATCTCCGCGCCATCTAGTCTAGAACTCCAGATAATTATGTTATCTACGTCTTCTTCAATTTCAAAATAAAATTAACAAAGTTATTTTCACACATTAACTATGCAACTTACAGACGTAAAATATACTATGTTTAACTATTTTCAAATATAACATTCCGTAATAATGATGTAAGTAACTCCATCTGGCGGATAACTTCGGAAACAATAAAAACAGGAGGCGTAGCAGTTACTTCTACTAACTACTACGAGAAATGAACTACGATTTTTCATAGTATAATTTACGTATAGGCTGTATAAATTTATATTATGGGACAAAATAATTTTAGTTGGTTTAATATGTTTAAATACTGTAGGAACATCATAAGATTATAACAAAATGTATCAACATATACCTACTACTTAACATGATTTTAAGATTTAATGATTTAAAGATGATTTTATAATTATGTTCCTATAAAACGTAAATGAGTATGAACAATAAATATAATTTAGTGCAACATTTGATTGTATTTTTACTAATTAGGGAAATTTAAATCTGTTCTATTATCTGTTTTGTTTGTTATGAAATTTTTAGTTTGAAAATAACTACAGTGTCGGTTTATTTTTAATTATTACTTTCAATCGTGGCCTCAAACTCTTATGAGCTCAGGGGCCCCAGCATTCCCTAAGACGACCTTGTTCCCTAAGACACCTAAGGGGACCTTGGAGCACTCAAATGTTATATTCCTTATTTATTATTCAAAGTACCTGTACGTAGCGAAGCATCCACCATCCTCTTACGAATTATCTATCGTGAAATATCATTTGAATAAATTTCATGCTCTAACCCGAATAAAAATTCGATTTGGGCGTCACATAATCGATTCCAGGCAAGATACCGCAAAGTATCTTCATGTTACCCGCTCGGGCCTGTAATAAATATAGCTCTACCGTAATAATAATAACTTTAGGTCGTTTTATGTAAAAGATTTACAAGACAAACGAGCTGACAACCCAATCCGTGTTGAGTGCTCTTTTTAACGATAGGTATGTTACGAAAGGTTTTTTCGTGAAAGAAATTTGTTTAGGAAAGACATTTAAATTAACTACGTTCACAGGCGTTCAGGCGACGTTCATATTCGATACATATACCGTTGAATATATAAATTTTACAATTTATATTTGGCTTCACTTCGTATATCCCTTTCTATAACTGCGGGAGGACCTTGTATCCTGGACCATATTTCACCACACTGCTCAACAAGGCTTAACAACTGATATCTATGATAACAGCCGGGACCGGATGCTTGACATGCCCTCCGCATGCAATTTACCCACCAGCGGTCACCCATCCAACTTTAGATCGCGCCGGACGTTACCAAACTTAACGTACGAACCACGGGGCCACATGCGCTTCATTTAAAAACATTATTTTATTTTAAAACATTAGAAACTTTAGATGTAGGTATCAGACACTTGGATCTCGTACATAAAGGACTGCGAAATGCACCGTCTTCGTTAATTCCTAATGGTTCCGTGGGCGGAACGGTAAGCCTCGCTGCATCTACTCGTAGTTCGTTACGAACTAGGGAATATTAGTGAAGTGTTTGTAATGACTAAATGTTTTTTAACTTTTTTTTATAATATAGGGGAATCGGACGGCCATCTAATAGTAAGTGGCTACTTCCGCTCATGGTCAACTGTAATCAACGCCAGATAGGATTAGATAATCCTACCTGAGGTTCGTTGGTTGGTTGATAAAAAAGCAGTGAAAGCCTAGTGGTTAAGAAACTCGGCCTCTCGATTGAAGGGTCCGAGGTTCAAATCCCAGGCACGCACCTCTGTTTTCAAAGTTATGTGCGTATTAGAAATTAATTATCACTTGCTATACGGTGAAGGAAAACATCGTGAGGAAACCTGCATACCTGAGAGATTTAAAAAAAATCTCAAAGGTATGTGAAGTCATTGCTCTTCATCCACCCTCAAAACAGCGACAAAGTAGTAGGTATGAACTATTGCTATGACCAAGCCAAAATATTGTATATTAATGCTGATAAATAAATTATGTATAATTAGCGATAATCTGCATATTAATAATTCGCAAACACTACAATAATTACGATAATATAAATCAGATAATTTGATTAATTCAAATTCATGTATAATAATTTATTCTGTAATGTATTGTAATTAAGTTTAAATAGGTATCAATTGCTCATTTAATTTCATATCGAATTAATCAATTTCTGCATCATAGGTAATTGTGTAAAGTTTTTGATTATACTCGGTTAATTAACCTTCAATTCATAAATGTTGTTGCAAATCTGTATATAATTTGCGGTACTGAAACAAAAGTTAGAATTTATACTACTTCGCAACAATCAAGGAGGTACATATTTTAAACTATGCAGTATGAATTGTCCTCCCTCCCCCAAAGAATACGTGAATATGCAAAAAAAAATTATGAAAAAAATGTATTGTGGTGAATTTTTATTTTTACATGTGCATGTATTCTATGTGGAAGGGAGGACGGTAAAGACTACATGGTTTGACCACCATACGTATTGGATTTATTGCGAAGTAGTTTTTATCGTAATTTTACAGCATGGATTACCGCAAAGTAACGCCTGATACTACTATCTATCTTGTCTACCTATTATTATCTGTAACCGTACTGACTATTGATTATCTAGTATTAGAAACTTCAAAAAATGTTCCAAGAATAGTTTAGACTGTAACACTATTATCGCGATTAAACTGTGTCGGCGCGCCCTCTCGTGTCCCGCAGCCATGATTCATTCCCAGCTGATCAAAATGCCTCACAGACTTGCGAAATTACTAAGAAGCTACAATTATTTTAGATATTTCTACGCTATTTTTTTATTTTTCGTGGAGGGCACAAGTAATGTTGCACTAGTGAGTTACGCTAACATATGTATGTTTTTGAATCTCACAGAAAAAAAGTTCAAACATGTCGTTAAACAAATGCTATGTAAAAAGCGTACTATAAACTATGTGATTATTTGAATGACAAAACGGTGTGGTCTGAAGTAGTTCCAGCTCCAAATGTAGGTACCATTAGGTTAAGTTTAACATTGCAAAAAACATTTTTTTTAAAGATGTGTGTTATGGAGTTTCTTTCGCCGCTTCTTCTCCATAACGAAACACCTTGTGAAGTGGTGGTAGTTGTATTGACATTCAAAAAGTGCTCTGTAAAGAACCTATTTTGAATTAAAAAAAATGATTTGATTTGATTTATGAACATTCCAACTTAGTTTTCAGGGGTGGTAGCACCTCTAACCGAATTAGCGTAAACCTGCTGACAAGTGGCCACTGCGGCCTATGGACATCCCATCTGAGATCAGCCACGTATATGTTGCTAGTTGTTACCCCTGAGGACTAAGTCGGAACGCTTCACATACCTTGTCCCTACATTTAAATCATTATGGTGTAAGTGGCGTAGAAAGGAGGTTTTAGGCAGAAATAGGTGTTGCAATGGTTCCTCTTGCATCCCAAAAACCCTACGATCTGTGATATATGATAGATAGATAAATAGAACATTTATATGAGGACAAAGAAGTGCATTGCATATGCATTACTTACTTAGTATTAACATCTAAGTAAGCTTACTTTCTTTATTGTTAGATCTGCTTAGATTATTTGGTTAGGTACGTAGAATACATTCCACAGGATAAATATGTATGTGATTGTAAATATAAAATTACCGCTATAAAAATCCCAAGGATACTTTAATAAAATTCGTTTGTTTCGGCTTACATTTAAGGGTCTGTTTTCCATAGAACTAAAACAAATAGAAATGGCCCGTGTATTTTTATATCAAAAGCTAGGTTCAGAATGAAGTAAATATTAAAATCAAAACGCACGGCTATGCGTAAGAACTAAAAATATTACACGGAACCAACAAAAATATATTTGATACCAGGAATGAATTAAACAAACAAAACATTTTCTATTTATTTTTACTTTTCCAAAGTTAGCAACAAGTATCTAATACTATTTATAAGAATTTTACACTATCTTCTAGTCGAGATACTAAACACTGTTATTATCATACATGACGTAGCCTTATTGCATGTCTATTTATTATTTAATCTGTAGTTCGGGCCATCAATTCATCTCTGGGATTGTTGTTACGAATTTAAACATCAGTTGATTCCCAAAACGGATTAACTTTATGCTTATTTGATCTCGTTTTGATGCAAATATAAAACGGCGGAAAGGATTCGTAACATTGTTCTTTCATTTCTATTAAAATTTCGCTTAAAATGGAAATAAAATCTACCTGTAGGTATTTAAAAATATTGTGGCTGTAATATTTAAATTAAGGAATAAAGTAAATAAAGTAAATAAAGGATCTACGCTACCTATCCTATATTTCTTCCTTTGTATGCTAGTACTCAATGGTATAAAATTCATGTTTTTTTTTGTGGTGAGCATAAATCGTAAGAAATCACTTCTGTCAGAATAAGTCTGAAAGCCGTTTATGAATTAGTTGCTTTTTCCAAGTTACTAAGTGAGAATATCGCTATGCGTAATTTGGGTATTACTACCTTACAACCTTAGCAAAATAATAGTACCCTAGACAATATTATAAGCCAGAAATATGCTGAAGTTATAGAAATTATAAGTAAAAGGTTACAGGATTTACCGATAATACAAAAACACGATTAAGAGCCTGCGTCTGCGTCGACGCGCGCACCGTGTGAACACTATGATTATTAGTATGTAAAACGACGCACCCACAGCGCAACGTCGACGCAACGCTGACGCAACGCGCCGTGTGGACCGGCTCTTATAATTTGAAATGCTAGAACAAATCTAGTAATGCCAAATAAAGCCGCAGGTAACTTCCTAGACACGATTTGAGTTAAAATTGAGCTTCTTAGCAATTTCGCAAGTTTATGAGGCATTCTTATCAGCACCGTGGGAACGGATCATTAGCCCTTGTACTACAGGGCGCGCCGAGAAAGGTTATACGTGATGATATTAACACTTATTTATATTAAACTAATATTAACTGTATAGATTATAGAGTTATAGGTACTCCTAAATATAAATGAACGCAATTTAGATTCACAAGTGGAATTGGCATTTTCTGAACATCTATGGTTAGTTGTTTTATACGCAATAATGTATTTATATATCACTGTTTCTATATGGGTTGATCCTAGAAACTATTTAACAAACATTCAAAATTTGGACTACAGATATGTTGATATACGAAAATACATGACCTATAAATATAAACAAAACATTTAATTTCTACTAAAGCTAATACGAAAAGAAATGTTCTTATAGCCATGTACGCAGGACTGGAAATTGTCAAAGAAATTATATATTCTAGTTACAAGGTTATCAGTTTATTTTTGTCTAACCTAAAAGCCTTTAAAACCGAGTTTTAAACTAAGAATCCCCAAATAGAGTACGCGTGCACGTATCGAAATTTAAATAAAATCCGTTCGCCGCGACGATGAGTGACGCATTCGGATCACGTCAAAGTACTAAAATAATAAAACTTTATTCGCGTCAACGTTTTGAATAAAATGCAAATCGTGTCTGGGATGCAGCCAAACGGCCCTGAGCACCTCACGCCAGTCACCGCACTCAAACTATACATTCGGGAGTGATTTGTCACAGAAAACAATGTGACAAAAATCTCAATCCTCGGAATAAGTAAAACGTTTTTTTTTTTTTTATAATATAGGAGTAGCATACGAGCATGCAGTCCACCTGGTGTTAAGTGGCTCCTGCCGCCCATGGACATCTGTAATCAACCCCAGATAGGATTAGATATTCCTACTTGAGGTCGACCACAGATGCGCTGCTACCCCTGACGACTAAGCTGGAATGACTCGGAAAAGTCTGTCTCCCTTACCACACCCTTCAAACCGGAACACAGCAGCGCCTAACACTGCTGTTATTAGGTAGAAATAGGTGTGGCGGTGGTGCCGCCGGAGTCGAACCACAAAGGGTTCTACCACCTTCGTAACCAGTATACTGTCAATGAATCCCTCTATTCTATTCTCGGCGGACTTTTATTATTATAATACAGATACGAACAATAAAATACTACAAATAACTCTCAAACTATTTTTGTTAACTCAAAAATTAATAATCAAATCAGTTTTAATATAAAATATACTCGTATATTGCATCATATTTACGCAAGAGCACTGGCTAAAATAACGTAATTTTAAATTATTATCAGTGGAATTAAAATCAAATAGCAGTGGCCATATTCAAAAGTTAGTGAATTATTTTTTAATTATTATTGAAAATTATAGTAAATATATGAACAAAAATAAAGCTAGAGGAGTCAGTGCTTGTACTTTAAAGCGGTTTTACTTAGCATAGTATTGCGCGCAGACTATAAATTCATTGTATTCTCGCCTTTTATTAAATCAAAAAAATTGCCTTTAAATGCATTTAATTTTAGAGGCAACTTGAGCAAACATTACGTAAACATTTCAGATAAGCAAAGAATAGGCAACCGTATTTCGGTTATTTATGCTCATTTGTGCTTCGTAAGTTCTTTATCGGTTTCGGTTCAGAGGGCTATTCTGTGGCCAACCCCTGTTCGCCAAACTTGGAATATAAATTTGGCCACGAGCCGGCACGTTGTTTGTCCGACAATAGGCACGCTTGCCAACATAAATTATCGCACAACATTCGTCTCTAGTTTAGTTCAGCGATCAGCAAATATTTGCATGGTAAAAGACGAATCGACGGGCCCGCACAGAATAAAAACGTTGACAAAGTCTTGACACTCTACAAAGTTGATTGATTTATTTGTAAAACCTGCTTAAATAACGTTTTTGTCCTGTAAATATAAGACGCAGGCAAGAGAAGTAGAGTTCTGTAATTGAAACAATATTTGTTAAAAGTATTCTTAGTTCTACTCCCTTAGAAAAGAGGAGGCATTTTAATGTCTTTAAAAGCGCCTATCTTGCCAATTACTCATTTAAATTAAAAAGAAAATAAAATAAACAAGTTTTACTGAGTTTCGCGCGCAAGCGATATACCTTTTAATCCCGTAATAATATGCTAACGTTCAAAATACCTCTATATAAAATGTATTTGAATAAAATATTTTATATTTAATACTTTTACCTACAGTTAGTATTGTCGCATATCCGAACATTTCCGAGGCGGGGATTAAAACCTTTATAAGACGTCGGGAAATCTGCAAAGAGGCTTATGCTTTCGATATTGAATAGAAACATAAAATACGCTGAGAAATCCTGATTTATGTATTAAGGGACATATAAAAATATTGGCATTGGCTTTATTCGATTAGTTATGTAGCTACATTAACGTGATCCAAAATATAAGGACCTTTTTTAATATATAGAAGAAGCAGACGAGCATTCTCGTAGTCCATCTGATAGTAAGTGGCCACTGCCGCCCATTAGTCAACACCAGATATGATTAGATATTCTTACCTGAGGACTACCACAGACACCCCGCTATGCTACTGAGCACTAAGTTGGAATGCCTCCCATACCAAACCCTTCAAACCAGAACAGCAGCGCTTAACACTGCTGTTATTAGGCCGAAATAGATGTGTTAGTGGTGCTGGCCAAGTGCAAAATGGTAAACTTCACACAAACTTGAGACCTTCTTTACGTCGCGCAGGTTTCCTTACGAAGTTTCTCTTCATAATTTGAGCGAGTGATTATTAATTTATATCGGATACCATTAGAATGTGAACTGGCGTCCACTTCATTTCTCAATGGAGTCAATTGATTTAATGGAAGACGTTAGCGATTAGTGTCTTTGATGTGTATTGACACAGTCCAGTGAGCGGACACACATGCTCTTTAATTGACACATTATGTGCAATGAAAGCTAATAGATACCAATATACTCTCACATGAACAATTATAGTGAAGCCATTGATGTTGCCGTCAATCCATTATGGTCCCACTGCTGGACACAGGACTCCGTAGAGTGGAAGTGGTTTATGTATAAACTGTAATACACTGTAACATACTGTAATGTGTACTGTAACATACTGTAATGTGTAAGCTGTAATGTATTGTAATAATCGACTGAATTGGCCATATAGTAGCGACAGTTAATGATTTCTAGACATCACGCACTTTTAAAAACTTTTTTTAAGGAATCTGTAGAGTGTACTGGCAATGTATCTCTTCACCGTTAAATCAATTGATCTTTAATTTCTAATACGAATTGTTAGGCATGTCACTACGGTAGGAACGACACAATGTCAATAAAAAAGGATGGTGAGATTGATAAGCTAGGTTATCGTTAATTAATAAAAGTTCAAATCATATTACAATGTTATTTATTGGAACATATCTTTCCTAAATCTAAGGTGCGAGATTCAAAGCCCCGATTAAGAGCCCAAATTTTAACCACTTAACTATTACTGCTTGGATGTAAATTAAATGTAGTATTAGAAACGAAAGAACGAACGAACGAAGAGGTTCTATTTCTGATTGTTGTAAAGAACGTTACTCTGTCACTTTTGTTACCAAATTTATAATTTGTGTACTTGTTATTTATTAAAGTTCCCGGTTTATTAAAGTTGTTTTTAAATAATTTCCTGACGAGTTTCCTAATAGAAGAGTACGTACATTAGACGTAGAGTATAGCAATTTGGTAATATCAAGCACAATGAAACGCTGATCCCATACGGCTCTCGACTGCTCTATACCCTATAGACGCACGCCTCATTAAATTTTGTTTGAATAGAGGGATGAACCACCTCGCCGGTCAGATATACTTGGATAGTACCGTCCGCATACATCTGTGCGTAAAGATATCCACGGACGTTTTTAATCATTTAAGAAAGAGTAAAGGTAGTAGGTAATTTGTTCAGGCAAAAGGAGCACATATTGATCCCGACCAGGTGGACTCATGACCTACAGAAGATAGCGGGAAACCGATGGATTTAGAAGGAACAAGGTTGCAGTGGCACCAATTAGGGAAGGTCCAGCGGTGGACGTCAAAAGGCTAATGAATGGATGGTATTAAAATCAGTGAAAAATCATGTATGATGAATGTAATATGTGGTAATATGCTTTTAATTACATAATAGTGAAACAGAAAAACGAAAGATGAAAGTTTCACAATGCTTAAATTCCACTATTTTTTTATTGATAACACTAAAACTAGACGCACAAAAAATGAACGATTAATGAAATTTATATTTTTTTCATAAATCAGCAATATCTCCCAAACAAATCGGTTTAAAAACAAAAGAGCAAAAGATAATAAATATAAACCGAACGTAAAGTCTTTTATAAATCAAACCCTAAGGAAGAGTCTGTCCGTACCGGCAGTACCTTTAAACCATGCATCGGCTGAATAAGTAGTTGAGTGCTCGTCGCGCCACAAACATCGCCATCGCAGCGCCATCGCGCGAACAAACACTTACATCGCTACACACAACTATCGTACATACAGAACACTCATTAATGCACGGAAAGCAAGGGGAAGTTCTTTCACCGCCCTTCGTTCATATCCTGCGGTAAGCCGCAGCGAGCTAAGGATACCTATGAATACGTAACTATACTGAAATGAAGTATTAAGTGTGGCTTTCCTTTCCGTATTAATTACGGTGGAATATAAAATTGCAAGCATGATTTATTAGGTGCAGGCGGTTTCACAGAATAGCATGCTACTGAAGAATATAGTCACAAAGTAGCAAAGGAGCTTACCACATTTTTTCTCTACGCTGATTAAACGCAGATATCAAGAAACCATTATAAAACGATATAAATAGTAAGTCATCATCGTCAACATCAATCCATTACTGTCCCACTGCTGGGCACGGGTCTTCTCTCAGAATGAGAAGGATTAGGCCATAGTCCACCCCGCTGGCCAAGTGCGAATTGGTAGACTTCACATACCTTTGAGATTTTTTTTCTATAAATCTCTCAGGTATGCAGGTTTCCTCATGATATTTTCCTTTACCGTTTAAGCAAGTGATAATTAATTTATAATACGCACATAATTTTGAAAAATCAGAGGCCTGGGATTTGAACCTCGGACCCCTCCATCGAGAGGTCGAGTTTCTTAACCACTAGACTATCTCTGCTCGCAAATAGTAAGTACTAACAAGTAAGCAACAATGTTACTGTTACCTCCATGTGGACTTAAACAAAACAAATATACATACTCATACAGCATACACATCCCCGAGTACACATCACGCATGCTGGCACATTCATCGTAATGTTCCGTTGCGACTGAGTGCAATCGGAACTTACTAAGCATTCAATGCCCTCCGCTATGCCAGACTGAGCGGTCCCGCACAATAGACGCCAATTTACCCGGGAATTCGGAGTGGATGCCTTCATGCTTGTGGGTGCGTTCAGAGTACGGCTGCACCAAGAATTACTCGAACATCACCGTCGAAGATAGATTATTCAGTCGTTTCATGCTGATTTGTGAACGTCACTACGGTTCTGTTTTCAAATAACACAATGAATAAGAGAATTGGTAACACGTGTGGTGCAGTCACTTTATGGTTTAATTCCCGTCCAGGCAGATGTCTGAATAATGAATATGAATTTCTGATCTGGATTTAGGTGTTGGTAAAAGTATGTTTACGTCCATTACACTACGTGATATAGTTATTTATTTTCAAAAAGCCAAATTATAAATATTGCTACACCTTTATTTTTATTTGAGTTGAAATCGAATCAATCAACAAATTAATTGAATCGGCGTATAGACGGTACTAAACCCCACTATGCAACAGCCTTATATCCACTGAACATTCTGACAGGCCATCAGACGTTGAATTACGCATATGCAACAATAGAGTAAATCTCGATGTATTAGAATTTATCGCACATTATTGACATCGCTTCAGATTATGCAGGAGTTACAAAGGCGCAAGTAATGCTATACAGCCGTGGTATTCTTGCAATCTCATCTTGTATGTCAGTTATGTTCCAATTTCCGCTATTTGTTTTATCGTAATTTATTAGAAATTAATTATCACTTGATTAAACGGTGAAGGGAAACATCATAAGACATCCCACACCTGAGAATTCTAAAAAAATCTCAAGGCTTTGTCTTCCAATTCGCACTTGACTAGCGTGGTGGATAATGGCCAATCTTCTCACTGTGAGAGGAGACCCGTGCCCAGCACAGAGACAATAATCAATTGTTGAAGAAATAAGATAAATGTATTTTCTTAAATCGTATTCATTCAATGGCTGTAAACAGAGGCGGGATCTTACGTGACAAAATAAAAGCTAATATTTTAATTGTTTTTACTTATTGCCTTCCTTTACATATTTATTATGACTCACACTTACTACGCAATTTTATTTGTCAAGAAATAGAATATAAAAACACTATTATAATATGAGCAATCGTATTAACACTAGAAAAGGTTCATTACATTTATAACGCATAAGTGAAAAATAAATATTAATTATATCAATTAATTTCCAGCTAAACATGTATGAATATCTAGATTCTCGGTGTGCTTGATTGTTATAATTAAGCAGCCTAATTATACAGGCAATAACCTAATCCAAAATTCCATTTCTCTCCTTAATCTAAGTACATAATTATGTATATTCATGTTTGACTAATATTTACGTAGTAGGTACGTCATTACGTAGAATTTATTATAAACAAGTAAATTACAAGTAAGCATTGAATCTCCTTGAATTGCAATGACCCTTCGAAAAGCTATAAATGTCGTGCAGTATTGGGTACATCTGTCTCATTTGATATATTTGAGACCTTCATCCACCCAACTTTCAATACCGAATTCCGTGACTAACCTGGGCGACCTTAAGATTAGTCCTTCGGATCATGTCTCAAATGCCGCAACCCTACAAAGGATGGCAATCGTGAATACCAACCGCAATCTTTCTAGTGATCGTAAATTATACATCTATGTTGAATTCCGAACAATACGTTACCGCTGAGCGCTATTTTCCCACCAGATGTCGCTACTACAGGTGTGGTTAATCGCATCTACATTTGCCAAACTACTTATCTTATTCATTCATCTGATGGTGACATAGAGTCTTAGAGTATTTTTTTGTTAATCATAACCTTTTGGTAACTCTACGAGTGAATCTTATACCGATTAGTCGGCACTCATCAATTTCATCAGTCTAAATTCATATTATTCAAATCATTAAAAATCTTTATGCTTTCATAACTTCATGCAAGGGTTGCCTATTTTGAGTATAACATGGATTTTCAATAGGTTCAATGTGGTCTTGTAAAAATACCAAGCAAAAAAGATACTCAAAAAGTGTAATTTTAAATTATAAAAAAGTCAAGTATATCATATCTATTAAAGTTGTACACCATGTATTCGGAAAAGGTATTCCAAATCTAATGGGAAAATAAATGGATTGTGTAGTTAGGACTACTAACTAAACTGTGCTCGGGATTCTAGTGATTGCCGAACAAATTGCGGCCCTACCACTTAATAGCTCTTTAATGCCTCTGACAGACTTCTGTTTATGGCGCCATACATCTTCTTACCTTTGTTTGTTATAATGCGTTCATTCAAGTTGTCTTGAGAAATGTAATCTTAATATTATGCTAATGGATCAACGTGGACGGACCACAAAAAAATGACAACATATCAATACCTAAAAATATTATATATCTAATGTTGAACCAAGTGCTTTTTTTTATAATATAAGAGTAGCAGACGAGCATGCAGTCCACCTGATGGTAAGTGGCTACTGCCGCCCATGGACATCTGTAATCAACCCCAGATAGGATTAGATATTCCTACCTGAGGTTGGCCACAGATGCGCCGCTACCCCTGAGGACTAAGCTGGAACGCCTCGGTAAAGGCTGTCTCCCTTACCACACCCTTCAAACCGGAACACAGCAGCGCTTAACACTGCTGTTATTAGGTAGAAATAGGTGTGGCGGTGGTGCCGCCGGAGTCGAACCACAAAGGGTTCTACCACCTTCAATACGACGACGAATACATGATGCTAGTGTGTTGATAAAAATAGGTTTAGTATTTTCAAAGATTATAATTATTTGAAAAAACGAATAAAGACTGCTCTATTTAGAGTAAGTACCCCTCTAATCGTCTTAAACGTTCAATGGAAACGTCCTACATATTCAATATTTTTATTACAATATTTCGAATAAGTCGACGAAGATAAGCCGTTCAATAGCTAAAACCTTTTTATTAAAGTTCTGTAAATAAAATAAGCAGATATTTCCATTAATACATTGTCGCATCAAAAATATGTAGCTGTAAATGGGATAAATCTCTATTCTGCCACTTTTTTCACTTATTTTAAGTACGTTACTAATGTTAAATAAGTACTTAGTTCAAGTAAAATAAAACCCAAAATTTCGTATTTTACCCGACAACATATATATACAATTAATTCGCGGGCCAACCACACTCATTATGAAGGCAATGGACAATTCACCAACGATGTTTATATTAAAGCTATATTGGTTGAGCTGTGAGTGGGTATACCACTGAAATGAGGCGACCACGTTCCTCCGCTTTGCATATCAAGTGAATATTTTGTCCGGTGGTGCGTTGTCGATCGTGGTGAACTATTTCATATTCATTTGTTTGCTCAGATTTACATATTAAATATCAATAGTCACAGTCAATGGATATTCGATTCAAATAACGCCAAATTGACGAGTGAAGTGCATTGTTTTGGGCGGTGGTATTTATCAGTCCATTAGACCTTAACGTCCTCATCTAATTGTCGCTTACTTATCCCAATATGATGATAAAAAGTAGAAAAATGTTCCTGTAATTTATTCCTTTATTTTAATGCTACTTTAACAGTTACACTTATAAATTTTGAAAATTTTGTAACATTTGACCCAGTCCTCCGAAATAAGAGGACGAAATTCGAAGCCCACTAATAGGTATTAACACGCCTATCATTGATCATCGATATTTCCAATCTCAATGGATATTCGCCTTAAATGAGGCTAAAATGAAACACCGATATGACTAAGCTATATCTACTACAACAATTTTACAATTTTACGTTTATCAAATCAACAAACATATGTCTTTGTAATTTGTATATATGAAACAAACATTCCTTATACGCTTCAAAATGCCAGCAAAATAATTTATTATAATCGCACCTATAATAATTTATAACGTCGAGATAAAGCAACATAGGATTTAACAAACATCCATAATAATAAAGCTTTAAGTGGCTAATTGGTACGAATGTCAAGAATATTCTCGACGAACAGCAACAGGTTTAGCTTTTGGGTACAAACTGTAAGTATTGACGTATAACTAAGGTGCATAACCATTGGACAGGTCAAACACAGAATAAAAAGTTATTATTCTGTGCTTCAAACTAAAAGAGATATAGAGCACATATTATTATGGACAACCATTGTCTCGCGGGCGAAATTCACTTTTTTAAGGGTGGTAAAATTTCAAATTATGGGAGGACCTTTTTTACCCGACTGCCAAGGAAGGGTTATGTTTTTCGCGCGTATCTTGTATGTTTGTCTTTCTTTATTTGATCCGATCTAACAAACGGCTGGATGAATTTCAACAGTTAAAGTGTCATTATGTTTGTCTCAATGACCCGAGTGTCCTTAGATAGGTGTCAGTAAAAAAAAATCAAAATGGCGGATTTTTGGCGCGAAATAGTAACACATTTAAAAAAAAAAGCTAACCGAACCTATCGAGTAGGGTATCAAATGAAAGGAAATTAAACGGAGATTATAAAAACATATTTGTATATATATAAAACAGTAAGGTGACTGACTGACTGACTAACTAAATGACTTTTTCATTTTTCAGAAATCAACGTACAGCCTAAACCAAGGACTTTACAGTTCTGAAATTTTGCACACAGGTTCTCTATATAGCTTGAATAAGTACTAAGAAAGGCCTTTTGGAAATTCTACCCTTAAGAGGGTAAAATAGGGGAAAACAGTTTTTTTTGAAATCCTTTAATTTTGAAGCAACTACTATAAAATTTTGTATTTGGCTTTCTGGATAGGAACAAGGACGCACTTATTTACCCCCCTCCGAAAAATCAACCCCGTAGAGGGTAAAATAAGGCTTAAAAGTTCATTTGAACTATCGTAAATTTTGAAGCAAACACTATGTCATTTTGTATCAGGCTAGTTGGATAAAAATAATGAAATGCTACCTCTAACGAGGTAAAATAATGACCGAAACTTTGATTTACTGAAGTTATATATTTTATAGACCGTAAATGGTGAATTTTTTCGCGAAATAGTAACACGTTTAAAAAAAGTTAACCAAACCTATCGAATAGGGTGTCAAAATAAAGGAAATTGAGAGGAGATTACACATACATTATATAATATATCTTATATATAAAATTCTCGTGTTAGTTACCGTACTCCTCCGAAACGGCTTCACCGATTTTCACCAAATTTTATATACATATTCAGTAGGTCTGAAAATCGGCCACTATCTATTTTTTTTACACCTAAGTGATAAGGGTTGTTCATCCTTAACATTTTTTTATTTATATGGCAACACAACGTTTGCCGGGTCAGCTAGTACATATATACTCGTATATCACATCGAGATGACTGTCTGACTAAATGAGAGAGTTGATGTGCCAGAGATCAACGCAAAGGGAAACCGCTGAACTTAAGCGTGCTGGAATTTTACACATAGGTTCTTTATATAGCGTAAATGAACACTACGAGGATAAAATAAAATAGGATAATATTGTTTGAACATTTCGTGTTTTTGAAGCAGACACCTACTATGAAACTTTGTATTTGGCTTTCTGGATAAAAATAATGCAATGCCTATTTCACTGCTTTTGGAAATTCTACTTCAGCCTTTTTGGTGCAGTCGGGTTTTTGATTTTTTAAATTAATTACTTGTTATTGATCTATTTTAGAGGCCAGCTCGGACCTATCTCCTACGATAACGTCCTTCAATGTTGTTTTCAAATATCAAAAATGTTGGACCATAGCTGGGTATAGAACATACTTTTTGCTAACACACATTAGATACAAAGAGAACAAAAAGCACTAAATGTTGTCCAACATGTAAATAGCAACAAACTGCTTAACAAGTTAATATTGCTAACAAATAACGTTAATTTGACATTTAGAGTGTGAATACTACTTATAGTATCCAAACATATTTTAATAATTTTTACTTAAAAAGTTATTAAAATTGGCAACAATCTTTATTTCTTTATATATTTTAAGATAAATAAAGTATTAAACGATATCCTTGTTACAGGAATCATCCCGTCGACTTGATCGTTCCTCATCATCATCATCAGTTCGTCGGTTCAAAATGAGAAAATATCAACTTCATCAGCGGTGATATTTATAGTTTAAGTAGAAAACTGAAGACACTACAATGGCTCGTCATATAATTGCTGTTCTGGCGCTGGTCGCTCATCTAAGTAAGCATTTTTTTCTTTAAAACTAAAATAGCAAACGAACATGCAATCCACCTGATGGTAATAAATTAATGTGCATAGACATATGTAACGGTCCTGTTTAAGGATGACGACAGTTGCATTGCTGCTTCTAAAGATTAATTGAATAGTCTTATTTGTCACTCCCAAACCATAACTTTGAAACCAGAATACAGTTAAACACCGCAGTCATGATGGAAAAAAGGTGCTGCAATGGAGCGAAGGATTCTAATACCTAACTTAGTCACCTAATAAAAATTAGAGTATAAAATGTTCATCATTCATTTCTGATTGTAAAGATTAATTGAATAGTCTTATTTGTCACTCCCAAACCATAACTTTCAAACCAGAATACAGTTAAACACAGCAGTCATGATAGAAAAAAGGTGCTGCAATGGAGCGAAGGATTCTAATACCTAACTTATTCACCTAATAAAAATTAGAGTATAAAATGTTCATCGCTATTAAGGCTCATCATCATTTTATAGCTCACAAATTATAGCATGTACACTATCAAGAACAATATTCGAAACAGTGAAAATATTTGCAAAAACATTTTCAATAAATAATGTATATGTTATAAGACTTGAACAATAATCCGATAGCACTGCACGCAAAATGTGCAAACCATCGGACATGGAAGTGTTTAGAAGTAATTGAAAACACATAAATTGAAACGAAAGAACGATCCTCGACCTGTATCTAAGGTGGACTATCTCAGCCCACTTGACGGCAAATGGTACGGAAATAACAAGGATATAGCGACACGACCCCGATTGTCCACTTGTCTCACCGTCAACTGATGACGAGAAATGAAAAAGTCGTACTCCAAATAGAGGAGATTAGAAAATTGGCCTTCAATAATAATCACCAAAATTATTAGATATGAATTTTATGTGCTCTTTTTTAAGTTAAAAGGATTGTAATGTTAATATAACATTGTCTACCGTAATAACGTAATTAATAAATGTAAGTATAATATTCCTATATAGGTATGTATTTGAGAATCCCTCGTATAATAATTATGATGAAGCCAACATGAAGCCAACAAAGAATAGAAACGCAACAACATGAAAATCCTTCAGCCACAATAGGCCTAAAGCGGCAAAGACATGTTAGGGATACAGTTATTTATGTATGCAAGCTAAACTAATAAGTATGAACCCTTTTGTATATATTAAAATAATTATATAAAATATTTAGTATGTAAAAAAGATATAAATAAATAGATAACACATTAGTATGTGTGATCTTGCTCAATTAGATTTGACATGGTAATCCATTCCACGTACAGATAAATGCCCTATTCATAGATATTGTAGAACAGAACCATAGATTAGTAAAGATACTTCGCCGCCTTGAAATTGAATGAAGCCACAAACGGCTGATCTGTATGTTCTTTTTTTGAATTCTTGACAAATAATGACATCTTTAGAGAAAAATTACGAATAAATAACTAATACTGCGTAATTTACATAATACATAAATAATTATTTCAAATATTTTGGGGACATTTTAGCACGGAGACGTGGCAAAACTTTTTTACGCAACTATTTCAATTGTCAAAACTGGTTACATTTTCTTGTTAGGAGCATGTTAGGAGTGAGTAATCTTTACTAATCTATGAACAAAACAAACAAAACATATTTATTGCCCTTGTGATAGAACAAGTACCGAATTTTGTTACTTTCCGATGCGAGTGCAACGTAAATATCGTTTGGCGCCAAAACAGAACAAGGTACACGGTAAAGTTTCCGTTTTATATCGAGATTAGATTCCAACCATAATCTGTTTTCAATTTACATATTTTTAAGTTTAATCCGGAGTGGATTACATCGATTCCAGAATGTAAGAAGAAGAGCTTCCAAGAATACACAAAAAGAAAACAATAATGTACTGATAAAAACTAACAATAGGAATGATTAAACATTTACCTTTAAGAGTCTACATTTATAAAAATATGACGATATTTTTCCATTGAAAAAAATATTTATTTTATGAAGGAGTATTTTGAGAAACAAACAAATATTTCAGCACAGATATTACTTATTTTTATAAGATTTTACTATCTGAGGTTTACTACATTAAGCCGAAGAATAATATCTGAATTAAACAGCTTTTTCCAAACATCACATAAACTCAAGCAAACGACGTCACACTTCATTAATTTAAGGATACGCGTATAGTACAAATGACTTTGTTTGTATCCACCCTCTTTTTTAAGCGTACAAAGGTACTATCACAGACCATTTACCGACCAATGAGTCTGAAGTAACACCTCCAATGATTTTCTTTTTTATCTGTAATTTTTTCGCGTTTCATTGAAAGCTGTTGAAAGTTAGGTATGCAAAGACAATATGTAGAATTATCTCAATTTCATAAGAAGAGATTGATGAAATTTTAAGAAACTAATAACAGAAAGGAATTCACGTTCTTGTATCGTGCTAAATTCAATTTTAATAATTTCAAGACTGGACAAATTTTGTAGAAAAAACTGAGTAGAACTCCTTACCTATAAATGGTTAAGCTAATAATACAGGCGTAACGTGATTTAAGATGGTTAATCCATGCAAAATTATTGAAATTCGTCATCTAACGATAAATTATGTGATTTACAGGCACACTAGTATCCGCCAGCGGCCCGTTCTACGATGACAGCAACAAGCCCAGCAACACAGCACCAGCCGGCAACTTCATCACGCAAACAGTCTATGGGTTCCTCGACTTCACCACAACAATAGGCAACACGGTCATGGTCTTCTCACCCCAGTCAGCACCACCACCAGGTCTAATTTATATCCTATTTTAGTAAATGTCTCGTTACTCACTCAGTAATATTTAATCGCTATTACTTTTTCATTTAATCTATTATATCATAATGATAACATTCAACATCTAATATTATTATTATTTCTGTCTTCAGAACCACCTAAAACGGAAAAGTCTGTTCAAGAAAATATTATTGAGACTAAACCGCCACCGCCGTCTGTAACGAGTGTGAAACCTGAAACTATTAAACCCAGCAAAACCGTAAATAAAGATAAAAGTAATAAATCAGGTGTACAAGCCGTTGCATCCAGTTCTATTTCGGTAGTAACAGCACCTCCCAAAAAGGAAGTAAAAGAAAAGGTCGCCAATATCCCAAAATCGAACGCAAAAGAACAGAAACAAATAACATCTAAGGTGGAAGTAGTTACGGGTCCCTCTAAGATAGTAGAAAGTAATTCTCCAAAACCACCTCAGCCTAAGCCAAACAAACAATCGCCTCCACCTAGTAAAGGCCAAAAAAATCAAATTATAAAAAGTGTGACGAACATTGTTAGCAGTAAGGTTGAAGTCAAACAAAATCCACCGCCGTCAATAATTAATTCCAAAGTAAATAGTATTGTTGAAGTAAAATCCAGCCAAGGTGATGATGAACCCGCCATATTAGTAACAAACAATAACATCGGAGAACCAGAGTATGATTTCTTATCACGTCAGCCATCGGAATTCGTGGAAGAAACCTACAAAGTTATAAATTTACGACCATCAAAGGCACATCCCCAAAAACCGAAAAATAATCTTAAAAATAGACATCAACCGACTCCTCCTCCTGAGGATGACGAACATCCAATAGGACTTGTAACAACTCTTGGAGGGACAATTGTTAAAGATGGACTAACAACAGTTCATGAAACGAGCGTTATTGGGACATATATTTCAGGAAAATACGCTCAAGTTTTAAATAGCAATTCTAAAGTATTACCTGGCGGTCATAGAGCAAAAATTTCACCCAGTCCTACACATAGAATACATAAAACTGCGGCACCTGGACTCTCAAAGAATCACAGGCATAATTTGGAACCCACTCCTTCAAGTAATGATGATGAAAATAATTTCAATAGTAAAACGACACGTAGACAATCAAATAATGGAGGCGCTTTTAAACCTAATCGACAACGATCCCAGAACAATGATCACGACAACGCGGAAACACCAAGTCCTAATAAAAAATTTAAAAACAGGAATTCGTCCCACTCTCAACGCACTCAGAGGTAACATTTTCAGATTTATAAACACTGGACAGGATGGCAAAGTATGTATATAATTCGTTTTTTGCTTCCATAATTTATGTACAATGTTCGGTTCAAGTATTAAGTAATATAAATTATTTTGGAATACCTATATGAATATTATAGATACTATGCCGGCAATTTAAATAATTAAAGAAGTCATATTAAAAGTCTATCTAATCTACTTAATGTTTTATAGTAATTATAATATAACATTTTATTTTTATGGACCTTAAATTCAATATTGATTTCTACAATTTTCAGTACTCGATTTGGCCGACCAAGAAATACGCCTCAACTCGCAACCGTATCTGTTTTCAGTGAGTCACCATCATCATCATCATCCCCTCCATCATTTTCCAACAGGCGGAAGAGCAACCGAAACAATGGAAACAAAATTACTGTAACGCCCGCAACCAATACCGACAGTCAATCAAGACGAGGATTTAAGCCCCGCATTCAACCCTCAGCTGTGGAGCAAGTAACTCCAGCTGGATCTACAAGTATTTATAAATTCAAATTAAACAGAGCACCTGGATCAGGACGTTGGCAATACAAAACAAGCCCTAAACCTAAAGTGACAATTCGTAAATCAAATAATGATGATGAACCAACAACACCCAATCCAAATCCCCTTCTCGACGATAACCAATCAAATGATATTTCTCTTCAACCCAGATCTGACAATGATCTAGAACTTTCGGGATCACAAAGCGGTCCAGGTACTCTTCTTGATAATGACACAGAAGATAATTCTATCGAAAAACCTCCGCCAGTTGAAACTCTAAAGGTTGAGATATCCACTCCAGCTGATTTTCGAGATGTTTATTATGAAATTGCAACTCTCAAGTCTCCTTACACTTTCCAGGTACCTAAAAATACATCGTTATCTAAATGTATTTAATAATATCTTGTTTTCATATTTATATAATACAACAATTTGGTTGCAGGTCGGACGTGTCAAAAACACTCGTATCATCACAGTTACCACAACTATAGAAAAACGAATTGAGCCAACCATATCATTTAACTCGCAAAGTTCTCTCAACGAACCGTTGACAGAAAATATATTAGCGACAGCTTCTCCATACGGAAAAGATCATTATCTTTTAGACTCAAGCATAGCTACTTTGCCGCCTATAACTCTGTCGTCTGATGTTGAAACTCCACCATTGGAAACTGTGACGGAAACATTCAGCACGACTCAGAATTTACTAAAAACGCATATACTGCCAGTCGTAAGAGATTCCAACATAACAAGTAGTCTGACATTTGTTCAAACATATCAAGTAACGAGGTTTGTAACTGCAACTAAGACATTACCTCCTATGGAGTTTTATCAGTTTATTCCCAGTAAAACGTTAAAAGAATTTAACAGTCGCCTTGATGAAGCTGGTTCAGAACTACATCTAGAGCTAGATTTTGGTGACAGCAATGAAGATGAAGACGGTGTTCCGCGCAGGGTGTTCCCACCGGAGTTGGACTTGGCAAACATTGGTTCGGACTTCGATCTAACTGAAGTTGACAAGTATCGTTTACCGGAAAATCACTTACGACTTAAGAAAGCTCATGGTCAAAACAAAAATAATCAAGTAACGGAACCGCCTAATCCAGCAACACCTGCGCTGACACCAGAACAGGCGCAACAACTGGCTCTTCTCCGACTGCTTAATCCAGCCGCAGCTGCGCAAATTCCAAATGTTGTGACTACATCTAAGCCTGTTCTGAAATACGAAACCGTTTATGAATCGCATGTTATACCATTATTCGATGGCAAGAACACAATTCATAGTACGATATCGAGACCAGTTGCAACGATCACCAAAACGGAATACGAATTAGGAACCAGCAGTCTTCCGGCCTTACCGCTTCAGCCGATTAACCCGCTATTCCCACAGCAGCAGTTCACCGTAACTTCGACTCCAGTCGTCATGAACACAGAAGTGACAGCGACAGACAGTCAAATTTTGAAATTGACGTTCGGCGCAAAGACGGTGTACACCACGTTGTTCACGACCAAGGTTGTACCAACTATACTGACTTCGTACGTGACATCGTCCATACCGGTGCAGCCCAGTGCAGCACCTGGTTTTCCGGGATACTTCCCCGCGCCATTTGCGCCTTTCCCATATGTAGGATAATCATGTCAATGATTCCGAGCGTAACGCCACTACATACATTTGGACAATTGTTATTAGTGACTTTGTAGAGTAGTGATAAAGTGAACGTGATAGTGAAATATAAACTTTTATATAAAGAGATATTTTAGAATGAAGTGCTCGTAAAGAAATGAAACTGTATCGCGAGTGAAACAATGAATAGTGCAGAGGAATCAAATTCTCGTATAAAACGCGTTTACCGAAACGCTCTAAAACTAAGCTTTATTTCTTCTAAGTAAGCACAGTCCTGTAAAAATGTAAATGATCACAGTACTTGTTTAAAACTCATGTAAATTATTAAATATAAATCGTACTTTATTTAGTATATGCTCATTTATTGCTTTGTAAATATTATTTATATCCTTGTGTACCTTGTAAATAGATTGCAAGAAACGAAAAATGTAATTATTTTATAAATAAAAACTGTAGATAACATTGTTATAGCTAATTTCGTAACTTTTGTACATCTATTGCTTTAATAAATGGATTTGTAATAAATATGTCTTTTTTGTAATATTGAAGAAGCAAATAGGCATGGAGTCCAACTGATTGTAAGTGGCTTCTTCTGTCCATAAACGTCTGTAATCAATCCTAGATAAGATATGAGTCCTACCTTCGACCATCGACCTAATACGTTGCTACCCCTGAGGACTAAATCGGAACGCCTCTATCAAGGAAACTAAACTTGATAAAATCTTTCAAACACAGCTGAGCTAAACACTACTGTTATAAGGCAGAAATAGGTGTGGTGGAGGTAACTCCGAAGTCGAACCACAAATATTTAAAGCACGTTCAAATTGTATATTTCATTACTATACTCCTCCAATAATATTTATTTAAATCTATATTATTAGAAAAAGATCTAATTTACCCTAAAATAATATTTCACAGAATTGAGAGCTTTATTTCCCATGATATCTTAATTAAAGCCGTTTCACACCGACCGAGGAACGCAACAAAGGGCTCCAAGTTATGAAACTAAGATTAATGGAAGCCGTTATGTGAACTTAATAAGTAATTTTAATATACTAAGTTCCCTATTTCTTCCTTAGAAATTAACTTGGTCAAGGTTCAGTAGGAAGACCTAACTTTGCCTCGTAGCACTTTCTTTTATAAAAATAATATAAATGATGTAGTATCTTTTATTTAATATATTTTCACGGCCTGGCATTCTTGCCGATCAGCCTAGCTTTGTTATATTTTTTTTTATTTGTCCATACCAGCATCTTGGCTCGGACCATAGACAATAAACTGCACAATATCAATGATCTAAATAGTAATGGTGAATTAATAAGCGTCAAAATGAAATACATTCTTTGAACACACTATAAAAATATTCTCCGTAGCCGTTCATATTCTACATATGTATACAGAAGAATAAATAAAGTATGCAAGCGATACGGTAAACAATAAAAGGAGCATGAAAGTATTTCCTCGGTTTGCGAACATTTTTCAGACTTTACAGAACAGGTGTGGTGTTGTGTATTGCGACAAATCAATTTCCTGTCCACACTCGTGTTATTTATTTGTCGTAGATAAATAGTTTGCAAATTCAGAACCCTATTTTGGACCAATTAAGTTTATTTTATTGGGTACCTATATTAAAAGGACCTTTAATATTTATGATACGAGCATTTCCAATGGCATAGATTAGTAAAGATACTTCGCCGCCTTGAAATTGAATGAAGCCACAAATGGCTTATTTTAGTAAGTTCTTTTTTTGAATCCTTGACAAATAAAAACATTTTTAGAGAAAATTGACGAATAAATAACTAATTTACGTAATAATTACGTAATTTACGTAATAAATAAATAATTATTTCAAATATTTTAGGGACATTTAAGCACGGAGACGTGGCAAAACTTTTTTACGCAACTATTCCAATTCTCAAAACTGGGTACATTTTCTTGTTAGGCGTGAGTAATCTTTACTAATCTATATCCAATGGTAATAATAATTAGTGGTTGTAGTATTTTAGTCACAGTTTTGATTAAAATGAAATAACTCAAACTTCCTCAAAAACTTTACATAGAGCGTATTTGGGAGTTACGATATTTCAGGTACGCCTAGCTCGTCTGCCAATAAACAAAAAAATCAAAAGCTACTTTAAAACGCACACCTTATGAGTTTAAAAGCTATTCTTAAACACATACACACATTTGCTTTCGATTAAAGTTATTTGATATATTGTGGAATATCTTCGTCATGTCCAGGTAAAGACAAAATATTCTTCGTCAAAAATATGCAACTCTTTCCTTTTTCAAGATCCATACCCAACGTAGTCCTGGATTTTATCGATGGCTGTCCCAGGCTCAGTGAGCGCTGATTGAACAAGGTTAGACAAAATTCGCTTATCGTCGATAGCGAATGCAGAGTAATTTTATTGGCATATGAATCGACTGCCCCAGAGGTAGACAGGAGACTGCTACGCAAATTGACAATGCACTTCTGCATTTCCAATTTTAATGCGCTGATGTCTATAGGAAGACAGGAGTGAATGAATACAGAAGAGGCAGGCTTCAATGGCTGCCTCTGCTGTATTCAGAAAATGTCGATGAATTCTACTTTTACCGATATGTACGTTGTGAAAGATAGTTTTCCTCTCAAACATATTACATATACAACTGTATTACATATAGAATCGTAGGAAATGAGTAGATAAAACCACCAACCTTGCCTTCCAAGCAGATGTGTAGACACAACTCATGTCGAAGTGATGTGCTTTGCTCTTGATCATAGAGGTCAAATAAGTCACCATGACCATCTTCTGAAGAGCAATCACTATTTTCATAAAGTACACGCAGTAGCACCACTAATCCAAGTAAAAAACATGAACGAAAGGGCACATACAATACGTCTGTATAAACCAAGCGCAAAACGAGGACTGGTAGCAAGAAGCGACATTGAATAACAGCTTTGGTTTTACTTAATTTACCCACCTGCAGTTGACAATGATTGAACAATTCTGAAACAAGTAAATAACCTGAACATATATGGGAATTCAATAAACTTCTTGAAAAAAAGGTTGTAAGCCATTAATGACCCATTAATGGTCAATATGCGACAATTTACCTTCCTCTGACGGACTAGAAGCTACGAATATATTTCGAAGTACTAAACCGATTTGATGAAGAATAGTATAAACATTTTTTTAGTCTTTTTTATAATACAAAAGCAAACGAACATGCAATCCACCTCATGGTAAATGACTACTGAATCTGATCAACCCCGGATATGCCTAAGTCCTATTTGAGATCATCCACAGATAGCTTACTGTACGTTACCCAGAGGACTAAGTACAGACGCCTCGCACAAGTAGTCATGTCTCTCTCACCACACCTTTCTAATCAATACTGCTGTTATAAGGTAAAACAAAGTGTGGCGATAGTGCTTCCAGAGTCGAACCTTGAGGGGTTCCTTCCACCAAATCTTACTACTTTACTAGAACCTACGAGCTTAACTGCCCGAAAGCTTCAATTAAGATTTCCCAATCTTTAGATCATGTAAAACAACCAGAATCGGTGTCTGCGCTGAAAATTTACCTCTATGCCGTCGTATTTTATTTTATGGCATATTTTCCATAAATCTACAAGGATCTAGCGAACGAGCGTTGATTGAACGAGGTTAGACGAAATCGGCTTATCGGATGGCGAATGGCGATGGAGAATAATTTCATTGACGTATGCAGCGGCCGCCACTGACGAAGCCGGCAGCTATGCAAATTTGCATTGCTCCTGCATTTCCATTTTTCATAACTTACTATTCCATTAAGTAACACGCTGATGGGTAACAAATTAAATTGATATTTAGATCATATTGATTAAAGCTAATGTGTGTATGTTTACAATATCCTAAAGACCTCGTAATCGGGGTTTAGGGTTTGAAGCCAGTAGATGCATCTGTGAATTATAGTTATGTGAGCATTGATATATATGTGAACATTGAAAATTATCAATTGCCTTATCAGTGAAAATGGCCTAAAGCCTATAGCGTAGTCCTTAAATAACTTCTCAAAGGTGATGGAAAAATAAATAAACTCCTCATTCTAGAAGACCCAGCAGTGGAATAGAATTGGTTGACTACGATATTCAGGCCAACCTACGTACTTACAGAAAAATCTAAATTAATGTTACATGACGCCAATATCATAGAAAACTACTATTACCTACTTCTAAAACATAATTTACCTATATAACTGTATGATAGTGATATGTAGTATCTGATATAATCACGATGAAATCATTGCAAATTACTCAATATCGGTGAAGTACAAAGCACTAGACCGAATGGTAAAGAATTCTTAATATGCGTATAAATGGGTATCTTTACACGTTGGTGATATCAGAATGATAAAATATTCTACGTCATGCATTGTATCGTCAAATGTACTAATGTGAATACAGTGTTGATAAACAATTAAGGTTAATAAAAGAATTGTTCAAATGTGCACAAAATGAGTTTTAAGAATATAGCAATATCGTTGGTACTTTCAGTGGTATTCGGTAAGTATAAATGTTCTAGTTTAAATTGCATTTACTTCTATGATAGATATTAAGAATACTGAAACGGTAGCAATTACTTACAATTAAAATGGTTATTGGTTTGCTAAAATTTGTATTACGTACATTGTTTGAGACACTATTAACTATGAGAGATTATAAACTTGTCCAAAGTTAATAAACTTTTATGATAAACGTTACCGAAAAAATACTGAAGTATTTCGTGTCATAAAAGTAATTTAATTTAGAAGTTATTACTTCAAATGAAAATATATCTAGATAATAGAAATCACAGCTTTGATTGACGATTACGATAAGGAATCAGCTAAAATCGTTGAATCGCTTCACTCATTATTACCAAATTGTTGCCTGCCAAAAACCATTTCCGCTAAATTCTCTTATTTAAAATAAAGACTGGACCCTATGAAATAACCGGCGATTTTTAAGTGATACCTACTTATCGTTAACAAATCTGCAGCTTTCTAATACTGAAAGAAATCTAAATCTATTAAACGTTTTAAAATCTATCTGCTCGGAATTGTGATTAGCTGGAAACCTTTATCGATCCAAGAATGAATAACCGTCCGTAGTACATTATAGCCTGTAGTTAGACAATTTAAAAAATGTATATTTTATTTACAAACATTTAGTTATATTAAGAATATTTAGTTTTTCTTCACTATAATTCCTAGGTGGAGTTGTCGTATTGGCTCAATCGAATCCTGTAGCCAGATGCTATCAGTTTACGTGGCTAGGCCCTCGTTTCAACAATGAAAGTATTTTCCTAAACGCCACCTGCCAAGAAGCGACACGGCTATCCACTGGCGTACCCTGTATGCACCCACTTGTTGTTTCATGTAAGTAAACGGTAAAATAATAAACATTGCAAAATAAGAGATAGCAGTCTGCCATGCAAAAAAAGGGTTCGATCAGCGAATCTTTCAAAAACCAATTTGTTGCCATGGCTTAAAGAATTCAAGCAGTCATAAGAAATCATAAGTCGAGTTATTCAACTATTCATAAAACCATATTAATGTCTATGTGGATCGAAAATCTATGTGGATCGAATTGGTTAGAGGTGTCTATGGACACAAGTGACCATTGTCCATCAGGTGGACTGCATGTTCGTTTTCTACTTTAATCTTATTAAATAGACAAAAAAATACTGTTGGAATTACTCGTTAAGATGTATTTCCTATTATTTTTAAATATATTCTGATTTTAGACGACGGAACGTGGCCAGATACAAGCTACATTTGGGTTAACCATGCTGAGCAGGCAACCTGCACGCTAGCTCCAAATGACGTTTGCGCTCAATACACTTATTTCTTCGATGGGCATGGTATATAAACTCAAATATTTATGTATATTAAATAAAATTTGCAATTATAGTTATTATTTGTAGGTAATAGAACCGCTTGTGGTTCTAATCCGGCGGCTCCACCGCCACGCCTATTTTTGCCTCATAACAGCAACGTTAAGCGCAGCTGTGTTCTGGTTTGAAGGGTTCGGTAAAGGAGACATACTTTTCTGAGGCGTTCCAGCTTATTCCTCAGGGGTAGCGGCGCATCTGTGGCCGACCTCAAGTAGGAACATCTAATCTTATCTGGGGTTGATTACAGATGTCCATGAGCGGCAGTAACCACTTACCATTTGGTGGACTGCATGCTCGGCTGCTACTGGTGTATTATATAAAGAATATATTAATAGAGTAAAAAAAATATAATTTAGTACTTTATATGTAAGTACCTATAACTTAAACGCCCTTTGCATTATATTGTCAATTAATCTGATCTGAAATCCGAATACTCCCATAATATAAATATGAATAATATCTCATTATTATTTCATGGCCCGTCACCGTTTTCCTTCTCTGTTAAAGTAATAAAAATTAAAATTTCAGTGGAGAATTCAACGTATATGTGCACTCGAGGAATAGATTCATATGGAGAGGCAGTGAACAGTGGGTGCTATGAACAAAAAGTCGGAAGTTTTGCTACCAGGGTGTGTTTCTGCAAATCAATACCAGGCGGCATGCCATGCAACGGAGTTGGAACTTTAACATCCTCACTTATTTACACTTCAGCATTTGCTGTGTTGCTTATGTTAAAAAGGCATTTATTGTGATATCCACATATTTTTAATCCTTTTATATTAAATGCATGTTCTTCGCAACGATATATGTATACTTTATTTATATCAATATAAAAAATATACATGTCTACGTAAGCAGTAAAAATAGATACGTACTCATTTTATTTAATATGAGAGACCTAATTGGTACCTTTTTTTTTTGTTGATGAGGGGGAAACTTTCAAAACGTACAGTGTCGTGGGAGCGACAGGGAGTTATGTGGGATTTTTACCGCACTATAACCTCCCCGGTGGCCATCCTCACCGCTGCGAAAAGGACTCCGGGATCTCCAACGGAACGCAACCGGAGTCCTCTTTACGTATTGCCCCATCAGGCTTCGCCCAGGTGAGCCCAGGCGCTCTCCACACCGTCTGGTGTTTACGACGGTATGCGACCACACATACCGCCGTCCTCCCCGGGGTCGCTTGCTGGACGGTTCGAGCTCCCACTCTTGCCGCCCGCAACCCCGGAAGCCCCCTTTTAGTCGCCCCCTACAACAGGCAGGGGATACCGTAGCCCTATTCTGATCCCGGTACTACAAGGACACCACGCCGTGGGGCGTCACGTACGCCCGTGGCGCCACCTCCTCCGCGCGGGATCTGCTTGTTCCCTGGCCCGTTCGGCGTCCTCCTTAGCGAGCATAACACAGTCGCAGAAGGCGACCATGCTATCCCATGCCTCGCCAGAACGGACCATTACCGCGACGACAGCCTCCGGAGAGTGTCTGGTCCTACATGTTGCACCTACATATGTACCTAATTGGTACCTACTACCTGCACATGTTGTCAGGTAAGGTAAACTTAATAAAGCATTGATTTAATTGTTTGTAAACATGTAGAAGATATTAAAACACACAGCTATTCTTCTAGATCTAAATGTTAGCACAGACACATCCTCTTTTTACCTACTAAAAATTGCGTTTTTCGCAATACTGTAGGATATATAATTGACAGTGACGTAGCAAAGCGTGGGCTGCGCAACCCAATGCCTCCCACGGCTCCCACTGGAAGTGGCATCGGGATACTTTTGTAGTAAGCCGTGAATGAGAAGTAGGTACTATTTATAACAATCTAAGATATAGACTAACTACTTCCTCATCTCATATTTGAATTGTATGCCATATTGCCTACTCAAATCCATATTTCAGTGATAACAGCACACAAAAATAATGGCAACCACAATTTAATTTGTTTTTTTAGATCCATTTTCGCAAGAAGTTAACTATTATTAAATGAGAAGAATGTAGGCAAGGCGTCTTCATTAATTGTTAAAAATTATAATTCGAATAATTATATCACGTGTTTTTATAATATAAATGTGTAGTACCTAAAAATTCCCTAAGTTTCGATTAATTTAAATCCAACCAATTTTCTGAAAGTAATTAAAACAAAAACAAAAGATTTTTCTTATTTATTACAATCTAAACATGATAAGAGCAATGGATAACTTTTCGTGATAAGTGGAACGCAAAAGTAATATGACGTGTCCCTACTGTCATCTACGACATCAGTCAACGATTTCAGCGACCAAGCATTGTAATCTTTGAATTTGATTTCCTTATAATTGCGGTGGATTTACATCTTAGCACCGCAACAGTAAATAAAACAATAAGATGTATTCCGTATTAACTAGGGGAAATGCAATATTAACGTATACATTAAGCGTTTTATCATGTCTCACATTTTTGTGTTTTCTATCCACGTTAACGGTGGATTACAGAACTGCGGCACAAATGAACACAGTAAAAGTAGTCGTGTAAGTATATTTCAGTATAAATACTCTAAAATACTAACTACAAAACTCCTATAATCCTCGTCCACAATCCAATGAATTGCCTCTGTGGTTGGCAAAGGATTTTCGAGCAGTTTAATTAATGATTGCCTAAAACTACTATTTATTAATCAAAAGTACACTTTATTTCATATTTAATTTTTGGGCCACTGTTATGGATACTTCACGTAAAAACAATCCATAAGTATAACCTGATACCTATTGTGTACATTTTTTGAAAGGCGATTAGACTGGGGCGACCACCGCCACACGTATATCTAGCGTGAAAAAATTCTAGACGGTAGACAGGGGAGGATGCCAGCAAACTTACATATTGGGCCTATCTTAGTCCTCAACAAGGGCAATACAATACTATATGGAGTTTGTTACAGATGTCCATAAGTGGCAGTGACTACTTACCATCCACTACTCAGTACTTTACCATCAGGTGTACTTCATACTCATTTCCTTTAAAAAAATCTTATAAAAATAATTACTCTTTACAGCAAAAATGTTCCTGACTATGGTGCCTCGAGGGAAAGGAATGATCTTGGATACTTAACATTTGATCTCAAGACTGATCTGTCTAACCTTTTCAACTGGAATGTTAAGCAGTTGTACCTTTACCTCACAGCCGAGTATGTCACCCCTAACAATGAACTTAACCAAGTTGTTCTGTGGGACAAGATCATCTTAAGAGGAGAGAATGCTGTTTTAGATTTTAAGAATATGAACACAAAGTACTATTTCTGGGATGACGGTAATGGTTTGAAGTAAGTACAATTATATTTAGAACTAATTCATTAAGTGAAGTGCCTAAGTTATTCATATTTTTTGGGCCTTTTACTTTCATGGAAGCTTGTATTAGTTTGTTAAAAGAAAAAAATGCAATATTAATTACATTCATTCAATTTTTAAAGAAACCCATTTATCTTTGTTTCTTATAATATGTTAACCATTTTCACCATAATCTAAATCTGATTTTGATATGGAAATGTTTATATTGTGTATGACAAGGTGCTAGGACGGAGAGATCTAAATCTGATAAGGTATCTTTGTGATTTATAATTATTTCTGGCTTGATATTGTACAAAATAGCAATGCAAATTACTTCAATGACCCATGTTACATTGCAGTCATCAAGCAGGTTAGTCTCGGACACAAAAGGTTCCAGGTTTGATTTTACGCTAATTATACAAACTAAGCATATAGCAGTGATAGCCTAGTGGTTAAGAAACGCGGTCTCTCGATCGAGGGGTCCGAGGTTCAAATCCCAGGCACGCACCTCTGATTTTCAAATTTATGTGCGTATTAGAAATTAATTATCACTTGCTTAAACGGTGAAGGAAAACATCGTGAGGAAACCTGCATACCTGAGAGATTTATAAAAAAAATCTTAAAGGTATGTGAAGTCTACCAATACGCACTTGGCCAGCGCGGTGGACTATGGCCAAATCCTTCTCATTATGAGAGGAGACCCGTGCCCAGCAGTGGGACAGTAATGGGTTGATGATGATACAAACTAATGAATTTAAATTTCTATTCTGGGTCTAAGTGTTAGTGTGATTTTCTTTGTGTCTGTGAGTAATTAAATAAATGACAAATATTTAATCAAGATGGTAGGTAATAATATCTGTGAAACAATTGTATCAATAAAAATTCAGTCAGTATTAATATTAGAGTAGCAAACAAGTCTGTCTGAAGTTGACCTGTTAATAAGTAGCCAGTGCTATTCATTGTTTCCCTGTAGTTTCGGGACCAGAATAGGGCTATGGTATCCACTGCCTGTAAGAGGCGACTAAAAGGGGGATTCTGGGGTTGCGGGCGGCAAGAGTGGGAGCTCGAAACGCCCATCCAGCGATCTCGGGAAGGACAGCGGTATATGTGGTCGCATACCGTCGTACGCACCAGACGGTGTGACGAGCGCCAAGCTCACCTGTGCGGAACCCAGACAGAGCATCGACATCTGTAACCAACAGAAGTCCTATTTGAAGCCAATCACAGATATGTTACTACTCCCAAAGACTTAAATGAGCACCTGATATAAGTTAGCTCGCACCTACCCCTTAGATCAAATGCAAGAAGTATGTCATGCATAACTGGAATAGCTGTGATGGTGATGGATGTGATGGATACCAACTCTTACTAACATTGTTCATGATAATATTTTAATTGCCCAATATTTAACTATGTAACTTAATTTTCAGAGGTCACAACAACGTCACATTAACTCTGTCTTGGAACATTACGCCTAATGCAGGGCTTCTGCCGAATGTCCAAGCCATTGGACAGCACTCCTTCAAGTTCCCTACAGAGTATACACAAACAAGAGTATGATTCAGGGAGACTTTTATTTTATTTATATAAGAGTGGGTGAATATGGACTTGTACGTTATTTGATAAGACCATTGAATATACAAGTTTATTTGATTTGATTTTTATTTTGTTTCTTTTTAACTTTTAAGTCCTTTTTCTGATGTACCTAAATGATAGATACTTACTGTTAAATACATCTTATCTCCTAAAATAAGTAGGTTGTAGTGGAATTCTAGAATATAGTGTGTGGATATAAAGTATTCATCTGATGTTTTGAAATCAAGTCTTTAGCATAATTAGGATCATTGCTAAGGCCTGATCTAAATCCCAGTGATTGTAGTGTGTGTAGTACTTATGAATTTTCAAACCTTTGAGAGTAATCCTTGCAATGATGATTATGTACCCACTTTTCAAGTCTATAGTTATCTTAATATAATTATATTACCTATGTACCATAATGTTTGTCACTGCCACAGTTATATTAAAAATCATAAATTATTGCATGTAGTGATTAATTAGTTTTTGGAATAAGCATGATGTGTAAAGACTAATCTGGATGTCTGGCTCAATGATATATAATCCTCAATGTATAATGTGCATACACACTATATGAATGCATGCGTGTCCCTGTGTTCATGTGTTATAATTGTACCAATTTAAACTACAGATTTGTATGGTATTTTATATTTGTCAATTACATTTTAAGATACATTATTATTAATAAATTTTAGCTCTACTAGTTTGATCTACAGCAGAAAAAACTACATGTATTTTCTATCATTGCTTTTAATTTATATCTACAAAGGTACATCTCTAACTTTCATTGTGGCCATATTCATGTTCAGTAACCTATAATTCTTAACAGATCCTTGTGTTTGCTTAACTTATGGTTTCTCTATTTGAATTAATCTATTGCTATTTATTTACTTTATGACCCTACTTAACACAATACCTTCACATATTTTACCACAGACTTAGAAACATAATATAAAACCTTATTTTAAGTGTGATATTCAAATTCATATTATTTTTTGGTAGTTATTATAAATGCATACAATAAAACTTACTCGTTTTCTACATGTTTATTTGCGAGATTGTATATATTATATTGTTCACACGAAACTTATTTTCTGCGTATAAATTCACTTTTGTATGTAAACTGTATAAAATGTCGGTAGGCATGTGTTATACTCAACAAGTATTGCTTGAAAAAGATTGCAAATACAGTATAAAATTAGTTTAAATTTATAGTCCATTCTCAATGGCAACAACACACACACCAAGCAAAGAAGCTCACTACAAAAGTACTGCATTCTATATTACTAAAATAATTGTGTGGCTTTGGTCGAGGCACAAGCATTTTACACTTAGTGTAGTATGTTGCTGCTTAGAATACTAATTCATAAAATAGAATCTTCTGAATCCATTTTCTATATTCAATTTAATGTAAGTACCGAGATAGGGTTTACATATTATTTAACTAAGAGTAAGTAATAACAATTTCTAAACTGTAGAAATAGTTGAACATGTAACAAATGCTTAATTTACATAACATTAGAGATTTATGAATAGGTCGTATAAGGAATTAATTTTAAGAAGTAATAAGTACTAAATTATTTAAAAGTAATATTTCCCTATAACAAATTAAAATCATTATTTATAATACACATGAATTGTTTCTTTACCTTCATACTTTATATTTTTGTGCAAATCATGCCATACGCATCTTAATATAATCAATATGAAAATGATGTGTATACATAATAACATAACCAAGAGAAAAACATATATAACAATGTTTTATAAATGTAGAGCAACGTTGCAATTCAGCTATCATAATATTGTTAATATAAATGTTTTTTGTGAATAACTAATAAATTTATCTTAAATTGTGTCCTCTCTACATAAAACTTAAAACATTTTTTCCCTTTTACAGTTGAATTAGATACTAAAGTTTAACTCGCGAATTTAAAAAAAAATTAAATGTATAATAACTATGCAGATGGTGTTCCATATTTGAGTAAAACTTGTTCAAAAATACGCGTCACGTAACATCTCGGCATGATAAAAACCAAATATTGAGAACATGAAATCGTAGGATATTTTTTTTACTTTCTCTAACTTTTGCGGTAAATTAAGCTAAGCCATTAAACAGGACGGTTATTCATATATTCATCGCCCCGTCGCCATTAGCTTATTACGAGGAAATTGTACATCTAATACAACTAATTTATGAACCAGTCCACAATATATTGCTTACATGCCTTTGCACGAATTAACATTCCTACCAAAGTCACTACATAATTCTCATTCTAATATTTAACGTCTAACATTCAAAGCTGATACAGTTTGCATGGAAAAATATTGCATATTATTATTAAGACATTAAGATGTAGTTTCTTATTTACCAATCATGTAATAACATTACAGGCGACACATTACATATACATAATTTACTTTATTAAATCCTCTATTTTACTATCAAAGATATTATATACTTTTACATTTTATGTAGCATAGACGACACACGAAAGTTTCGATTTCTCATTAATTTTGACAGCCGTATGTCAATGCCGTGTAGGTACGTACAACCCCAATAGTGTATGTATGGCATAAACAGCTCATGCTCATATGGCGAGAAAGTGCAATCCCAATGATTTCATATATTTTTGACGTTTTCCGGAGCTTGACTGCCAATCGAGACACATACAATATCTTTGTTTACTACATATTATTATGAACAAGAATATACAAAAAATGCTACAAGGTCAACAGTAATAAACATGACCAATAGATGTGATTGACTAGCATGTTATGTGATTTGTATATTAAAGCATATGGAGCTTCGCTGCAAGTAAATCTAGTGATCACCAACATTCACACTAGTACAATTGAATTTTTGCAACTATGATTCGATGGTTTTAACAATTTATTATACCCACTTACATTAATGCTCCAAGTGTGAAATTAAAACGTACTATAATCAACATCATGCTTATTTCCTGTTACCTAGTAAATAATAAGAGGTCTCGATAAAAACTTACCTACAAAAACTCACTTGCTAACACTAATTATCTAGGTAATCTAGAGCATTTTGAGTGAAAACATGTTTAACACATTAAACGGTTTAAACATAATCATTATGTTAAATATTCAATTCATAGCACATACATAACAAATTTATACAGAACTTATGACAGTTATGACCTACCTAATTAATATGCCAAATAAATGATTTTATACTAAAAATAAATGGAAAAATGTATGAGTGCTATAATGATGATATTCGTGTGGTGTGACTGGTTTGAAATTTTCTTTAAAGATGTTTATCCATTTATCACTACAATAAACAGCAAAATTCTAAAGATCACAGTTGTGCTGTACTTAAAGATTTTGACTTTTCACTAACATACATTGCAAAGGTGACTTCAAGTCACTCTATAGTTTTAACACAAGCATGTCCTCTAACTTGATTAAATTATAGATATTTCTATTTATAACATTTAACATCAAATACAACCAATAGAGAAACAATCGTTTTTACAAATCTACACTGATATTATTCGCTGTTTTATTGTATACCTATACTTGCTTTACGTTGGGCGCAGTTGGCAGAATGTAATGGCACACATGGTGTTTAACTTACTTCCCAGAAACAGAAAACAACTTTGATTCCACTTCAGATTAGATTCCACTATTTCACATTGGCAAATAGATATCCATGAGCTGTAGTGTCGACTTAACATAGAGGAAGTCCATTCGCCGCTTCCATTACATAAAAAACTATACCTTTATACAATGTATGAAGTAGAAAGATACAATCTGTCAAAAGACCTAATATCCAAAATACGTGGAAAGAGTTAAAAGTATAAATTGTATACTGGAACAGTCACCGCCACTGGTATAGTGCACTGCCTGCCTGCACATCCTACATAAGGAATCATATTATGTTTCTCGCTTCACAATGTTCTCGGGCGGGGACATACATATGGGAGCTATGTAATACCATAGCCAGGATTTTCCTTTTTTTCTAATTTGTGGTCCAGAATCAGTAAAAATGTTGAAATGCAAAATTTTATAAATTATAACTTTATCATAGGAGGTATGTTTTCGCCGACCTATTTCAAAAACATATAGTGTAACATATATCATGTTATAGGATTGTCTTAGTCGCAGACCTTGAGATGGGTAAACTGTCTCTGGCATGATAATCACATTCATTTGCTCAAGATGTAAGGGATTGAACCCCTAAATCCATCTCTGGCTACAGCTATGGAGCTACGGGTGGTGAGGTGTGCGGAGAGTCATCGTGTGGTGAGCGGCGGGCGGCGGCGCGGGCCGTCACGCGCCCGACAGCGGCGGCCCGTCTGTCTGCACGTCCTTATCCTCCGTGGGCGGGGCGCAGCCCCTGTCGGAGCCATACCGCCTCGACAGATCCAACATTTCTCTGAGACCCTAAAGAATAAACAATCAAACATTAGTCACATTTTTCAATACTCAACTGCTGACTGACTTAGAAGTTCCAATTTTTTTAACAAGGAAACAGACTGGACGCAACACTGAACACAAGAAATACAATTGCAACTAATATAAAATAGAACAATAGTGAGGACACAGAACATAAAAATGTACAAATAAGCGCACCATTATTGTTAGTCTTCCCAGTACTCAGAACTCAGCAGAACCTACATTAATAAGCAACATACAAGCCTTGGGCCACACTTGACTGAGTATAATCTAAGTATGCAGAAGCTAAGCCATCTAATCTAAGGAGAGACCAAACGTAATTCATCGCAATTGTATTTAATGAAAAAAGCATTATTTGCACTTATCTTACAAAAAAGCATTGTATGCATCGCAATTGTATTTAATGAAAAAAGCATTATTTGCAAAAATTAAAAGCATTATTTGCACCATATTACTAAGACAATAAATATTTATTCTTGAAGCAATATTTGCAATAGTTAATAAAAATTACCTTGTTCTCAGTGATGAGCCTTTGGTATAGTTCCTCCTCCTTTCTTGAATCCCCATTTGCATCCATATTCACAGCTTTATACATGATACTTGTCATCTCATTGATTCGCTCTGATTGTTGGCGTATTAGCTGCAAATATTTTAATACAATCAAGATAACATATTAATATAATGGACACATAATTTTACTTGTTACAGAGAAATCTTAAGATATATTTCAATCAATAATCAATTATCTCAAACATTTACGTCAAAGACCTCAGACTCAGTTAAAAAATAGTAATTAAACATTAAAAAACATACAATGCGGAAGCAGCTTGACAACAGTTTTGAATCTTCTAAGGTGTATCAAAATAACTAATTTAGTCTTTACATCTCTATTCAATTTTACACTTGGCCGCAATAGGTTCAACTCTACCATAATCTACATCCATTGTGCTAGTACCATAGTGTAATAGTAAGACATAGGCTAATTTTACCACCAACTAATGCACATCCTTGGAAATTAAGATGTCATCATAGTTGCGGGTTGTTTTTGTTTTGTTAGAAATATAATTTGAGGGAATCCCTCATCCCTAGAGGGTGGGATGAGGTAAATAATAATATTTTCGCGATTGCAATTTTTACTTTACAACCAGCATAATCACTTTTTACATGAGGCCTAGAAATATAAATAATGTTAAAAGGATTTTTGATCAAAAATCTTTGTATGTTGTTTGATAAAAAATATAAACTATTTGTTTACGCACAGAACTAGTAATCAACGCAGTGAAGTAAACTAAAATAAAGCATTTACCTCTTGCTGTTTTTCATGGACCGCAGCAGTGAAATCTATCCGTGACTCCCATATCCTCTTCTCAGTGTGTTGTCGGTATTTGGACATGATGAGCTCCAACGCACGCCGATGGTCCTCCAGGGCAGCTCTCAGCTCTCCGTTCTCCCGCTGCACATCACGCATCAATCTCGACTCCCGTTCTATGCTAGCGATCAGCTCCCCTCGCGGTCTTTCGCGAGACGCTTCATTCAGTGTGTCCACCTCTTCTTTGTACTGAAATGGTGTTATTTTGATTTCATTTCAACTGTATTCAGTAAGTAAACTAAAGTATCGAACGCAAAATTATGCATCTGAATGTTCTGACACAAATATGTCAAGAGGTACACTAACCACAGTAACCACAACAAAAGCACACAAAACTAACATGAATTTCACTTATTTATATAATTATTAGCATTTTTTTTATTATTTTAATGACAATTCACTACTTGTGTGACATAAACACAGTTTCTTTTTCGAAACAAAACTGGTCATCAGGTCAAGACGATAAGTAGGGCTCAGTATATACCTGTTTCATGGTGTGAATTTGCCTGTATGCTGACTGAGTTTCCGTCAGCAAGGCATCGGCCTCAGTCTCACGGTCCTTGAGACGGCCGGCAAGCCTTTTTGCATCCAGAATTATTTGTTGTATAGTCAGTGACATCTGAAAAAACCAAGCATTCTACAAGATGCTCAATCCTACAGTTATAATACTGTTAAATCATTTCGACACAAACCCTGATTTCCCAGCAAAATAGTAACACAAGTAACGTATCATTTAATCAATCGTACAAAACGAAACGAACATAACACAAACTTAATCAAAAATCCAAACCACGCACATCAGCTGTTTCGTGACTAGAGTTTGGCGGCCATTAGCTTTCATTACATTTAGTAGCTAAATATAATGATTCTAAATTAGAATGACGTGTAAATCACAAACAATAGATCTTTTACAAACGTATCGACACGTACGAGGAAAAGAGAAGGTGTGGTATTTTATTTAAAAAATACCTTAGGTATGTACTTAACTCGGTTATATTTATGACATGACCTTGATAACAGTCATAATGAAACAGTCAGCACAGTGAAAGTAGGTACTAATGGTACTATTGATGTCGGTACAATACAATAGTCCCGAAGGCTTATTTTGTCTATGCCTTAGTCCAATCCCGTTTATTATGTCTATGGATTTAATATTAAAAATAAAAAATATCTACAGGATAATTTAGTCTATTGCCAATTGAAATGAAATGTATTATAGGTATAGTAACTATAGTAGAGTATAGTAACCTATATAGGACGGTATAATTATATCCGTATTATAGTAAAATATCAAGAAATTAAATTCACAAGGTTCACAATTGACAAGTTCACCCATAAATAAAATATCATAAATATCATAAATATCATAAATATCATAATAAAGAATACTTTGTTTATTTTTTAACTCATTTATTTAAGTAATAGTAAAAAAGTACGTAGAACAATTATAATTTTATTATTTATAACCGTACGCGAGCCAGTAAATCACTGTATATTACAGAGGTAATAATAATATAACTACCTACATGTTCCATGTTATGTACTGCAATTTGGGTACTTACTATACACAAATCATAGATATCGCCCTTGTTATATTATTTATTAAAATACACTATGTATTTACTCGCCCAGAATGATATAATGAGAGTGCGAGATAGTCTGCGACAAAAACATTAAGATAAATTTTGAAATGATGTCATCAAGGGGCATGACACAATAAGCGAAAGAGAAACATTCTCTGATGGTAAGGAGAGGTCCATGTTATTGAGTAGCCAAGTTAATGATAATGCTTCCGCGATAACAAATTTAAAATTACTTAAATTATATAGAAAATGTTTAAGGTAGTAGGACATTTTGTGGTTCGACTCTGGAGGCCTTGCCACACCTATTTCTGTCTAATAACAGCTGAGTTTAGATCTGCAGGTAAGGCATATTAATTAAGGCATTCCAGATTAGTCCGCATGTGTAGCAACGCATCAGTTGCCAACCTCGAGCAGAATCTAATCTTATCGGAGATTGATTGCAGATGTCCGTGCGCGGCAGTAGTCACTTACTATCTGCTTGCTACTTTAACACTATAATAATAGATTAAATAGGTATTAAACTAACCTTGCTTTAAAAAGTGATCAAGTTTTTTTACAAGCGTTTCGTTATACTCTTTCCCCTTGAATATGGTAGACCTTCGGGCATCCGAAGAGGATTCAACTCCTGTGATTTAAATTTCAAGCTGATGAGCATATAAGAAACCCACTATCACTTGCTATATCGGCGAAAGAAAACGTCGAAAAGAAATCTACACGCCTGAGGGTTCTTTAAAAAAATAGTTCTTAAAGTTGTGTGAAGTGTACCAATTCGCACTTAGCAAGCGCGCTGAACTATGGTCAAATCTTTCTCAACTTAACCCATACCCAGCTATTAATACCTACGCATGTAAACGTCATTAAACCGATAACCTGTCAACATAGATTGGTAAAGATTACTCACTCCTAACAAGAAAATGTACCCAGTTTTGAGAATTGAAATAGTTGCGTAAAAAAGTTTTGCTACGTCTCCGTGCTAAAATGTCCCTAAAATATTTGAAATAATTATTTATTTATTACGTAAATTATGCAGTATTAGTTATTTATTCGTAACTTTTCTCCAAAAATGTTTTTATTTGTTAAGAATTCAAAAAAACTAATAAAATAAGCCGTTTGTGGCTTCATTCAATTTCAAGGCGGCGAAGTATCTTTACTAATCTATACCTGTCGAAAGATAAAAAAATAATAACTATTACTGTTTTAATTTACTAGGTACTACTGCTTTTCAATATTTTCATATAGGGTACGTAATAATATTATTATTATCCCGTATTTTTTACATTAAAACTAAGGTGTAAGGTGTGAACAGAAAAAAAACATTTACATGTTGATAAAAATAAGAATCTATTTTAAAATACAATATAAGTACCTTAAGTAATAAGAATTCAAATATACTAATTGGATACCATATTTTATTATACAATCAAGTTCACCTTGAAGGATCCCATCCTGATACCCAAATATAAATTTGGCCAGCAAGATATTAATAGGTAGGTACGACCTATTTTGACTTGAAATAATGGGTCCTCATCGAGGTGCGCATAATTATACATCGTTTTATTAGGACGTTATTATTAAACTCATTTAGATATTATGTTTGACAAGAAAATTCCGTATGATCGTATTAACTTTCTGAGGCTCTTCTTGTTGCAGGAAGTGACCGCAATTATCAACAACAGCTGTTTCAATCTGCGCGTATTCTTTCTTCATTCTGTCCAAAATGCCAACTGACACATAATTATCGTTAGCAGCATTTGCGATCAACAGAGGGACCTTTTCATCCTTATACTTTTCAGGCAAGGTGTAGACAAAGTTTGCTCTGTAGTAGTTTATAGGTGGCGTAAAGGCGACTGAAACAAATAAAATTGAACTTATTACACAAAACAAATAGTAAACAAACATGATTAGTCAACTTACTATCAATAAACAAATACTCTTTCTATCTAAAACACAACCTCAAACTAGGATTCTGTGTTGTGGGTGCCATGGACACATAAGATACCCGGACCCATAAATCGAAATTCATCATTTAGATATTTGTCTGGCCGAGGATCGAACCCAGAATCTCTTTGTTCTATTGAAAGTCTCTGTGGTTTGCCCCTACGAGGAGTCGAACCTGGAATACTCAGACTTTGACAAAGTCACTCTTACTATAGATTTATTTAGTTTTTTCGAAATTCTGTACTCATCAATGCACCACTAGTGTGGAATCAAATAAATGCAAAGGAATAGACTCTGACGAGATCAATAGGTACTTACACTGTTTACTAAACCAGTACCAGTAACATTCTATATCCTGGCTAGTCACGGTATCTTTGCCCTCGACAAGCATTGCCTTGGCGAAAATATTTTCCATTTGAAACACACTTTCAGCTAGCCCAGGCATACGGAAGAAGAAAACGTACCTGAAAAATGTAAAGTACGTAATTTATAAATATTTGTAGCGTCTAATGCTCGAAATTCGGTCATAAATTCATAATCATTATTCAATGAGTGCGATGTTTGCATAGTAATTATATTAATAACACTTATCAACAGCTACCAAAAACAACAAAACAAAAGATAAGACAATTGGTTGATAAAAACAAAAGAGAACTGGTAATTATTATAAAAAAGACCCGACTACATTATATTCATAATAATATGATTATCTGAAAAGAGAAGTTATGTAGGCTATGTCCCTCCCACAATTTAGACGAATCCAACGTCACCTTATATGTTTAAACCCGTTGTTAAATAATGAGACGTTCACACATACATACATAAAAAACAATACCCACTGCAGTCGGTTAAAAAGGTACTGGAATTATGGGAATTACAGATATTAAAGGTGGTAGAACTCTTAGTAGTTCGACTATAATGTCTACGTTTTATAACAACGTCATATATCTAACTACGTTCTGGTTTTTACCGATATTAAGTAGAAATATTTAAATAGGTGTTCTCAAGTAGGTGCAACTAATTATTCCTTCATTTACATTTAAAGTACGTACGAGTAGATGTTAAAATTCTGAACTTGTGTAGTTTCAAAATACATCACAGTAAAACATTCTTTGCTCGTGAAGAAAAAACAGTTACCTATCCTCTGTTAAAAATAAAATTGTTTATACAGGCAACTGCTTAAATAACAACATTGAGCCGAGCTTAGAAGTCTGTGTAAACATGACCTTCTATTAATAGGTAATAAATGATCCGAGAGATCTAAATAGAAATAGATATCTTACATCTTCCAATGTGAAAATAATCTTATCAACTTAGCTAAGAGTGATTTTGATAAAAATATAGATACCCTACGATTTGTCATAGCGTATCTATATTTTTACATAATATATATCAAGGAAACACACACGACTGCCAAACTAAATACCCCATAAGTATTTATTACACTTTGCACCGTCTGTGTATTGATGAAGATGCCTAATACCTATCAAGACCCGCAAAACAGGTCAATTTCTAACCATTCATGCCCATTCTCATCTTTGTTATTCACCTACCATGATTGTTTCCTTTGTTTAGGATTGCTCCATAATTCCGCCAGCCATGCCTCTCTTGATGTAGTGCCTAACAGAATGGTTGCATGTAAAACATCAGGGTAGACGTCACGGAATCTGCATGCAATCAGACCGCCCCAGTCATGGGCTACAAGAATACACTTGTCTTTACCTGAAAAAAAATTATAAGTATGTAACAAAACTTTTGCCCTCGCTTTATTTGCTCAGATGGACATTTTATTTTCCAGCTCGTTTTTCCGTTTGATAAATTTCCCGATACTTTATGAAACACTTTAGCCAAAATTCACTCGATTGAGAACATCTCTCGTTTAATACTTTCAGAGATTCACTTTTCTATATAACCGAAACTAAGTTAAACTTACCTAGTTGGCGAATGAGGTCTCGGACATCTTCAATTAATAAGTCAATATGATAAGACGCGACGTCCTCAGGTCGTTCCGAGTCGCCGTAACCTCGCATATCGATAGCAATGCACCTAAAATATTTATTATAGGTCATTACAAAAAAATCTTAAGTATATAAAGAAAAATATTACAATGTTATTAATAATCACTAAATATTTATTTTAAGGCAGTGGTCGTTATATTTATTGAAAGATTTAAAACGGCAATGTAGTTTAACACAAAGGCATTAACGATAACTCATTAGTGATTGTCTGAAGTAATCTTCCTCGTGAAATAATTTACTAATAGGCGGAATAGGTTAGACTTGGAGGCGATATTAGGGGCGATATTAGGGGCAACCAACAACAATTACAAAGTGAAATTTCAGAATAAGTCTCCTTTTTGAGGCCGTTAACAGAACTCTGGCCTCTTTTGTTGCAGATTCAATGACAGCAAAAACAATACTCAGATAGTGCTTATATGCTCTTCGCTCAGATACCCATAATTTTCAAGCACTAATAAAGAGTGTATTAGTTAGTGTATACGTTTAAACTAGTTTTTAAATGATGATCTTATTCCTTAGGGTGTAGTTCAAATTTGCAATCAAGCACATACCAATAATCCTTATTAAACTCCACGATTTGATGACGCCACGAGTACCAAAATTCAGGGAACCCGTGAAGGAACAACATCAGAGGCTTTGAAGAATCTCCGCTCTCCACATAATGAAGTTTGATATTCTGAAATTAAAACTTTTATTAGCATCAGAAGGTATAATATGAAGGTACAATTTTATGTACGCATATAAATATTAAGTATCTTTGCACAGTATGCAAATCTAATTAAATAAAAGACATTAATTTAAATTTTTCGCAATTTATTTTTGTTGCACGTAATTTTAAGCATATTTTGACAAAGGAGATTTAAAATCTTACTTATATATAAAATTCTCGTGTCACAAAGTTAGTTACCGTACCCCTCCGAAACGGCTTTAGGTACCGATTTTCACCAAATTTTATCGACTACTATCTATTTTTCATAACTCTAAGTGATAAGGGTTGTTCACCCTTAACATTTTTTTATTTATATGGCAACACAACGTTTGCCGGGTCAGCTAGGATTGCTAGAAAACAATAATATCAACGTTTTTGGCATGTTATTTAATGGAATATAGGTAAATACGCATTGAGAGAACTTCATAATTATTCAACACTGTATAAACTCATAATATAGGTACCTACCCACATATAATAAAAGTAATGACGCGATTACAGCGCTTTTTGTAATAAGAAACCTACACCAAATTATGTATATTTTAAATTTTAGCAAGTACAAGAAAACGTAAGTAACTGTGTAATTCTTAGTAGGTACCTACAAAGACCTACGTGTATGGAATAAAAAGCAGGCATTAACCTCAGAACATAAATTACAATCAAAATTTTGAAATTAAGTGCAACAAACCAGATTAAATTAAGACTGCAGATAACTATTATGAAAAAACAAGCACACAATCCAGTTACTGGTAGGTACCTAAGGTAAAATGTAAAAAAGAGAACTTAGTAACTTTCAAAAGCAGAATTGAACGGTCTTGTATTTTGTCAAACCATATTTGTACTTACAAACCAACAATTACGTAATGGAACATAGAGGCATAGAGATATATAGAGAGCTCTATAAAAAAACAATTTTAATTTTAATTGAATTCAGAGTTATTAAGGCTTACGATAGACATCTTCACTGCAGTCTACAGACATCGCGAAAAGTGTTAGGTACAAATCTTTGTGATTCGACTGAAGAAGCACCGACTCTACAGCTTTTTACAAGTTTTATAATAATTAGCTTCACTTGTACTTGTTACTAACAAGCCCGTTTTTACCTGCTTTTGCCGTAACTGAAGTTTTGCAACTTAGTTCTCAAGGATTAAACCTATCAGCGTTGGATTAAGGATTTATATGGATGGATCCGGTCGCTATCAGGTGGGCAACACGGTCATTTAGTATAGCTGCTGCTATAGAGCATACTGTCCACAGACCTGTACGTCTACTACGCTGACCATGAATGCATTTTATGTTACAAAAAAGAAAAAAACAATTATCACAAAACAGGAATATTATGAATGATCTACATAGCCATCTGGAAACAAATGAAACCACTCGTGTGTGCAAATTTGCACTAAACTGCAACACGAAAGCCGTTCCGCTTTCTGACATACCAGAGCTCTTGCGGGAATTGAATAAACTGAACCAACCAGTTTTATAGCATATACCAGAACAGTAACTATCCCCATAGTCATGTAACTTAATCCCGACCTTCCTATTGTATGTAGAGTTGTAGACAAAAGATGTTAAAAATACATAGGATGTTACATAATTGAATGTCTTTTGTTTAAAGTTGCGGGTAGGATATATTCTTTCTTATGTCAACGGATAAATTACATTATGAGATCTTTGGAAAATATGCTGTCGGCTGACGTTACAGATAAGCGACTTATAGGTACGGTTCTTTTTTTAACTTAATTTGGCTACGAACTGTACAACGGATACCTATATTTTAATGCGTAGATGTATTAATTTTAACTTTACACAGTAGACAGGTTACTGAAGTTTAAATGAAATTATAAGAGCCAAAAAGAGCTCCAAATGGTTCGTGTAAAACACGGTACTGTGTCCCAGTTCTATTCTTCTAGATATTGATACGCTACCGCGTGTCTAGATGAAGACATTAGGTTGTACTTCTTTATATAGAGCAAAACATTAAATTATAAGCATACCCATTTATTTATTTTTGGCACAAAATAATGGTAGATCAAAAATATAGGAAAAATGTAAAATGAAAAGTAATTTTGTCATCACGACTAGAAGTGAAAGTGCCTCTTTTTTAGTTTTAACATTCGAATTTGATCAAGACTAAATAATCTAGAAGAGATTCGAAAACATAAACCGAAACTGAAAATAAACATATTAACAAAGTATTTTCAAATCTTTCTTTTTAAAAATACCATTTTTTCGTATCGAAAAATATCTCATAAATAAATCTCAGTAGATACATAACTACTAAATAATATTATATCTGATTTTTTTTTGTATAATTACACCTAATTGATGTCACGCTTCTGAGTTTTTTTTTTATAATATAAGAGTAGCAGACGAGCATGCAGTCCACCTGATGATAAGTGGCTATTGCCGCCCATGGACATCTGTAATCAACCCCAGATAGGATTAGATATTCCTACCTGAGTTCGGCCACAGATGCGCCGCTACCCCTGAGGACTAAGCTGGAACGCCTCGGAAAAGTCTGTCTGCCTTACCACACCCTTCAAACCGGAACACAGCAGCGCCTAACACTGCTGTTATTAGTTAGAAATAGGTGTGGCGGTGGTGCCGCCGGAGTCGAACCACAAAGGGTTCTACCACCTTCAAAGTACAATGTACCTACCACATCTATGGTTAAAAATATTTTTCGAATGGCCATGAAAACTTGTTTTGAGTTTTTTGAACTTTTAAAATGTATTAACTTTGGAACATACATTTTATATACGAATTAATACAAATTATATACCCAAACTACAAATTCCATGTTAATTACAGATAAAGCAACGTAGGTATGTCCATAAAAATAAATCGAGCTATCATATTAAATTAAAGATAACATTATAAATAACTAGATACAATTATTTGATAAGATACGAAATAGTTGGATGTTATATGACCGCCAAGAATTACACTAATTGGTGTGCTGAACTATCATTATAAAAACTGAAATATTTCTGTAGATTTCTCACGGATATCACTACTTTTGTAGCGCCAGTATTCCACTCCTTTTGTAAAATACAGTAAGCGAGACGAGAATTTTAATGCGGCCTTATTGCCTCAAAAACGCCGCGCGTTGTGTATACAATTGTAGGATGATGACAATGAAAATAAAATTCAAATGTACACTTTATTTGAACAAGTGTTAAATTGGTAAGTGTTAGTAGCAAACTAGCCTACAGTTTCTAAAATTTAATGACCACTGCAACTCATGGCCACCGGTAACGAAATCCAAACTCCCATTGAAATTCTCTCTCTCTTCTCATCTCATTAAAGAAGATGTCGCTACTCTCGATGATCAATTCCGATGCACATGGTTATATGGAGCTTAGCATACCCGTTAAAACTGAAATACAAAGTATTGCTGTAACTATAAGCCAGAAGTAACTGTGGTACATTCTTTCGCACTCTATCACGAAGAGTTCTACCATCTTCCATCCGCCGTCCGCAGACAGTTAGGTTAGCTACCTACTACCTATGTAAGCTATATTTTTACGACATGTATATTAATCCACAGGAAGTCGTTTGGTACGTATGTATACCTACTGTTTAATGTTTTCCTGTAGCTATGATACTATTAACACCAAAAAACCGCTGGTGAAGAATAATAATGAGTAAGTATCATTATTTTTAAATATCACTTACCTAAATCTAGATGACGTAACAAGACAATATAAGTACGCATACGTAGGCATGATAATCCAAAAAAATACAGACATGGGTACGTTATTTGATTATTTTAATTTATGACGCTAAGTGGTAGAACTCATTTTTTCCAGCTGCATTAGTGCTACCCCCATAATTTCTACCTTATACTACCAATATACGTGCTGCTGGGTTCCGATTTTAAAGATGTATTGGAGACAAATTTCTTGTATATATTTTGTAAATAAGTCCATTTTTAGTTTATATTATTATAATAATTGTATATTAAATTAAATTAAATTAAATCAATCTACATTTTAATATAAGATTGAAGTATCCAACGAGCATGCAGTCCACCTGGGGGTGAGTCGTTAATAATGCCCGTAATATTTGTAACCAATTTCATATAGAACAGGTGTCTTTTTGGCATTTACACCCTTCCACTGAAACGCAGAGATGCTTCCCGTTTGCAATAAATGTGGTAGTGGTACCTTCCCGGTTGAACTATTCTGGTTCTACCACTTCTCAAATACTTATTGTTACTCAAATTTGATTATTATCAATAAACTTCTTATCATTTTTTCAATAATTTAGTGATAAGACTGCTTCTGCTCTGCTAAATTCATATTTTATATAAAATAAAGATTAAATCAATTATCTAAAACACGCAAAATACACACTCACACGCATTTAAATAACCCATCTACTTCCATCCAATCAACAAACCTTGATATAACCAGCATAAGATAATTCGCCGGAAAATCCTTCTTGTCTAGCTAACATAAAAAATATGTATAGTCATCGTAATATGATACCAAATTGATATGAAAAAACTTACATTTGCTTTAATATATTTGTGCATCCCATATTTGGGGTCCGTAAGGTTTGATGGAGGCTCCAACTTCAATTTCACCGGTGTTTGGCTAAAGAGGCCGGTGATGTATTTAATTCCCAAAATCGCGCCGAAAAATAAACTATAATATAGTGTTAGGACATTCGATACTATAAACCGGTAGATAAACGTAGAAACACTCATGTTTGAAATGTTTTGCTATCATTGATATCACATAGACGCGTCAAGTAGAACCGGCAGCGAGAGCGTTACTGTGGTTCGCGGTGCCGACTCAGTATTGTATTACATTATGCGGTGTAACAGTAAGTAATAGGCTATTAGCCCAGCTCGCAGTCGACCTGAGACCTGAGTCTAGCTCCGTACTAACTTTAACTACCACCATGTTTGATCTGAATTATATTAATGAAAACAAATCCCAAACAATTCAAACGAAACATCGACATTTGACAAATTTTAATAGGCAGAAATTGTGAAATCTTTAGTAGGTACGCAAAAATATAAGTAGGCAGATATTTCTACCTAGTGATATTTAATGGACAAATAATAACATATTGCTTAATAATTACGACCACATTCCCCAATCTAAAACACACCTGTGCAAATTTTGCTGTAAGGAATAATAAATATTGTATGATCAAAAATAGACCTGACTGTACCATTGAAACGTTCTGAAACACGAAGATAAAATCTTTACGTCAAAAAAACGTTTCCTAAAGAATAGAATTTTTTTACGCCTTTATTTATCTTTTACTCTTGTTACGCGTGACAAAAAATAGTCGTTCTATGTTCAGAGCTAAATTACATGGGAAATTGTTAATAATAGTGATTAGTGTTTAGAAGTAAAACAATTATGAACAATAATTTATTTATTCATCCATAACATAACAAAAATATAAATTTTCCTAGTTAACGATATTTATAATTACTATTAAGTAATATACGTTTAAATATACTGTCCACGAGCGCATCATATACTGTATAAAAATAATTTTATTGCTTATTAACAAAAAAGTTACGAATACCAAAATCATACAGTCACTGCCTCAACTAGGTAAAACTAAAATAGCTTACAATTTTATGACGCACAATAAAAAAATAGAATAGGGATGATTGAATAATAAGTGAATTGCCTGGACAAATTTTAGATAAATATAATTAATTAATGAGTTTATCTTAGGGATATTATAAATTTGTAAAAAAATATAAACAACTAGCTATGTTCTCAAATTTACAAAAACATGGCTTGAATGCTATGTTTCGGTGTAATTCATAAACTCGTCAAAGCTTTACTTTGCTTTGGTATAAAATATTATAATTATAACATCTGATATGTTTTAAATTGTTCAGCTTCATGTCTCACAAATAATTGTATAGTATACGAACTGGCACGTTTAACATTAGGTAACGTACAGGCTCAGGAAGAATCTTAGACTTTCTAATGGAAGCCAATTAGTAGCAACCTAGCAACCATTAGCAACGTCAAATTTATATGCGTATTAGAATCAATTATCACTTGTTTAAGGGTGTAGGAAAATATCGCGAGAGTTCTTTCATAAAGTTTTCAAATGTGCCAATGCACTTTACCAGTATGGTGGTCTTTGTCCTAAGCCCCTCACCCTGAGAGGAAACCCGTACCCAACAATGGGACACCATCGGGTTAGTGACAATAATAATGTGATCAATTAAACAATTATGACATTCAAACATTCGCCTGACAACTAATGAACGTCGTATGTAATTTTTAACAAATCAATATGGCCAAGCCAACCCCAGTTGTAGGACGAGGCTGGTGCCCAATAAATAGATAAAAATTGAGGCGTTTCTTCACGATTGAAACTATACCCGCTATCCATGTTACTAGGCCAATGTATTCATGAACAAATCGTTAAGGACGTCTAGACACTGCACATGTACCAGTCTGGAAATAAACTAAGTACAAATTATAAATGTCTAATTCGATAAGAAATGAAAGTCGTTGCCTATTCCGGTGCGTCGTCGTACGTCAACTCGGTTATATCAACTGAACGAGCTGCGCTTACGTCACTGAATGTGTCAGCTTCGCGTGGCGTATCGTTTATTGGACTAAGGTTTTCTAATCCCGGCCAAAGATCATGGCCGGTCATGAACGGCACACTTCGTATCTTGAACAAGTTAGAAAATCCGGCCGCGTCTTCGTTAGCAGAGTCATTGTTGAGCCGTTCCGATGTCTCCTTTTCTATTCTCTCCAGTCGCTCTATTGCTTTAGACGGATCCGCACCTTGGGGCCTCGCGTTAAAATCTATGTCGATCTCGATCCTGAGAAAACAATGTGTTTAAAACGAATGACAGCCATATTTCTTTAAATATATATAATATGAAGTAGACACTTTTAATGTACATAGAATTTTGTTTTTAAAGAGATAGTTTTAATACATCTTTCATTCGCAGCAATAGCCATTGCATCAATAGGATGCACTTATTTCATACACATACGTACATAAATAGTAAAAATATTGGATATAAAATGTTAAGACACAAAGTTAATTTTTTTATCATTTCTAAACATTTCACCTGCCAGTGTCGCCCCACCCAAGTATAATCTTCTCATATATTGTTTCTTATTGTACTCACAGTCACGATTACTAATATGAAATCATAAACATCATGACACTTTACCCAGTTTCTTGTTTAAACCTTGCCCAATCCTCCAAGCTCGGTGCGCGAGGAATCTCAGCCGCCATGGCACGATAAGCTTCCTCCATTGTTTGTTCTACTACTTCATGCTTCATGCTCTGCTCTTCTGCTACTTCATGCTCTGCTGCAAAAAATATATATAGGTAATTAAGTATATAATCATATTATGTACAGCGTAGTATTCCATTTTAATCTCAACTAAAAACGTTAAGAGAGATTTAATTTGAGTTGACAACTTTTCTCTCAACAAGTTATCGTTATTTGATCATATTCCATGATGGCCAAATCGTTAATTCAATTCACGTTCAAGTAGTGATCAAAGGTATGGTTAACAACAAAGAGAAAACGCCTGCGCAACACCTCCATAGTTATGACACAACGTTTTTCGTTTTCTATAAACACACGTCATTTGGGGTTCATTTACATCGACATAGAGCGACAGGGCGCGTCAGACGCATACCGTGGTGACAAAAAAGTATTTCTCATGCGTAGTGCCGTTTTGATAACGAAACAAAATATTGTAATTTAATACAGTATCTTTGTCTCTGTGTGAATGCATTGTGAATAAATTATTCCTTTCTTTCTTCTTTCTTTTCTTTAGAAAATGATTATAATGTCTGATTCTCTCTATCTGCCCCTATTCAAATATTCAACAGTAAACAGTATAATAGCAAACAGTGAATCATTTTATAACTTTTATTTTATTTTAAAAAGATACATGCACTGTGTTGTATAATAAATTATAAATGAAATCAAATGGCTAGAAAAGCATTATTTTGCTCTGTGCAAAAAATTAATGTACATAATTGTGAAGTATTCGTAAATCATTATTCATGTTATCAAGATAGAATATTATATTAACAGCTAACACAATAGATTTGCATATCTTGTAGGTAGGGCTGCCACCCATACGAAAGTATATAGTATTTATACCTCAAAACTGTGTCGGTACCTGTACTATATTTTAGTAAATTGTAGAAAAATAATCGTACTTTATATTACAGTACGAAAAAATTTTTTTATTGATAAATCAGACGTCGTGACCTCCTCAGAAATCTGTTCATAAGCAGTGGTTTCCAATTAAAAGAAAGGTTATTAATATAATGAATCTATCCCTTTTTGGCAAAAGATCAGAATGAGACAATAACGTCCTACTAAAAATTTTGGAGACAAAGATTAACGTAATAGGTAATACAGTCAGCAACAAAAAAACATATATACGATATTTTTCTTAAAGTACTAAATTCTTGCAATGTTTCCGTAAGAAATAATATTTTTATTAAAATAAGGTAGCAACCCTAATTACAGGGCAATTGTTATAAAATACCAAATAGGTACAAAATATCTTATTCGTGTAAATTAAAACTTTTATATTGTATTCTTGTACAGTAATCTAAACTTTATAAAATATAATGAACACAGTGATTATGATAGTTAATATTACTGACATTTCAAAGTGTATGTAAAGAATTAACAATACACCAGTAAAAGCAATTAAAAGCAAAACTTAGGTTGAATAACTATAATTTACTTTTAATTAATTTTGATTACTAACTCGTGTATCTCCGTGTAACATATTATGAAGTAGAGCGGTACGAAGTTAGGTATATACATTTACACATCTGTGATATTCTATGCTCTTTTTTTTACAAGCTTTTATGAGTTTTATTTTTATATTTCAGTAGCCAACCTTTTTTTTTTTTGTTTGGTGGCCGTCCTCAGCGTTGCCAAGAGGACTCCGGGATCTCCTACGGAACGCAACCGGAGTCCTCTGAACGCGTTGCCCCTTCGGGCTCCTCCTAGGTGAGCGTCAGGTCTCACCACACCGTCTGGTGTTTACGACGGTTTGCGACCACTCATACCGCCGTCCTTCCCGGAGTTGCTTGCTGGACGGCTCGACCTCCCAATCTTGCCGCCCGCAACCCCGGAAGCCCCCTTTTAGTCGCCTCTTACGACAGGCAGGATACCGTAGCCCTATTCTAGTCCCGGGACTACAGGGACATTCAGTAGCCAACCTAGCATATAGACTGACGGTAAGTAGCTGCCCATAAACATTTGTACTCAGCTCCAGATAAGATTAGATTCCTATCTGAAGCTGGCTATATATGCGTTGCTACCCTTGAGGATTGAGCTGCAATGCCTGGGATAAGTTTGTCTCCCCGACCACGTCCGTAAAAACACAGCAGTGTTTACTGCTGTAATTAGGTGAAGTTTGAAGGTGGTAGAACCCTTTGTGGTTCGACTCGAGCGGCACCACCGCCACACCTATTTCTGCCTAATAACAGCAGCGTTAGGCGCTGCTTTGTTCCGGTTTGAAAGGTGTGGTAAGGGAGACATACTTTTCCAAGGCGTTACAGCTTAGTCCTCAGGGGTAGCGGCGCATCTGTGGCCGACCGCAGGTAGGAATATCTAATCTTATCTGGGGTTGATTACAGATGTCCATGGGTGGTAGTAGCCACTTACCATCAGGTGAACTGCATGCTCGTCTGCTACTCCTATATTATAAAAAAAATAGGTGGAAATAGGTGGTGGTGCCTCCAGAGTTGAACAAAGGGTTCTACTCAAAAAAGTTTTAAAAATATGTGAATTCTACCGATGGCCACAAACTTTTCTTAATTTTATTGTTTAATCCATAGATTAGTAAAGATACTTCGCCGCCTTGAAATTGAATGAAGCCACAAATGGCTTATTTTAGTAAGTTCTTTTTTTGAATCCTTGTCAAATAAAATCATTTTTAGAGAAAATTTACGAATAAATAACTAATTTACGTAATAATTACGTAATTTACGTAATAAATAAATAATTATTTCAAATATTTTAGGGACATTTTAGCATGGAGACGTGGCAAAACTTTTTTACGCAACTATTTCAATTCTCAAAACTGGGTACATTTTCTTGTTAGGCGTGAGTAATCTTTACTAATCTATGGTTTAATCTAAAAAGTTATAGACAGTTAGAGACATACCTAAACTGTTCTGATTTTCTTTCTGTGGTCTTCGTAAAGCCCGCGCCAAATTCCCACACACTGCACCGTGGGAAGTCAACTTGCTGCCGCTACATCGCCATTGTTCATCTTTTGCAAATCAAAAACAATATTATAATTATAAAGTATCTCACCTACGTTATGTAAGGGTGGTATTCCACTCGTCAAATATCTTTGTCTAGTGCACATTTGATTAAATAAATTGGATAACTTTATCGAATTTACTACCAACATCCATATTTGATCAAAGATTTTTCCAGCTAGAAAAACTCGATTCCAGGCCAAAAACAATCGCCAAATCAGTCACTCCACGTTCTTCCATTTTCTCAACTACGCAAATTATAAAGATATCTTGGACAAAGATATTAGACGAATGGGATGAGTATCTGTCACAGAAATTTGATCAAATGTTGGACATAGAAGTTGGAGAAAGATATTTGATGAGTGGAATACCACCCTAAGCAAGTAATAAGAAAGTTTAAATACCTTAATTAATGTGCCCGATAGTTGCAAATTTGCAACTAGATGTAATAATATGTCGAGTACCTATTCGGTTATTACTCGTACTCGGCATACTCGGTATCCGCCGAATATCTTAGTTTAATGTACCGAGTACCCGCATCCACAGCAGAAGCGGAAGAAAAATACTCCGTATGTTCTCAGAATAATAAGCTAAGTTTTACATACCCATAAGCGTGTTAAGTATCTGTAGTCTCGTAGGAGCGTCGATGTGTCGAGGCAGTGCGGTCTGTGGTCGCGGTGGTAACTGTATCTTCTCCGGCCGTATGCCCGCATTCTCTGTGGTAGCCGGTCTTCTGTGCACTGAGCGTAACACGCGACCGATACTCACTTTTTGATTACCACATTCTAACGGCAACTGCGAAAATACCAATATCCAACATAACAAAAATATTTTATGTTTTTAAAATAACGAAAAAATCAATGAATATCTAAAATTCCATTACAAAGAACTTTCTTATTTTTAATATTCTTTTAAATATTCAAAACTCATAACCCAAGCAACATTTTTAGTTTCTCGGTCACACATAATAGAGAACCAGCGACACGGTAAATAAAAATGCTGGCATTTTAGGTAAAAAAAATATTGAAACCATTTATACCTACTTAGGTAATTAAGTATATCTTTTATTACTATATCTTTAGGCTTAGAACTCACGGAGCGTTTTTCTTCCGTCCTGCATGCAGACGCAGAACCGCAAGACTCGTAAAAATGCGAAAATATAGGTAAGTAACAGTTACCTTTATAACTACACCAGTGTACAACTTATAAAATCGTACATACGTGGAAATCGCGAACCTTCGTGGGCATACCGTTTTTGTTGTATGTCCATGAGAGCCCTTAACTGACAAATAATCAATCCACCTGACTGGTGATTGCTTTCCGCTGAGGAAAAACAGCACAATACTGCGATATCGTGAGTTTTGTAAAAAAAATACTTATTCCGCGTACGTATGAGGTGGCGGAAAAAAAACGCTGCGTGTGTTCTCACTCTTACTTCAGTTAGTTGCGATTGCGATGATCCTGGTTGTGGTTCGTCTGTCGCACATGCATCCAATGACAAATCTTTAGCAACCTCACTATCACTTTCACCTGATTCCGACCCACTTTCATCATCGAATAGATCCTCCAAGTAGTCTGCAATTACGTTTGAAAGTTTTACAATAAAGTTGAATATTAGTTACTTCACTAAAAAACTAATGCAATCCTTAATAATACTACTTACTATGAAATTTAAATATTAATGTACCCATAAACTATAGTAAATCTTATTGCCGCGTTATATTGAAAACACAGAAAGTAGAGAAGGGGAGAAGTACCTAAATAAAGCATAAAATATGAAAAACAGTAGCTACAATTTCTGTAGATTTTATAAAATAAATCAATACACGAACCATCGACATCCACATTCAAGGGTCGATCGTCCAAACTGACAAGCAGAGGAAGGGCAGACGCGACGCGGGTCCGGTACTCCATCAAGTCCGCTAAGGGAGTTCCCTTCAACGTCAACCGACGTAGAGAACTGCAAACACTCAACATCCAGAGACGACTTGATTCTTCTATCGGATTACTGTATCGATGAAATTAAAAATTAGAGTTGCAGAACTTCGTAATTAGAGTGATTTTGTAGTCTTCTGAAAACTGGCTGTCAAAATAAGTATTTTAAAACATATTAAAGATACATTTATTTAAAAATATCTTTGTTTAGTAATGAAAAAAAGACATAATTTATAAACTAAACTTTAGTTCATATTTTGGTTTGATATGATTCTTACTTAAATCTTTAAAAACTCTTTTAAAGATTTAACAGGTAAGAATTAAGTTTATAAATTATGTCTTTTTTTTCATTACTAAACAAAGATATTTTTAAATAAATTTATCTTTAATATGTTACAATGTTTTAAAATACTTATTTTGACAATAATCCTTAGGATATTAAGACATTTCAATTATGATTAAAAAAATTACAGTCGTCAATCCGACACCAACTAATTCTTCTAAAGAAAACATTCAGATTTCAGGGTGTAATAATTAGTAGTCGAATTTATAGAAGCCTCTACACTTTTCTCCTATCTATAAGAAATCTTATCTTTCAAGAATTTCCACCTCTATCAATCTCAACATTTAATATCAATTGATTCTCACTCAGCCAAATTAAGAGTATGTAACTTTTGTAGAGCTGCTAGAGGCTGCGGATCACGGACACGGTTTCCAGACGCATAGAACTCTCGCAAGGCACCCAGACCCCACACGCCATCCAGGGATGTCAAACCACATCGGTTCACGCTCAGAATCTAGAAATGATAGATGCAAATATTCAAAAACGTTAAGTGTACGCAAACAAAAATTGATGCGAGAGTAGTTATAGAATGTCATTGTCCCTGTAGTCCCCGGCCTAGAATAGGGCTACGGATCTATCGTCAGAGGCGACTAAAAGGGTGCTTCCGGGGTTGCAGGCGGCCAGAGTGGAAGCTCGAACCGGCAAGCAACCCCGGGAAGGACGGCGGTATGTGTTGTCGCATCCCATCGTAAACACCAGACGGTATAGGAGGAGCGAAAAGTGCTCCCCCAGGGCAAAGCCAGACTGGGGCATCGCGCTTGGAGGACTCGAGTTGTGTTCCGTCGGAGATCCCAGAGTTCTCCAACAAGCGTTGAGGACGGCCACCGGACGGGTTTTAGCGCGGTAAAAATCCCACATATCCCGGCGTCGCTATGCGACGAGGGTATGTGACCACATATACCGCCGTACCGGGGTTGCTGGCCGGGCGGTTTGAGTTCCAACTCTTGCCGTCCGCAAACCCGGAAGCCCCTTTTAATCGCCTCTTACGACAGGCAGGAGACACCGTAGCCCTATTCTGGTCCCGGAACTACAGGGACATCTATCGTGCACCTACTGACAATATTTTAAATACTTGACTATGCATGTAGGGAACATTATTGTTGTTATTTACTATGGGTCCACTTTGCTTGGTCAAATGTCGTCACGGCTTTAAGGGCATCAATGCCCAGAAGTAAAATAAAAAAGAGTTTTATTTATAAGAATAGGGTACACGAAATCTATGTAATTATGAAAATGTACTTATAGTAACTCTACGTTGTGATACGTTTTAACGACTTCAAAAACGAAGGAAGTACTTTGTTTATCATATGGCGAAGAAACCTAGTACCTTTGTGAAGATCAAAATTAATTGGGAGTAGTCATATAACCTTTACCATTTGCGTATTTGTCACAACAATAGCGGATAATTTACTGCAATCATCCATAAGTAAGATGGAATATTTTGGAAAACATATGTAAAATAACTTATTTGTTTTGTTACATTATGTCTCTTTAAATGCAAACAAAAACTTGGCATAAATTATGAAATTTTGTTATTGTATGTATTAGGTAAGTTTAAGTATGTTTAATGTGATTTGTTATATTGTTAGGTACCTACGTAATTAGCTTGTTATTCGCGTCTCGAATGTCTTGTTTTCAAATTTGAAAGCAACGTTAATGACGTAAAATATAAAAGTAGGTACCTACATAATAATTTGTAAAATACTCGTAACATTTTCATTTCCACTTGCAAGCTACTTATTTTTCCTGCCAAAATTTTATCTCTACCTACGTGTAGGTACCTACCGTTACAGAAATTTGGTGTACCTATTAAACGTTTATTTATTTATTGAATAATAATAATATGCTTTTCAGAGTACCTATGTTGTGATTGTTTTTATGTTATTTTCTTTAAAAAATCAAATCTAGCTGATCAATTACATTAATTACAGTACCTACCTAAATTTAACCCGAACAGACCACTCAACGTAATTAAATAAAAACATTGTTATAGTAAATAATGTGCATAATATATTATTCAAATTCAAACCTTTAAATGAACCAAACCGATTCCAAGATCTCGTAGTGACGACAGAGCACTCCCGTCTAGGATAAGGGAACGTAGTCTTGGAGCAAGAACATTAAGCCGTCTTAAGCCCACCCGTTCAGCCACCACACGCAACTTCGCCTCTCGAATTCGGAGAACCTCCTCATCAGAAGTTACCCCGCTGCATTGTTTCTGTGCAAAGAGAAAACTAAAAGAAGATATGACATAAAGCGGTCTAGGGCGTTTTCTATTTTTTAGTTGTGTGAATGCTTATTAAATTTATTTCATATTTATTTCAATCATTCTTTAATGATAATTCTGCTTATTAATAGGAAAATATGTGTTGATCATTCATACCTTGTTCATAAATAATATACTTTGTTTCTAAATCAGATCTAAAATTGATTTTGTAGCCACTAATCTAATAAAAAAACATGTCATAAAAACATAAACGCTGGGAACGTAAACAAATGTAAGGAAACGTTTTATCTGTGGTATTTCAATACGTAAGTTTTACTAAAAAAATATTAGTCTAGTGTTTACTTACTAGTAATTCTATCAATGTTAACTCGCGTGGTATGACAATACGTCGGTACCCAGGCAGACGTCGTTCGAGCTCGTCTTGTCCAGGGGGTTGCTCCGGCTCAGGTGGAGGCAACGCTAAAGCCCTGTCAAAAACATTGTTTCCGTAATAATAGGGTGATATAATTCTACCCGTAGACATCATAGCAAGAGCTTGACAAGATACACAAGGGCGTATGGGCACAGTATAAGGATCTATAACTTATAATGTGGTATGGGGGTCACAAGTAAAGAAATTTGTCGCTTGGACTAAGTTGAAGGCAGCTTCATATTAGCCGCTGCGTGTACTTTACCGCGCTAAGTACTTTGTAAATAAATATAATAAATGAAATACACAGCGCTACAACTGCATTGCAGCCAAAATCAGTATTTCGTCATCGTGATTTTGAATAGACAACACTGCGACTCTCCATTATAATTATTGATAAATACCTACTTAAGCATTGTTTGTTATTGTGTAGGTACTTAGCTACGCTACGACACACGGAGTGAAGCAGGCATAACAGTCCTTAGAGAGCAATAGAGCATGCATTTCATCTGATATAGTGCTTAGCACTACTATGTGTTTATTTATTTTTTATATTATTTCATATTTGCATTTTGATATAAGTACCTAATTTTGTATGTGTGTCTAATATTAAATGGCCAATTGTTGAAAGAAGAGTACATTAATTCACATGTAACGCTCTCCACTTAGGAAGCAAGTAGAATTACCTCGCATAATTTGTACATTAGCTACCATACCTAACATTAATTTTCTCTAAGATTAACTACTCCACTCTCCAAACCAGAGTGCAACAGCGCGAACACTGCAGCTATAAAATACAATCTGCAATCTCAATTAGCTACAATTATGTCCATAATTATTTTAATAGAGGATCTAGAGCTGGAGCAAATCGTATTAAAACTCATTACAAAATACAAGCTAATGACGCCACGGCTATCGTGTTCAACCACAGTTCAATGGGTGTTTCTTGCGCGTTGACCATGTAATAACGGAACTTACCGTTACAATTCAAACCGTGCTAATTAATAGTGAAAGTTTTCGCTTATATGGCGAATTTCCAGGACATTTTGGTATATGTACTCAAAATAAAGAAAAACACGTGAATGTCGATGAAAAACTTTATGCACGCGTCTAAGTAGTTACACCTATTTAACGTAATAAATACCTATACCTATATGAATAGACAAAGTAAATATTAACAAATACATTATGTGTTACATTGGTGCAACTTTATCACATGATAAAAGTGTGATCACATTGATCTGTTTACCTAATCTCACTGAAACAGAATAACATTAAAACCATTGTTACTATGCTTTCTGAAAACTATAATCCCTGTTAAAAATATATTTAAATGTACCTAAATAGAAAAGGTTAAGAACCACAGCGATATAGACTTGTGTGCAAATAGCTGAAATCATACCGGAAGAGCGGAGTAGCCCGTATATTCTGAGGTTCAGGAGAGCTTGCACTGGAGATTTCTGAGGGTGAGGGCGAAACAATAACGCTTGGAGTCCTCGGTGCGGACCCCAGCTCCACGTTCGGTGCTTCCAGAAGTGGCATCCTTACACTGTGATCATGAAAGTTGAGTAACACGTTTCTTTATATTAATGCGTTTTCAATGAACTAGTCAGATTTAGTTTGTTAGGACATTCAAAATCAAAGTTAACAATGTAAATAATATAAATTTTTACGTTCCTAGACTACGAACTTACAAGGATCTTTATAACGTAGATCTTTTTTCGTCTAAAAGAAAGCTTTCATATCATATTGGAATAAAATATCTACATCAAAATGTGAATCATAGTAAAAACTGATGTTAACCAAAATAGAAATAAAGGGTTGTCATTTCTGTAAATAACAAAACTGTTACCAATAGCAACGTAGGAATTAGCATCAAAGAGTATTAATAGTCTTTATCCCTGTAGTTCCGGGACCACATTTAGGACTACGGTATCCACTGCCTGTCGTAATAGGCTAAAGGGGGCTTCTGAAGCTCCGGGCGAAAAAAGTAGGAACCCCTGCAACCCCCGAAAGGACGGCGGTATATGTGGCCGCATACCGTTGTACACACCAGACAAGCATTATGCTCATCTAGTCAGATCCACACCAACGCGCTTAAAGGACTTTGGTTGCGTTCCTTTGGCTAAAAGCGTTATTCAATCTGAAATCTGAAATCCTTTTATTCTATCTTTTTATTCCAGCTTATGTCAATGAAAGTATTGTATGGCAAAAATTTGCCGATATTTTTGGGTAGCATAAAAACCTACAAAAATATGCTTGAAAAATGTATTTCGCTATTATATTATATTATTCGACGCTTATAATTTTATTGTTATAGACGTTCTTAGTAGTGATCGAAGTTATAGACATTGATTATATTCTAGTAAACTCTAGTACATAATACTCTATGGTTTAGTACTATTTTAAACCGCATGCACTAGCAATGACGTCATACTACATTTCGAAGATTCGTATTATAATATTAATTGAAGAATTAGAATTCGTTGTATGTTTTAAGACATGCTATAGAAATTTGGATTTAAAACTTTGTTATTGTTCAATATCTATCCATCATTGGATGGTTTTGTTATTTAAAAAAGTAAATGTTAAGCTAAAAGTAAAGAATCTAAGGACAACTAAATATTTAAATAATTTTTCCGATGTCAAAGTTGTCATTTGGTTGTCACTTGTCCGACTCTACAATTTTGGCGCCAAAAGCACGAAGTATAAAGTGAAACTTCTTGACATTTTATTTATATCTCTAAAATAAAAGTAAAAATACCTTCTAACCGTCGGGAATTGCAAGAATTGTTCTTAACGGTAAAATGGAACAACATGACGAATATCAATACTTAAATCTTGTGAAACATATAATTGAAACTGGTAAGATACTAGATAAGATTCATCTCATTATGCATGAATTCATGGCTAAATTTTCATAACATAAAATACACATAACTCTATCCTTTTATAGGAGATAAGAGGGTTGACAGAACTGGAGTTGGAACTTTGTCTATACTTGGTGCAATGCAGAGGTATTCATTGAGAAACAGTACCTTACCACTCCTTACAACTAAACGAGTTTTTACGAGAGGTGTGATAGAAGAGTTGCTGTGGATGATCTCAGGGTCCACAGACAGCAAGGTGTTAGCTGACAGGGGAGTCCACATTTGGGATGCGAATGGATCCCGCGCGTTTCTGGATAATTTAGGTTTTACGGACCGTGAGGAAGGTTTGTACATCTTTTCCACTATAAACTTCTTTTCTTAACGTTTTTCACTGTACATTATCCTTTATCTTACTATATTATGATTATCCTTTGTTGTTTTGTCATTGAAGTATGCCAATTATATGTTGTTTTGCCCATTATATTAAGTTTCAGAATTACAGAACTGCCTCAATGGTGGTTCACTTGATTCAAGTCAATTCTAAAGTCATATTTTGGACTGAAAATGGATTCACTATTAGTTCCAAAACGCTATTAAAAATGACCTGAATCAGGCCGACGGAACCAATGAGTTTTTACTTGTAGTTAAACAAAAATATGCAAATTTAATTGAAAATTAGTGAAGGAGGGTTTTTTGGTAACTACTGTACAGCTGTGTATAGTCCTTGCAAAACTTCAAGTCCACTCTGAAGTTAATGCGTGCTGGTGTCACTCAGAGAACCAATTCAAACACAACTACAAGCATATACTCCATAGCAACGTCCTTACGTTGCTACGGAGTACATACCTGACCTGCATTAGTGTGCCCTTGTACACTAATGCAGCTCATATACCGGTGGGCGAGAGCAAGCAAGGAACGGGTGCCGTACTGTCTTCGTTGCTAATACCTAGAATTTGCTATTGCAACAAGACTTGTTTCTATATTCAGAGCTGACCAGATGCTGACATATTATGAAATTAGAATGTAAGCAGGTTCCATTCAACTTCTCTCTGGACTGAGTATGTTCTCTATTTACCAATATTACAGGTGACCTTGGTCCCGTGTATGGGTTCCAGTGGAGACATAGTGGTGCCCAGTATGTTGATGCAAAGACAAATTATGACGGTCAAGGTATTGATCAATTGAAAAATGTTATAGATACTATAAAGTAAGTAACACATACTTCATCAGCTTTAATATGATGGGAGTTTGTCACATTTAGAATTACCATCACATAAATACGATTACCATACACAGAAAAATACATTGGGTAGCTTCCTGTATTCTCTCAATGTGAAATTAGTTTTTTTTATACAGTTATTTTAATGGATAGATAGAAATTTCAAAATATTTCTTGTATAGTGCCAATTTTTTGAATTTACTTTTTCTTAATAGTGTCTGTCCGACATTTATTTATAATGCACAAGCATGACTACAACTGATCTCCCGAGACTTCTTTTTACTACATACTAAATATATTTACTTCTGTATGTCTACTACTTGAGTTCTGTAAAGTTTTTGATTAATAAACTTTACTATTTTTCCCAACAGTAGTAAACTTTTTCAATACTAGCAACACATTGGTGACTTCTCTACATCAAAAGAATAAAATTCCCCACTTCTATGAGGATAGCTGATTGCTTTATATTTATTAAAAGATATATTCATACTCAACACCATACTTATAATATGACTCAGATTTTATGACTCACCTACCCATCCATTATTATAATGATAATGCAATTTCAGGAAGAATCCAGCAGATAGAAGAATTATAATGTGTGCATGGAATCCCTCTGATTTAAGTAAAATGGCTCTCCCACCATGTCATTGTCTAGCCCAATTCCACATATCAAATGGGAAGCTGTCATGCCTCTTGTACCAAAGGAGTGCGGATATGGGACTGGGGGTACCATTCAATATAGCCAGCTATTCATTATTGACTCATATGATTGCACACATAACTGGGCTAGAGGTAAAATCCTTACTTCCTTACTAATATTATAAATCCGAAAGTAACTCTGTCTGTCTGGTTGTCTCTTCTTCGCGCCTAAACCCCTGAACCGATTTTAATGAAATTTTGTACAAAGATAGTCTGAGACCCGAGAAAGAACATAGGATAGTTTTTATCCCGGAAATCCCACGGGAACTAGGGATGGCGATCTAAGATCGATTAATCGGAGAATCGATCTTTTGGACCCAAAACATCGATTATTTTAATCGATATTAGTAATGATTGAATCATAAACTATGCATTTGATCAAGTGATGATCTTTAATAAAGTTGAAGGTACGAATTTTCAGTTTTATGTATGTTATATTATTTTCTTTTAAACGCGGGCGAAGCCGCGGGTGAAAACTAGTCCTATATAACATTATCTTACTTTTATTTTAAGAAACGGCAAGACCGCCAAATAATTAATAAAATGCATTCAATAGTATAAAATAAAGATTTCTAATAGCTCTGCAAGGTTAATTATTGAATACAGCATTGTGTAGCACTGATAAATCCACGATTTTCGAGGCAATACATTTCTGCACAATTTTTACATTAGTACTATATTGGGAGTTTTATCCTTTTACAATTTTAATAGCCAAGAGTTTCATTACAGCCTGGTGAATTTGTACACACAACAGGAGACACTCATGTGTATCTCAACCACATTGAGCCCCTTAAAAAACAGCTCGAAAGGGAACCTCGGCCTTTCCCAACACTGGAATTTTCTCGCAAAGTTGAATCAATTGATGACTTCAAGTATGAAGATTTTGTCATTAAAAATTACAACCCACATCCCAAAATTGACATGGAAATGGCAGTATAAGGGCAGGTATTACCCAAACAAAAATTGTTCTTTAATGTGCTTCACAATACTTTTGCAGCATTATTTCTGTATTATTATTTTAAGAAATATATACCAAATCATTTTATATAATAAAGATTCAAAATAATTTATCTTATGTAGTTTATTACAAATCCCATTTTATATATGTAAGGAGTTCGCCTATTCGTCATTTTAAGATATTGGCGAGGTAAAAAGCAACAATTTTATAATATTTCACTATTATTACTTTTATTGATAATAAAATAAAACATTACACTTAAAATAATCCCCATAAACTTATATGATTAATATCAATGAATCCATTATTAATGAGCGATGCAAAGAAAACATCATGATTAATATAAAATTTTAACCATAACAAATTCATATGATTGTTATCTTACAGCTATGTAACATTTAAAGTACTTCAATAGCATTTTGTACATTCGTTTTCATTGTCATTAGTCTCTTTTTACTCTGCGTTCTAACCAAATTCATTATTGCATGGTACTAAGACATTATGTACAGCTAAAATATAAATATGATTTCACCTATGAAATGCATTGAAATAGATATAAGATGAAATTAATTGTAACAAAATAAATTGTGAACGTGAACAATCAGCACATTTGATCATCCTGTGATGATGGCATCTGGAAAAAAATATAGATTTATAAAAAATAGTCAAAAATTATAGAATATAGTATTGATTTCCCAATCTTATTTAAATTAGCATAACTTGACACATTTAAGTCTCATTCAGATAATGTCTTATTGAATTTTTATCAAGGCCTGCATACAAATGAGGAAATGTGTACCTGCGACTTAGACTCATCCAACCTATTGCTAGAAATAGGCAAGGCTGCAAGTTGTTCAGCTAGTGCTATAGTCATTTCTGATTCTACTGTAATATCTACCAACAGTGTATCTGAAAGAAACAATTTTCTATACTTTCCGGTAATACTATAGAAGTAACTTTATCTTATAAACGTATTGGCTAAAACAAAACAGTTCGGATGTTTTTGTCCATATTTTTTTTGCTTTTTTGTTTGGTAGCTATACCTTAGAGAAGCCTTAGAGATCAATAAAAAAGAAGCAAACAACATTATGATATTAGTCAAATAATTCACTACTGGGACAACTTCAAACTAAACAGTTCAGTATCTATATCTTTTGTTTGTTATTGTTTTTAGCAGCTTTTCAGGATTATTAGTTTATCTTTAAATTTTATAATAAGTTTTATTATTACTTAAATAATGTCACTTACACCCTATTTGATCTCCTTCATTGGTGACCATATGAAAGTAACCTCTGTGATTACCAGGTGAAGAAGGAGCTACCAACTTCATTGTGACTGTAGTGGAATGCCCCGGAGGCAAGGGTGGCAGGTAGACAGGTATGGAACCCAGTGGCTCCCCACCTGCTTGAATCACTCTGCAGCAACTTGGCCACGGTTCTGTCCCTGTGTTGGCAATACTCCAAGTTTGTTCGAAACTGTAATCAAAAATTACTATTACATTAACATTATTTGCTAAACTTTTTTGCATTTTGATACCTCTACTTGAAAAGTTGAAGGAAAATGACATGCACAATTATTTTATTATGCAAAGACCAAGATAAATTATTATATTACCACAGACTTGTTTTAATGATGCAATGATCATAAAATGAGAGACATTACCGTGTTCCAGGAACTACTGTTGTTTCTTGGGTTTGAGCAGCCTTCAAAGACATTGAGGGAAGTTTGGGTGGCAAACTATCTAAGTAACAACATATTGCTGTCTGCAAATTCCTGAAAATATAAAATTTACTTGGTATTATACTTACAATATATATGTTAAACACTATTAGTCATGATGACCTTACCAATTGCTCATATCCAAGAAAAAACTAGCTGTTTTGTAATTCAAACTAGGCCCTAATAGTCTTTGCATTTGACCTATAAGCTCTTCTCTGTCATTGGTGTTCATACAACTGAATTGTAACAGCAGATTCTGGTCTATTTCGCCAGTGAAATTCTGGTCTATCTCTCCCGAGATAGCGGAGCCGTCGACATCCATGCTGACTGGAGTTCGAATACAGGACACGCAAAATATACGTATTTCACCACTTCTCTATTGACAATCCCTTTGTTTATGTTGGTCAGCTGACACAATAGAAATGAATGTTCACAGGGTATTTTGTAAATTCATATACTATTCACTATAATAATATCAAGTACAGTTACAGAATTATAATTTTGTTCCATTTATATTTATTATTTTTCCCCACAGAACAGAACAAATCTTGTCCTTTTACTTCTTTTTATGTCGCATGCACCGATGTTACTAGAACAAATCAAATTATTTACGTTGCTTTTTTTCATGTAACTAAATAATTTGATTTGTATTTTAATATCCTTTAGAACAAATTAAATAAAGATAATTTGCAACAAATTTACCACAAATTGAAAAAATATTAAAGAAACAACAACAAAGACTTAATTAAATATTTGTTTTATATCTGTACATAAATCAATGATTTTATCACTTTAGTACATACTTGCAAATATTAGGCTACGCAGAAATTGGCTACTTGACACTTTTTGGGAAAGTGTTTTAATAAATTAGTATACGTATTATATATGCCTTTCATTGATCACTTTTTCGAAAAAAGGGCTATTCATTAATAAAAAACGAACTTTCTTTACGGTGAACGGAACGTCGCGTTAAATCAGGCGGTCAAGTGTCATTTTGTGGCGGAACGTCATTACACTATTTACACTGTAAACGAACAACGCTTAGAAGAAAATTGAGAGTTATTTAGCTATTATAACTAAAATTTAAATAAATGACAAGTTATAAGACGTGTGCAGTAACGATATGTACAAGTACGATCATAACAAATTTGCTTATACAAGTTCCGAAACCCAAATCTCATAAACGTTAAAGAACTTGCAGATTCTTATATGTTTAAATCCTCTGTTTGCAAGCAATGACATTTTATACTATCTATGTAAGAGAAGTATTATTGAAAAAAAGGAATAAATTTAGTAACTCTCGAGTGATTCGTCAATTCCAAATCATTAGCACGGGACGTAATCAAAACAAAACAGCAAGTGGAAGTATTCATATATTTAATATATTATATAGATGTCTATGATAAGAATAGAATTATAAAACGTCTATGAGAATTCTATTTTAAGGGCCCATTCTGTAATTAATAGGACACAATTAAAATATTTCATGACTGTGTTATTATTGATGGTGCATGTGCACTGATTAAGTTACAGGACTGTATAATTAAAAATACATGATTTGCTAATATTAGTATTTTATTAACCGATTTCTTTGTTTATTTGGTTTATATGGTTCTATTAGTGAGTACACACAGTGGAACTTTTGTATATATTTATCATATGTTACAGTTACAATAATTACTACAGATCACCTAAGCTAAATTTTTGTGCTGCTTGCGTGTCTGCTTTTCTTCATTACTAAAATTATTTTCCGTAACATATGGATATATATTTTTATCACTGTCATTTTAAGAATTAAATTGCAATGCAATAATAGGAACTGTATGGTCACTTTTCTTCCTTCATCTTGTTGGGTAGGTTACGCAAGTAAAGAAGTACTATTTCCCGTGTACTTTACTTTATGTATTTCAGACTGGTGCCCACTTTCGAAACTTTTGGCTCCTCACTTCTTCTAGGCAGGACAGTCATCACATTTTCATTTTCATTGATGTACCTTGTGTTCAGGACAACTTTTACTTTTCATGAAACACAAACTTGCCTTCCTCTTAAACTGCACATACTCTATAACGTCGTCACTATACGATTGTCGGGAAGATCTGTAAATATAAATATAACCAATTAATAACCTTAAAACAGTTCACATAAGAATATAAGTATATTTAAAAAAATCTTAATAATTACTTGAAGACAACCTTTCTTCTGTCTGAAGTCAGTTAAGAAATGTTTTAATTGTCCGATATGATTAAATGTAAATATAAAGAATGTTTTACTTACGTTGTTTATTTGATATTTCCATAGGTTATCTCACGGAAGTTTTTGTATCCATTTTGATTTATTGCACTGCATATATGGATCTTCTTTAAGCAGGTTCACGCTATCAGCTTTAATATAGTATGGCTTCATTTCGGTTCACAACATATTATAAATTCAAGTAACTCTAACAGCAAACGATTTAATTATTATTTGTCTTGTTTGGTTTCGATGTAGTGACGTCACATGACATTTGAGGCAGCACTGTCGCCGTTTTGGGATTTAAAATCCACAGATAAAAAATCGAAAATTTCTTTTTAAAAATTAAAATACTTAGAACGTATTAAAAAATAAACGAAATACTGCATAATTTATGTTTACTTATAAGCTATCATATCCAACATATTTCATATTTTATTGTTATAACTGTCAAGTACCCAATTATAACTCACATTATATTAAATTAGTACAAAAATTATAAATAATTATTTGTTTTTTCTTTATTTAGTCTGGTATATTTGACCATGTAACATCTCTATAATCTGTGGTTGAAGCTGAAAGACAAGAAGCGAAGGCCGAAAAACACTATTAAAAATTGTTATTGATTATTTGATGTAACTCACGTTTTCCATTTCAGTTTTTCATCAATAAATAAAAATAAATGGATATTTGTTCTTTAAAATCATTATTCAAAGATTTGAATTAAATAAACATATTTAATTAAGGAAAATAGCAGAATATTGGACATTAAAATTAAATTCTATTATTTCTGTTGTAAATCAGTGTTAATTACTCGTATCTTAGTTATAACTATGAAATAGGCTTTTTTGAAATTAAAACTTTAAGTAGTTGCCGCAATAATGCAAAATCCTGACAAGAAAATATATGCGTGTATGCATGAAGGTTGTGATTCTGCTTTTGATAGACCATACAGGCTACGACGGCATCTACTAACTCACAATGGAATCGTAAGTACCAATACAACATTCACATTCTTACATTTTAAAAATATCGAAGCCATTTTTGGGTATAAGTTTGTCCTATTCTAAAAAGGTAATTCCTCGAATCTATGTGAACCGATCCACTACTCTCTCTTATTATCGTATGAGGAACTACGATCGTCATCAGCCCATTACTGGTCCATAACTTACACGAAGCTTCGCAAAGGATTTAGAGAGAGATTCAAGCCATCGTTTACCACGCCTGGTCAAATTTGTAGACTTCACACACCTGTGACAATTTTTTTTAAGAACTCCTGCATGTTCAAGCCACTATGTTACCCGTCTTCATTTAAGCAAGTGATAGTTAATTCCTAGATGCATGTAACATCATAAAACTAGTAGTGCATGCCTGGTAGTTGAATCTTGGACATATTGACAGTTCATTTCACATGACTAAGCTATCCCTCCTTACTGATTTTGAACTCAACTTATGAATAGTTTTCTTATTCACCACTGAAATAGGTTATCATTTCTTTCATACATTCATATAAATGTTCTTATACTTCTACCTGTTTTACTTTTAGAAACCTTTCACATGTACTGAAGAAAATTGTATAAAAGCATACACATCTAAAAGCCATTTGGACCGTCATATAAATAGTGTCCACAGAAATGAAACAAATGCTGTAATACACAGGTATATTATTAATTTGATTTTCATTATATTTGTGCTGGCAGCAGCTTTCCTTCAAATGGATTTTCAAAATAGAAACTTGCAGAGAAACTTGTAAAACAATGAAAAAATACATAGATTTTTCTTTTATATCTACAAAATATAATGATTTCATAGTCCTACCTGAAGTTGGCACACAAATGTGTTGTTACCCCTGAGGGCTAAGTTGGAAGACAAGAAAACATCAGCGCTTAATACTGCAGTTATTAAGCAAAAATAAGTGCAGTGGTGTGGCACCTTTGTAGTTGAACCTTAAAGGATTCTAACTTCAGTAAAAAGACTATTTAACATCAACATACCAGACTTAAATTACTTACTTAATATGATAATATTTCAGTTGCCCAGTATGTTTGAAGACATATTCAAACCGTCAAAACTTGAAGAGGCATATCAAAAGAGGCCACATTGATGCTGCATATTTGTGTGAAGTCTGCAAAAAGAACTTTAGGAAGAAAAATGAGTTAGCAGCTCACATGTACCAACATAATGGTATAAAAGCATTTAAGTAAGTTTATTGTATTATTCATAGATTATTAGTATTATTATAAATATATGGTTATATTACATGTTGTGAGTTGGTGCACTCTAACAACCTCAACTCAACCTCACCAGGTTGTTTATATTATGGAAATAATAAACTAGTCTTTGGTACCTGATGGGAAATGACATCTGCAACCCATAGACATCTATAAAATCAAACCTAGATAGGATCAGTTTACTACCTGAGATCTGCCTCAGATACACTTTTTTAGTAAAGTATTTATTTGTCTTATTTGATTTTTAATGAAGCATTTGGTGAAAAGTAAACCACAAAAAACTAATTGTTTCATTAGATAGTCAGCAATTATTTATACTTCTATACTAATATTATAAAGAGGAAAACTTTGTTTGTTTGTTTGTAATGAATAGGTACAAAAAGTACTGGACCGATTTTAAAAATTCTCTCACCATTCGAAAGCTACATTATCCACGAGTAACATAGGCTATATTTTAAATGAAATATATTTAATAAATAGATTTTGATGCAGTACAAAGTTTGCCGGGTCAGCTAGTGTGTAGTAGTGTGAAGAAAACTTAATTTGTGCTCCATTCTGGCCATAAATACTGGCATGCTTTGTTAAAAATGTCATATATTTGCACAGTGAATATCTTAAAAGCGTATAACATCCTTGGTCTTGGTAAAGTTATTTTGTTTGTGAATGTTTGTATAGTAATAGTATCTTTTTGCAGGTGTGATCTTTGTCCAAAACAGTTCATTACTCTTTATGCAAAGAGGAAGCATATGAGGAACCATAAAACTTACGAATGTGACCAATGCGAACTTACATTTAATCTTTGGTCTCAGTATGTTAAGCATAAAAGGGTGGATCATACACCCACAGGTCTGTTTGAAATATTTTACTACTTCTTATCAGTTACTTCTACACTGTCATAACAATATTTATCTTAAAATGATATTTCAGAAAATGTTTAAAATTTTATCAAAAATTTGAGAGAAAAATCCAAAATGATAATACACAAAGAAACAAATATTTACATCCAAAAATATAGTATTCATTATTTGTTTTAGAATATATTTGTAATGATTGTGGGAAAAACTTTAAGAAGAAAACTCATATAATACGCCATATCAAAACACATTCTCAAGTTTTAGTGAGGTCATTCTTATGTCCTTTTGAAAACTGTGAGAGGTAAGTGAGCATGAATTATTTATTTATTAAAAGAACATTTGATAAAATTTCTATTGTATATTTTATTAAAATGTTCCTAATTATTTTTGTTTTATTTCAGACGTTATTCGAGAAACAGCAACTTAACACAACACATTCTAATGAAGCATGAGAGGATTACTTTCAATTGCCTATTTTGTTGTGCAAAACTTTGCACAAAGGTACTTTTTTATAGACATATAATTTCATATTGTGGCTGGAAAGACTAAAAGTCTAACATGCGAAGTGGCTTTGTTGCGTGTTAGACTTTTAGCCTCTCCTGTGACAATATAAATTTCCAAAATATTTGCATGTTCCACGATTTTTCAGAATTACTAATTGTTGGGCATATTTTTTAAGTCAATTTCTAGATTATATACCCCAGTAAAATTGTTATTTTCTGAATTTCATAACTTCATCAATTTACTGCTGTTATGCATGGTTCGCCTACTGAAGTGAGAGAAGTTTAGACTATAGTCCTTAGTGACCACATGTAAATTGGTAGTTATATAATATAAACTACTATGTAATTTCAGGCTTCTCTACAAAACCATATTATGAAGATACATTTTGGGCTAGGAGTACAGCGTAAGCCACCCAAGACTATCGAAACGGGTCGCAATGTTAGACGGGATAAGAATTCCTTTAAATATTTAGCTGCATTGAAACTAGCAGGACTGAAAACTATACCTGAAATTGAAGATGGTGAAAACCTTGATATTCCCAAGGAAAGGTTGCTTACAAATGTGGGACTGGAAAACAAAACCGAAATTGAAGGTGCTAAAAATTTTGACATTCCCAAGGACATCTCGCTTGGAAGCGCGGAACTGAAAACCAAGCCTGGGATTGAAAATGCAAAAAATGTTTACATTCCTCAGGACATTTCGCTTACAAGCGGCGATTTGATAACAAAGCCTGGAATTGAAAATGCCAAAAATTATTACAATTCTACTGAGATTTCGCTTACAAGCGGCGATTTGATAACCAAGCCTGGAATTGAAAATGCTAGAAATCTTGACATTCCCAAGGACATCTCGCTTGTAAGCGCGGAATTGAAAACTAAGCCTGGAATTGAAAATGCTAAAAATTTTTACATTCCCACTGAGATTTCGCTTACAAGCGGCGATTTGATAACCAAGCCTGGAATTGAAAATGCTAAAAATTTTGACATTTCCAAGGACATCTCGCTTGTATGCACGGAACTGAAAACCAAGCCTGGGATTGAAAATGCAAAAAATATTTACATTCCTCAGGACATTTCGCTTACAAACGGCGATTTGATAACCAAGCCTGGAATTGAAAATGATAAAAATCTTGTCATTCCCAAGGAAATCTTGACTACAAGCCCGGGATTGAAATCCAATCCCGAAATTTTAGTCGGTAAAAATCTTGTCATTCCCAATGACATCTTGCTTACAAGCGCGTGATTGAAAACCAAACCAGAAATTGAAAATACTAAAAATCTTTTCATTCCCAAGGACACCTTGTTTACAAGTGTAGGATTGAAAATGAATCCAGAAATTGAAATTGCTAAAATATCCTATATATATTATAATCTTATCATACCCAAGCTCTAGTTTATAAGCTAAATTACATTATCTACTTATTTATTTCCTTATATAATTAGGCTGGAGTAAATAGTTAAAAACGTTGTCATCTTTTATCTTGAAACCAATTTTTTGTTTGTTTTGTTGCTAAGCTCATATTTTAGCGACTCGTGTTTTATAAAAATGTATAATGTATACATAATTAGTTCAATTTCGACCAGTCTGCGAAATAAGTACTCATTACAATCATTGTTAAGAAAAAACTGTTTCTATTATTATCCGTAAAGTTCCTTTTTATTTTTTTCTTTAGTTTCTTAATATCCATAGGAATAACAGTTAATGGTAACCACAATTTTAAGAGGTTCGTTGAATATTTACTCATGATTTTGGGGTCATGATGAGAATGAGAATAGATTTCTTGATATACTCTATGATAGTTTGTTATTGATGTTTTGGTCCAATTATTTTGTCTTTTATTTTAATATTAATATGAAATATAAACAAAGAAATGAATTGGTTAAAAATTGTAATTGGACTGTTTTTGATGCTATCACATTTAAAATGTGAATTCAGTATTTTAAGTTATTTTAAGATTGTCCTTCCACCAATGCTTTATCGGGGCACAAATCATACAATTTCGAATTTTGGTTTTAGTTTTCTTATGGATAGATTTTTTAGATATAGACTTCGAATCACTGCAAAAATCAAACCATGTATTAAATTATAACTATTATTTAAGTATCGATACTTATGAAATCGATTTTTTTTATAAATCCTAATCCTAAAGTCGTTTGTCCACCGAACCGATATCGAGAACGAGATTATTTCGTACCAATTTTAATATATCGTGACAGTTATTTTGTTTCAACTATCACGCGTGTGATGGCAGTGTATGGACATGGACAAGTTCCAATGTGTTTTATATTGCCGGCACATCGGCCCGTTAAATTCATCGGCTCGATGACGGTGGCGGTGGACAAACGCAAAAGTATAGACAATCATCATAACCTATTATTGACAATGACAATTGTCATTGACGTTTCTATTCATGTCAAATTTTACATGTCATTCGTGATTAGAATTTAGAAGTATCAGAACTTCGGTTAGTTTAAATATTTATTTAGGTTAATTATAAATAATCAGTCTATTGTCCGTTCAGGCTAGTTCTATTAATTGTGAAAAATAACACTTTTACTGAATTAAAACATATATAATTAATAAGTGAAAATATAGAACTTTGTAGGACTGTTTTATATTTGCAAAGTAACAAAAATCCTGTGTGCAGAAATTAATTAACACCCTACTGCAAAATTACTTACGTGTTAAACAGATATTATGTCAGACTTCACACTGAATATTTTCACTTTAAACTGCTGGTAAGTTATATTCTACTTTTAAAATATCCATACATTATGTAAATACAATAAAAATATTTTTATTCACCCTTTAGGGGCATTCCAGTAGTGTCCAAAAACCGAATTGAGAGAATGAAAGCAATAGCCCATTATTTGAAGAATAGTCAACATACAATAGTTTGTCTGCAGGAGATATGGAGTGAGAAAGATTACATATACATAAAAGAACAACTACAAAATGTTCTACCTTACTCGCATTACTTCTACAGGTATGTCATTTATTATTATATCTATATAATTGTGTTGAAATTAATATTAACATAAAAAACAATAATCTGGCCACTATTCATTGAAACTCAGTGTAATGTTAAATAATTATGGAAGTAAATGAAAATTTTATTCCCTTTCCCGTAGAAACTGTAGTATAAAAGTTTAAGAATATGAACATGAAAAATATATATTATATTATACAAATGTAGGGCTATCTACAGTAATGTTTTAATGTCAATATATTAATATTATTAACAACCCATAATTACTTTGGTAATAATTCATGCAATTTGAAGGTGGTAGAACCCTTTGAGGTTCGACTCCGGCGGCATCACCGCCACACCTATTTCTACCTAATAACAACAGTGTTAAGCGCTGCTGTGTTCTGGTTTGAAGGGTGTGGTAAGGGAGACATACTTTTCCGAGGTGTTCCAGCTTAGTCCTCAGGAGTAGCGGCTCATCTGTGGTCGACCTCAGGTGGGAATATCTAATCCTATCTGGGATTGATTACAGATGTCCATGGGCGGCAATAGCCACTTACCATCGGGTGGACTGTATGCTCGTCTGCTACTCCTATATTATTATAAAAAAAAATTACATATCATGCGATAAAATACTATAATTCACTTCATTGTTTTAGTGGTGTGCTTGGTTCAGGTTTATGTGTGTTCTCCAAATGGCTGATACAAGATGTGTTCTTCCACCAGTGGTCACTGAATGGCTACATTCATAAAGTTCACCATGGGGACTGGTTTGGTGGCAAAGGGGTTGGTTTGTGCCGCATCAAGTATCAGGACAAACTGATCAATATATATTGCACACATGTAAGTCTATAAGTGGTAGATAAGCCACTTGAATGTTATCGGGCATTTAATGCCGCAAGGTTGTTAATAATAGACATCAATGACTATATTTTTTTTATGAGAACTTTGGTTGCTATACAAAATTGCTTTCTCATAATCATGGTAAATTTGATTTTCCTTTAGTAAACAGTGCTAATTCAGTGTGTCTGTTTGTTTTCCTTACACTTTGTCTTTAAAATAAACTACAGAGTTAATTATAATACTTATTATAATTAACTCTGTAGTAAAAAAATCAATTTGCAGGTATATAAATCAAACCTGACCTACATATTATCACATAAGAATTTTTGTGGTTTTCCTAGTTTCTTGGATATTTAACTATTATTGACATTTTTTATAGTTGCATGCAGAGTACCATGTGGATGATATATACTTGGCTCATAGAGTGCTACAGGCCTATTCTACTGCAGAATTCATCAACCTAACTACAGCCCCTGCTGATGTCTCTATACTTGCTGGAGACTTAAATACAGCACCTGGAGATTTATCTTTCAAGTAACTATAAATATTTTTATTATTCACTTGTTCATGGATATATGATTTATGAAGACAATTATGAATTTGACTGCCTATAGAGACTTACTTTGTAATATAACATGATTGATTCAAACCAGAACAATTGCTATAAGACTAAAAAATGTGTTCACAATCAGACCGGAAGAATTTCCACATTTTTTTCATAAAGCTCAATTCTTGTTGGTAGTCATGTACTTACACTATTTGTTAAAAAAAAAAAAACTAAAAATGATAATATTGATTTTAAATAATTCACTGTTTTGAGTTAAGAATCACACGAATTAAAAAAATATATTTAATTATGGATATAAATCTGATGTTTTTTTTTTCAGGCTTATAACTCAATTGCCATCCTTGCTAGACCCATATAGCCTGGATTATGTACTTAACGATCCAAAGATACCAAAACCGACTGGGACCTGTGATTCCATAAATAATAGCTACTCTGATCCTAAGTTGGCAAAGTCATGTCCAGAAGGCAAGAGAATAGATCACATACTTTTCCATGTTAACCCTTCATATGAGGTATTTATTTTTATTTTTTTAGATATATTTCTTATTTTGTTCAATTTTGTTTCTATCAAAATTGTATACATTTTATTATGTTAACATTTATTTCAGCATACATTTTATTAATATATTTTTATTTCAATGATTTACAGGCAGAAGTTATTAATTTTGGAAATCCACTGGAAGACAGGGTTCCCGGCCAGGAATTCTCGTATTCAGATCACAATGCTGTATCATTAGAACTCAAAGTAAAGCCTAACAATGTCAAAGGCACTCACCGTAATTATAAACTCAGTGACAATTTGGATGAAACAATAGGAGAGGCTATAAAAGTATGTAGAGAGGCTATTGTAAGCATAACAAAGACAAAGAAATTGTTCCTTATGTCTGGAGGGCTAATATTCATGTTCCTGTTGGGCTCTGTTGGGTTTTGGCCCAATGTTATTTGGTATGATGTTATTAAATTAATTATGACTGGTTTATGTTTCTATTACCTGATAATGGGTACTCTGTGGAATAAAATAGAAACTAACAGTCTGAAAGCAGGTTTGAGTGCCCTTGAGAACTTCAATAAAAGCAGAGATGAAATGAGGCAGGGCAATTAGAAAAATATTTGCATATTACAAAAATGTTTTAATCAAATTCAACATGTTATTTAACATAATGTCAGTATTTACTATACATAACATATCCTAAGCATTATCAAATACTTTTATATTACAATGTACTCTGAAGATTGCACTTTTATTGTAACTTTATAATTAGCTTTTAAAAATATAATCATTACATTCCACTTGTAAGTTGAAAACTTATCCTTTATGTAAGTAGATTCTATATAAACAATATTATGTAAATTGTAAGTATATAAACTGTGATGAAATTCCTATATAATATTGTAATGTACTTTGATATAATTTAAATCTTATTCATATTAATATAAAAATAAATAATATTATACAATCAATTGTTATTTTAATGTTTGATAATACTATAACATTCCTTTATAAACAGTTTATTGTTTGTAATTGTATCTTGTAGAGAAAACTATATTTGACTAGGGTTCTCATTAGAATTACAATAAATATAATAGAATTCTGACAAAAAAATATATAGAAGAAAATATGTTTGTATCTATAAGACTGTAAGTGGCCAATGCCACAAATGAAGGTCTGTTACAGTGAGCAATCCCAACTACATATAAATTTTGCATAACCATTTATAATTATTAGACTTCCAAAACTTTGAACCGCAAATTTTAATAATAAATCATAAGAAACATATCACTGTAAAAATAGCTTTATTAAATTACTTCAGGTTAAATTTTCTGCTACATATATGAATAGAACCCCCTATGGCCTATACATTAAATTCGTTCACAGTTCACATGTTAGTAATAGTAAAATAATTTATAGGGGACCACTGACACTATTTTACTTTAGGATAGCTCTAGCAGAGGTCATGGTTGAACCCCGATTTAAATATTCGCAAGAATATTTTTTATATTGGATACAGGAACTTAGGACATAAAATTTTAAAATAATATGACGATTTCGGATATGAATTTGTTACTTTCAAAAATAAACTTTTAAATATTAATATCATAACTATACTTTTCACACTAGCTTTAAAATTATTTAATATTAAATATAATATTTATATGTATTAGTCTACACTTCATAAAATAGGTTATTATTTTTTTAAGAAAGCAGCATAGATTTAAGGAATGTAAAGAAGGTAAGAAATTAACTGTCTTATATTTCATTGAATTCAAATTAAACATATTGTGATTAAATGGGTCTGAGGCACATTTACTTTTAAAATCAATTACCAATTGAAATAACGAGACAGTAACATATATAATCTTAATCAATAAAGTACATTCAGGAAGACTAAATACTGACATACATTTTCAGGACAATTTGACAATATCACATTACTTACAAGCTATAAACCAAGATGCAAAATATAGAATTTTGTGTTGAAATCATAAACTATAAATAAATCAAAGTAATATAATTACTTTTGACACCAAACAATTTACTATTTGAAAAAATCAAATCTTCATTTATAATCAGATAACATCTGTAACATCAATAATCATTTTCATAGATATATTAGGTATGTATACATTTCATATAACTTTAACTGTACAATCACTAGCTAGAACAAAATCAAACTTAGATCACATAATATCACAACTTAGCCTTAAACTTTTGGATTTTGATTTCGACTAGACTCCTGAGAATCGTCGAGTAGAGGTTCGGTTTCAGAGTTCATTGAACCAGTCGTGACAGTGTTTTCTAGAGAGCCGTAGACGGAAGGTCGACTTTCGGTCTCGGGGGGTTCTATTTCGGTCGTCAGATTGGGGGCGGAGCTTGAGGGAACCGCCTCTGCCACTAATCTGGAGCTTTCGTCGTATCCACGCGCCATATGATACATCGATTTACCTCGTAACCTTCTACTGAATGAGCTTCCTGAAATCAAAATAACGAAAAACATTACAAATGCAAAGAAAACGTAACAAAAATAAATAATAATTCGTATCGTAAGTAGGTACATCATGACGATTTCCGGACATATTTCGATAGGCAACTCGACATAACCGATGTTTCATAATATAATACGTAACATTTATTATCCTTATCCACACAAATCAATACGACAATGCTTAGTCAGTGAAGCTACGAGGGTACGTTTTTAAGTTCGCGGAATGAGGGACAAGGAGCGAAAATAAAATGTCAAAATTATTTTTCTTTTTCTACATATTCTCCTGCAAGACGAATGCATTTCAGATCTTTGTATTAACTTATTTAAACCCTCATAAAAAAATGTTTTGTCCTTGTCGGAAAAATACGAGGAAATTGCGTCCTTTACTTCTTCGTCTGTAGAAAATTTCTTTCCACGAAGCTCTTTTTTCATTTTTGGAAAGAGATAATAATCACTGGGAGCCAGGTCTGGACTATAGGGTGGGTGATTTAAAATATCAAAGCCCACCTTATGCAGGGCAGCCAGTGCAATACGGCTCTTGTGTACGGGCGCATTGTCGTGCAACAGCAGGACACCTCTGGATAATTTTCCTCGTCTTTTTTCTTTGATGGCTTCTTTTAACCGCTCCAAGATTGTTGCGTAATATCCTCCGGTTATAGAGACACCTTTATCTTTGTAATCTATTAACAAAATTCCTTCTGCATCCCAAAAGACTGTCGCCATGAGTTTGCCGGCCGATTGTGACACCTTAAACTTTTTAGGAGGTGCTGTACCCTTTTTATGCCACTACATGGAGTCTTGTTTAGACTCAGGTTCATAATGGTGAACCCAAGTTTCATCTCCAGTAACAATTCGATTCAGTACAATATCCTTATCTTCTCCACAGAGGTTCAAAAACGCACGGGAACATTCAACGCGCTGTTGTTTCTGAGGCGGCGTGAGCATTCTCGGCACCCACCGCGCGCTGACCTTAGTCATGCTAAGATGGTCATGCAGAATTTTAAAAATGGTTGTATCCGATACTCCAACCATTTCTGCAAGCTGTTTCTTCTTTAGCCGAGCATCTTCCAGTACTAATTTTTCGACTTCCGCTATCGTTTCCGGAATGGTCACCTCAATAGACCGTCCTGGTCGTGGGTCGTCTTCAAGTGAATCCCTGCCTTGCTTAAAAAGGTTGTTCCACTTGTAAACCATCGTTTTTCCAGGGCAAGAGTCCCCGTAAACCGATGACATCTCTTCCATTATGATTTGCACAGACTTTCCTTGCTTGGTAAGGAACTTTATAACGGCGCGATGCTCGTTTTTTTCCATACTTCCAATTTTCTTCCGGATTGAGTTGTTTAATTGTCGATAGTTTTAAAACTAATGATGCAATTGTGATAAAAGTTTATATTTATACTATTTATGAGTCACTTAACACGTACCGCCCTTAACGAGCCCGCTATCCCCCCTCCAACCCTGCCATTACGCGGACTTAAAAACGCACCCTCGTAGAGCGGATGGATGTATTGTTGTTAGTAACAACTGCAAATGAATATAACAAGTTTTATAAACACGTACCAACTACACCAAGATGCTCAGATATGTCTCTCTTTACGTCAGAAACATCCCACATAGCCAGGAAGGAGCCTAGGCACGACGGCGAGGACTCGTGGTGCGACATGAATGGCTTGTAGGAGAAACTGTAGTGATGTGCTATTGCAGCCAGGAACATCTCAATACAAATAAGGAAATCCTGAAAATAGAACATATACAAATTAATTACAGATTGTTCACCATATATGGAATTTGCGGAATAATATGATTCAACAGCAACTGTTGAAAGTTTATATTTTCAAATACACGTTAAGTACATTAAGGTACATTAAGTACTAAAGATATAGTCCGCGTAAAACTGCTAGTCCGCTCTAAATATAGAAATGAATCGCGTCGCCATAGCGAATTGTATGACTGCACCTGCTCGCAACTACTTCAGAGCGGACTAGTACTTTGGCGGGGACTATACATACATTTTGATTGATTTTGAAAACATTTTTTTAAATGAAAGTTGTAGAATTTACTACCCTAGTTATGGTATCAATTTCATTTGTATGTTTGCAAAAAATCACTGGTATTTTTCCAAAATGGCTGAACTTGCTGTCTAATGATATATTCCTTGAAACAAAATTCTATTTCAGAATATTGATTACATAGTAAGTGTTTTGTTTTGTATTATTAATTTGTTTATATTGTTTACATAATATTTGATAGATAAGCTAAATTTAATCTCACCTGTAGCTTTGAAGATATAATCTTTATCTTGTCTTTATCTGATATATCAAAAATTGTTGATATAACACCACAGTACACTAAAATATTGATGATAACCCCTTGGCTGCAATAAAGTACAACAAATTGTATAAAGAAGAAATTCGATTAATTGTGGTACATTTACCTTCAATAATAAATGAATACTTACAAGAATGAGAAAAAGACAACAGCCTTTATACAAAGGAATTTACCGATAGGCTTCATTGGTTTTAGTTCTTCCCTATTTGCTCTATAAAACAGAACCAAGCAGTACATTGCCACAAATTGCGAGAGATTGTTAATGGCTATCATGTAAGGGAAGGCTACATTTGGACTGAAGTCGCTCTCACCATAGACACCACAAAGATCACATATCATTGATATGACTGTGGTGACTGGTCGCACTAATGTGTACTGTAGTATTCCATGTTTGCAGTTGTGTACAAATTCTCTGAAAAAAAAGATTTACAATCTTAAGGCTAGGGCAAACTGAACTCTGTCCCAATCTAGACAAGAAAAGAAAAATACTTTAAATAAAATCATGTCTTTTATGACAAATACAGATTATTTAATATTGACCACCTCCACTTGGCATAAATGAAAATATTTCCTTTTTAGTGTACAAATTTCAGAAAATTGATGTCATTGGTTTCTACTGTGTTTCTGAAATCTTTGACCAAAAGCTCTATCAGGTTCATATACATATTTCCATTAATTCATTAATTGCAATTTTATGTCAGGCCTGTTATCAAAGTAACATGGACTGAAATGCTACAGTTGTTGTCATTAAACATGCCTACACAGGCAGAAATAATTATATTGCATTATTTTTTTAAAGTTCATTAATAATGCTGATTGTGTAACATAATTAAAAAATTCAAAGCAATTAAGTAATGTATTTGAAACCTGTTTCTACTTTTTAACATCATTAATACTTTTATTACAATATTCTGGAATGTGGTTCTTTCAATTCCTCCTTTATCTTGTATTTCCACCTAGCAGAATTTAAGGTAATATAATTTGTGTGAAAGTCAACAAAGACATACGTTATACAGCAAAAGTAAGTATAAAGTGTAAAAACAAGAACTTACTTGCCCATTTCCCATGGAGTCAGACAACATAAAGGAAATATGTGATACACTTGAGGCTTGGTCTCAAGCATTGCTTCTAAATCTTGACCATCGTTTAAATAATTCAGCAAATACTTCATGAAGTTGTAAATAACATAAGCCTCATAGCATTCTCGCAAAGAATCCATGTAAATGGATTGCTCTGGAAATTCTAGGCCTATCCAGGCATTTAAAGCATAGATTGGCACCATCCATAATATTCTGAAAACAAGTTTTGTATTTTTATATTATGTGCATTTTAATACATCTGTACAAACAAATGGAAAATAAAGGTCATTACAACAATTTGAAATTTTCCTGTTGTTTTAGTCTACATTGATGCAGTATTACAAAATAAACTAAAGAGAATCATTGCATAATAATTAGTTCCTCTTACCGAATTATGTGTTTCTGAAGAGATGGTTTGGTGTAGTGGACAATATGCTGGGTTATTTGCCATATGGAGATTGGCAGAGCCAGGAGAACAAATCCGCCCCCAACCAAAGTGCCTTGGTCAGATTTCGTGAAACCATTTTGCAACGAGTGAATAATAAGCAATGGTACCAAAACTATGACAAGAATTATATATGTCGCAATCACAAAAGGCCGAATCCATAGTCTCCACTGACTAAAAAATGCTGATACCGACGATGGACACATTATTATCTATTTACACATAAATAATTCAATTAATACTTTTCGTAGCCAGATCTGTCCATAAGACTTTCTCCACTGTTTCCTCAAATACGTGATTCATGTGGAATGGAAAAACCAAAATTGTCTAAGCACTGTACTCGATAAAAGTTGCTATCTAACGGCGGATAAAAGTGGTTATAAAACTCGTTTGTGGCTTTTCGACGTCAGTCGCCAATTCGAAGCAAATTTAATTATACCCTAATGATAAATAACAACATTAATTACACTACACAACAATGAAAATATGAATGAATGAAATCATAGACATAGACTGACAGAAGGTCTGACACTATTGAACTGATTTCATTTGATTTTAAGTCACAAGTGACACTTTTGACAGATATGAAGTAAAACATAGAAAAACCGAAAAGGGAAAAATCCAAGGCTTCTCAAAGAAGTTTTTAATAAAATGAAAATAAAAATAGAAATGAATAATTTATTTATCTTATAGACTCATTTATTTCTCTATATTTAAATCTGTACTGCAATCTTCTGTTTTATTATTTATTTGTACCATTGGAATAGGGTCATAAACTATTGTATACCTTAATTTGATGGCCTTAGATTCTTGTCTTTCTTCCTAAATTTGATTGTAGTTTTTATTGGGGAATATGAACTAATTTTATACGTAAGTCGAAATTAATTGCCCTAGACTTTATGATGACTTAGAATTACACAATACGTCTAAAATAAAACCTAATTGTTCTAGAATTATATTTTAAAACTGTAAATTAATTTAAGTGACTGGTCGTTTAATCATTACTTCATTCAGCATTTATTGATATTATTATTATCAGAAGACATTCGTTCTATACTTTGTATCGTGTATCCGAATTCCTTTCTAAAAGAGACACCTATATCAAAATTATATTAGTGCAAAAGAGTCAAGTAAACTTTTTACTCCTTACATATGTCTGTGTTGCTAGCAATAAATATCATTATGAAAAAAGACGATTCACCATGTTTTTTTTATATTTATTTATCCGATCCGAACTACCGAACCGATCCACCCACCGTAGATGAGCGAGTAGAGAAACAGAATGGGTTTGATAAAAATGTTTGTGATTTCATTTTACAACATATGAATTTATTAGATAAAGTAAAAAGTGATAACGTAATTTAATATCCAATTAACATAAGCTCATGGTGGAGACCCACTTATTTGTGCATTTACAGTTATCCGCGTAACACGTATTTTGTGCATAGAGTTCGAGCGTTGAATTAGGCCACATAGCGATCTCTCCCTAAAATACCGCTGTTCTGGCTGTCGACGTATCAAGTCAGACTATCAAGTGAGTGTGTTGTTTTGTTTCTCAGTTATAGAAAATGTTCTTTTGGGATTTTTATCCTATTATCGTGATGTGGAATATCCATAGGATGTAGTAGATAACGATTAAAAATAGTCTATCGCGAGTCGATAATTTGTATGTTTTCGTAAATGGGTCACCTCGCCATTCTTGTAAGATGTTGTCGAATAGTGGATTTATGGCTAATTAAACGTTAGTGGAAGGTGTTTCGATGTTTGTTAGTAGATTTTACTAAGTTTGGTATGTGTTTATGGTTGTAGTCGCGCGAGGCGGGAGAGTGATGTGCAGAAAGGCCGCGACCTAATGTGATGTCATCAAAAGGGGAAACAGAGGCCGACTCTGGCACCGTGTCGCCGAATCTACCTGCTGTAAAAAATGAACCGGTCAGTATCCTTATCTATAAAGTATTTAGAGAAAATGTTTATAAGTTGTCCTTTATTTATTTTTTGGTGTTTTATACCATCTAGAAGTAGATCTACTTGTAATTCCCGTATTCATGTTTATTTTAGATCACAGTGTCATGTACTGTTCTGTAATAATATGCAATTCCAAAAATTATTTGCTTTTTGAAGATGTGAATACAATTGTTTACCTTGTCAACTAGACAGTCTGATTCAAATTATTGAATAATCTTGAGTAGTATGTATTCACGGTTTAACTTTAAAAATAATCTATTTATTGGTTTTCAAGTAATGACCTAAATTCATTCTACAGGTTAGTAGAATATCCAGTGTTCCAACAATGTATACAACTGTGTTAATAGCCTCTTGTGACATTGTAACTGCATTATAACTATTTACTATTCACTATAATATTACCAGCTGAACTACTTTTGGTGGCAATTTATGAGAATATTTCAATTCTACTTGTTATTCACAGTCTGCTTCTTAATTAATGTAATATTTATATGATCTGAACAATAATCTATTACATTAAAACAGGTTACTCAGTATAATCAGTTGTACTATTCATTCAGATATTTAGAATCAAGTTGCCAAAATATCTAGATTTGCCATACAAATTAAAGATTGTGGTAGTGTAACATTATATTACAAAATGAACTGTGTAATACGGAACTCATAGAAATAATAACGAACTGTAGAGCGGAGATTAATTAATTTATCATAGTCATTTTTGAAATCCTTCAGATTGTATGTCATATAATTTCCACTAGTTGTACAAATTCATCCATAATTATCGAAAATTTGAGTATGTTTCAATAACTACACAACTATCAATAGCTACCCAAATAAAAAGTAAGATTGTTGACAAAAAAAGAGAAAAAGAGTCATTAAGTTTTTTCTCTACCTATTTATATTTTAATTGCAAATGGAAAAAACAAATACAATTGTTGCACTATTTTGATTCTAGATGAAAAAATCTAAATGATATTTATAACTTCCTTAAATTAAGTTAAATTACTTGGAAAGACCATTTAGAGTTGCACAACGTACAGAGCCGCACTGAAAACCAGTTGCCGGAGTCTGTTATTTTTCACAGGCATCGGCAGAGACTGAGTGTGACCATTTTTGCTGCTATACTCTATCGTTTACACATGTTTTTTTATTTGTTATTATTTTTTATTGTATCCCTTCCATTGTTATTATTTTCTTTTGTATGTTGTAACTTGTATAGCATGTAAAATAAATGGTTTCTTTCTTTCTAATATTCAGTCTGTTGTTCTTCCTAATATATAGAATTATAGACATTTAAAACTCTATATAGCGTAGATGTATTAAAATGTTACATTGTGTGTTCCTATTAGAACTTAACTGAAGACTTTCACTCATGCCCAATTTCAAGTGATTGCTTACCACAATTTTTCACATGTAATCCATAGTAAAATCATTTCAGCACCAAGTTCTTAGTAAAATTGGAAGTAGTTATCAAAATATTATGACCTTCACTCCCATTTGACACAACTCTATTAGATATTTGTATCTTTTCCCGGTATGAGTCATTACGGTTTGGATAGAACATGCTTATCTATTTAATTATTAAAACATGAACCAAATGTAAATCCCATTTGAGATATAACATTTATAAAATGTCTATTGGATTTAATTTTCATTATAACTAAACATAAAATAAATCTAAAATGAAACATTAAACAGCTGAGCCAAATTGCTAGCCCATTGATGTACACCTAAAGCAATTTGCGATATGTCATTGTACAATCATCTTCATAGAAATAGTTGCATTACTTCATTCTGCCCTAGTGATTATCTCATTGTGCCATCTCGGCCGCAAGAGGGCGCTGGTGTAAAGTCAACAAGGCCTGTGATGCCACATTATCAACTTATAGAATACCCCATAACAGCAACCTTTCCTATTTCCACATCTAGATCTGGCTATTTATAGCCATATTGTTAAGCTCAATTGTTTTATGGATGTTGGCTGAGTTATATGTGAGCCAGGAAGCATGTTTGCGTTATCTTATAAAATGGAATTGTTTCTGGTAACAAGAAGCGTAAACACTTCACTCTTCACGCCTCCATAGCACGATTTTCGCTCAGTAATGTCTTGAGACGATATCCCCATGGAGATCATAATGAAGCCTTCGGCACAATTACAGGCAATTCGGTTTATTGGTTCTTACAGTGTTAGACAAATGCAGAAATCCAACTCCTGCCTGCTTGCTATTCAGAAATTGTTTATGATCCACAGTTCACATTCCTTCTCCTTTTCCAAGTAATATGTGTATTTTAAATAAATTATTATTTGATTTAACTGTTAAGGAAAACATAATATGGAAATCTACATACCTGAGAAAATCTTAAGGATGATCTCAATTTTATAGACTGTGTCCTAAATAGACTATGGCCTTATAAAGGACATCTGTGGATAAAACTAGCAAAAAAATGCTCATCATATGCCTCCTTTAGATAGGAGAGGTAGGCTATCACCAATTTTAAAATAAAACCCGATAATAAACTATATTTGTGATGTGTTTTATAAATTACTGTTACATTAACTCCTACATGAGATAAGACCACAGTATTTGGGCATCATTATCTCTTCCCTATACAGTTGAGTCATTGGGATATTAATGTTATCACTAGAAAATTACAAAGATGGGACTTAAATTTGATATCATTATAATCAGAATTATTTTATGGTTAAAATGGTAAAAAGAGGTTCTGTATTCAATTGCTATGTATCTATGTATGTAAACTTGTATATAAATAGTTATTATTAACCTAATCATTACATTTTTTTTTTGTAAAAATTTAATACAATTTAAATCCTCAGAAATATGTTATGAAAAATTTGAGACATCAACTATATTTATTTTTAGGTCATTGCAATATTATGAGATTTTACAAGACAAGAACTAGCTTTGTCCCTCTTTCCTCTAATAATAACCTATAAATATAAAATCCATGTGACATATTTCGTCATCATATCTGTGCCTAGTGATAACAAACAGGTCATCTGATTCGGTTACCGTTGGTGATGTAAATGGTCATACCTATGGCTATGACCATATATCATTAAGACTTTAGCTTTTATGTAGAATTATGTTCTTAAAATAAGTCTCTATACTTCAATGAGTTGATATATTAAATAATATTTTATTGAAATAACACAATGAAATATTAATTACGATTTCAATAATCACCGACAGATAATTCGTTTTATTTGTCCATATTCATTCATAACAATTACTCAAGTACTTGACTATATTTACTGTAATACTGGTAGTCAATAAAGTTGAGTGCTTAAAATAATTAAACTGATTAGAATGAGCGTAGTGGTCACACCTATTAAATTTGTAGTTAAGATATTAAATAACACTTTTATATTACTTTAAATTCTAAATTCGTTATTAGAGAAAAATAATTATTTCCTTTTGTTTCCAGGCGGCCACGGCGAGCAAAGAAACTCCAAAAAGGGGGAGTGGTACGTTACTGAAATGTACCACTTGCAATAGCTTTAGTACACTAAGTAGCAGAGCATTGACGACACACATGGCACAGTGTTCACCCGACAACAACAATGTGGCGGCAGCTCAGAATGCGGACGCTCGGCCGCACAGAAAGCTATTCGAGTGTGATGTCTGCAATATGAAATTTTCAAATGGCGCCAACATGCGTCGGCATAAAATGCGACATACGGGGGTCAAACCCTACGAATGTCGCGTTTGCCAGAAAAGATTCTTCAGAAAGGACCACTTGGCCGAACACTTCACGACACACACAAAGAGCTTGCCATATCATTGCCCCATTTGCAACAGAGGTTTCCAGCGACAGATTGCCATGCGTGCCCATTTCCAAAACGAACACGTCGGTCAACACGACCTCGTCAAGACTTGCCCCCTATGTAGCTACCGTGCGCCCACGATGAAAAGTTTAAGAGTTCATTTCTTCAACAGGTTTGTAACGTTTTTTGTTTGTTGCCATTTACAGATGTTGTTTTTAGGACTAATTGTATGTTCCCTTACAGGCACGGTATCGATTTGGATAATCCAGGTCCGGGTAATAACTCTGTTTCCCTTCTCGCTGCTGGCATCGCGAATGCTGCATATACTGATGGCACCATAGACCCCAGCGCGATGAATGCACTGGGCGCGTTAGGGTCTGGCCTATCGGTTTCGGTCGCGGCCGCCTACTCCGACAGCGGGGACAGCAATGGCGCTCGTTCTGTAGACAACGCAACACCTCCTATGCACTATTTGACTCCACACGTAGAAATCTCGATGGCTGATAATAATGAAACATTCTCCCCAGGACAGACAAATCATTTGAGTAACTCAGGTATATTGAAACGCTTATATACTTAGGAATTATGTTAGTTTGTTAACAAGTTTATATAATCTCAGTAGACGAAGTTTATGCTTACACCTTTACAAAGAGTTACTATTCAGTATAAGATGTCAAGACCGGTTCAAGGTTCCACAAAGAAACATACAAAAACTTGATAAAGTTGATAAAAGCATAGCATACATTATATATATTTTCATTTCTTATTAATATTTTGATTTTATTAATATATTGAGAACAATATTTTGATTTAATTTCAGAATCGCGTATGAACGGTGAAGGTCCGAGTTCACCACAATCGGGCGACAGTGCGGTAGCTAGCAGTTCACTTGGTCTTCCCACCAGTATTACTCCCTCTATCACGCTTATACCCATAAAACAGGTACCTAATTATATTTTCGTATTAATACTCTGATATGTGATGCCTATTTTTCTATCTAATGCTGTCTTATAGTAGTAGTGTACATAGTTTTTGTTATTTAAAGTTATTAACGTTTGTGTATATTATGTAAAAACTATAAAAATGGAACTCATCACACATTCTTGATAATATAGTATCTTACAATGTTTTCCTTCATACTTTAAGCAAGTGAATCTAACGCACATAACTTTGAAGAATCAGATCAATCTGGCTGATTCGAACTTTGATCCGCCCGATTCAAAGGCCGAGTTTCTAACTAGTACTGCTGTTACCAGGCCGAAATTATTATAGTGGTGGTGCTTCAGCTATCGAACTATAAAGTCAACTACCGCCTTCAAATTTTGCTATTTTTATGGCAATTAGTATTCAACGCGAAAATCTGTTATCAATAATATTTAGTGTAATTCTCGTTTAAAATATTATAATGTGGTTTCAGGAGCCAAACACTCAGGAAGAGTCAGGCCAGGGCGAGTCGCGGGACGGCGAGGCCAACGGCGACAAGCGCGGAGTGTCGTCGAGTCTGTCGTCCTTGATTAAGGTATCACCCCTCAAGAGCCTGTTGCGTGAAGATCTACGGCGACGTATATCGGCACGCGGGCGCTCGAGAGGCTCCAACGTATGTAATCGTGACGATTTTATTGTGATTGTTTCAACAAATGTCTCTTTGCGGGTTGTTTAGTTGTCGTTGACAATTTATTCAATTGATTATTGCATAACTCTGTCGGACTGGTTAGATTTGACTAAATTCTCATATATTGTTTCATCAATAAACATTTGAAAACTTTTGAGGAAACTCTTGCATAGTATCTTATCAGTGTTTTTCTTGAATGGTAATCAATTTAATAAGGAAAAAGAAACTGTTACCATGTCAATTTAATAAAATAATAGAGTTTAAATAATGTATAGTAGATATTATGTAAGGCAGTTACTTATTTAATGTTCATATTGCTCTGAACGAAGTGGTGGTGGCAAGTTTTCTTTTTTAATTTAATTTTCAAGTAGTTCTAGCATCACATCTAATTTGTAAAGAGAACTTTGTGCTCTATGTGGTTAAAGACAGTGGTAACTAACAAATATTTGGTGTTCACAGACATCCAGAGCCTCTCCATCGGAAGGCGGTGTGATAACGTCAACGCACGGCGACGCCGCGATGTTGCCGTCGTCGCTCGTATGTACGTTTTGCTCCATAACATTCCCCGACTCGACCCTGTACTTCTTGCACAAGGGTTGCCACTGCGACTCCAACCCCTGGAAGTGCAACATCTGCGGCGAGCAGTGCTGCAACGTGTACGAGTTCAACTCCCACCTTCTGAGCAAGAGCCACCAATGACTGTTTGCCGGGGGGCCGTTCGACAATCACTGACTTTATTTTAATGCACTTGCACAGATTGTGTGCATAGTACGTAAGCACTTCGAAGATACTTCACCTTTCATATTCACTACGGTCGAGACGCAACATATCTACTTCATTCCGACGAATCCTGTTGTAATTATTTTCAGTCATCTCATGTAATTGTTAGAAATAAATTTATCGGGCATATTACAGGTGAAAGAGCTTCGAATTTGCTATACGCTGAACGTCCCCCCGAAGCTATTATAATTTTAAAAAGTGCAAATTACGTGAGGGTTATTTAGTGGTAATAGTAGTTAAATGTGCGAAGATATTTGTATGGATATTTTAGTATTTAAATAATTGTGGGTTTGATGGATAGTATGAATTTAGCTACAATCTGGAAACTGATTAGATGACGTAATCCATGAATAATGAAGGAATAATCTGATTATAAATGTGTGCATTCCAAATTGAAATTAACATTCCATATGACACTGTTATATTGATTTAGCCTTTGGTGGGGAATGAGAAGTGATACTTAAAATTATATTCTAGGAAGGTTTTATTTATTTTTATTTCATTTCACAGTACTTAATAGTACATGAGCGTAAAACGAGATATTTATAGAGTATTTTGGTGCGATAGTAAATTTTACAAATGTTTATTAGAAAGAATGAATAAGAGTGTACAAATTAATATATTTTTACATTTTGCTGTTGATGAGAAGATTATACTAAGGCAAAGCCTATATATTATCCTGATTGTTTAATTATTGTGATTGCAGACAAGAATTATAAATTCTACTACATTCCATTTTTGTTCGTTTTCTATTAGAGCATGTGATGCAAGTCCACGACTAATACTTATGTACATTTAATTATATTTTGTTGTTATTATTTATTTCTAAATTATACAGATCTATTTTATGTACTTAAAATTATTAATTATAAATAGAAAATCGACGAAGCCAATTGCAATGTGCAATACTTGCTCAATACCTTCAATTAGGCTCAACATTGTGACTATGGTACCTATCCTATGTGTTTAAACGCACAAAAGTTTAAATATATTATTATTCAACATTCCATGGAATGTTGCTGTTTATTTTTTTTAGTTCTAAAAATTCGCGTGCTGATTTTGGTGTCTATTAATTGTTGCTTTATTTTTACTTTATTCTCAACACAACGATTTTATTGATAGTTATCAATTAATTTGCGAGATTTGGCGGTATCACTTAGAACAGCTTTAATGGCGATTAAAAACTTAATGCATTTTAACTTAAAGAATTATGCTCAACTTTATAATGAAATAGCTTACTTAAAGCAGAGGAGTGGTAGGAGATCTTATCCAAATTACGTTATCTTTTGCTGATATATAATAAAATAAGTATGTTTATATTAGTTTTTTTTTTCTTTTCAGTACTACTTTAATGTCATTGGTCCGTTCCATTTATCTTAATATGTAGATTCCTTGACCTCAGATTTACATTCCTGTAGCTAATAAGTACTTAATATCGGTTGTGGTCTTGCCTGTTAAGTTTACGAAATTGACTTAGGTGGAACTGAAATTATGTTTACCAACGAAGTTATGTTTTGTTATTCAATTTTGTGCTAGAGTAGAAGTCGGCGGCGCGGTAGTCCGTCCATGGCGCGTGGACTTATTAGTGAGTTACCTGAAACATGCAACACATATTTATTTATAGAGATTCTTATATTATGCTGTTTCATTGTTGGTTATATTGTGTAGACTTGAATATTTACATAATTATATATTTATATTGGTTGGTTTCTACCGTTACGCCGCGATTTAGTTTTAAGTGTAGAATTATATAAGAGCTATTAATATTATTAATCGGTAACCCCCATTGGGCGCCTTTACTTAATCCGTCCATATCTAACGATAGATATTGCCTTTAATATTTAATAGAGTTAATATATTTATAGAGTTTAGATGATCGTTAAGGACAGATCTTAACTATAAATGTTTACTAAAAATCCAGAGGTTTACAGAAGTAGTTGAATTTTAATTAAACGAAGTAGGACGATTTGTAAAAAAAATCTAGTAAGGAATTATTTCTCCTTGTTCGATTTTTTTCATAATGCAGAGAAATAACTTGTTAATTGTTGGATGTAAATGTTTTATTTTTAGTGGTTATAGTTGTATTGCAAACTGGGAAGTATTGAACTTTGTTTTAAGACATTAAATGCAAAGTCAATTGTGTAGTTAATACTTGCAGTATTTTGAAACACCTGATTAACAGTTTTGTTATAGGTAGGTCATTTAAATCTCTGAATTATATCAGATTCTAACGATATAATTTTAAAATCATCGAATCGAGGTGGCAATCATTTTATACATAAGAATTTTTCATTTAAAAGATGATGTCATTAGAAATTTCAATTGGTAGACCATTCTCACACGGAGTGACTTAAAATGGACTTTCGGCCCAAATTATATTGCCGACGTAACCGGTTCCGTCACAATCCATACCAGCCGTCTAGAGACAGTTTATTATTTAAACAATATTAGGTTCTATCTTTCGTCTCGAAAGTATTTGGTCGTGTATGATATATTTTATATTTTGAGTACATTTTAATTATTTATTGATTTCGGTGTGATTGGTAATATCGATCGCGTACCGGTTGATTGTCGCTAAGTGTTCTAGTTTATTTTGAATCCCCGTTTGAGAATGGTATTATTTTAGCCACCCGCGATCATACATGTTACATTACATGAATGCTTTAGTGTAGCAATCCTCACCTTAATACCAAAACACAGCTTACCAACCTTTTAATTTCGTTTTAAGTTGTTATGTGTCTAACATGTAAGATAGGAGAAAAGCAATTATTTTAATGATTGAGAGTGTCGTTAATATTTTTCTGTTACATTTATGATGTTATTATAATTAAGTAAAGTAACAATGTAATTTTATCAATATTGAATGATGTGTTTTAAGATCAACCAGTTTGGAACAATGAGTGATAGTAAACTATATCAAATTTTAGCAGATTGTGCCTTAGATCAGTAATAACTTGAATATTGAAAATTTTTTCGAAATTTTATTTAAATGAATTATATATGTATAATTATCTATATTTAGATGTGTGCATTTTAAACTGTTGTCACATTAAATAATATTTACATGTTCTATAAAAATAAAAACGAATAGTGTTATTTATATAAAATGAAATATTTGCAATATGGCTGTTTTGCTTGTTTTTATGATAAAGTTTATTTGCAGTTGATAGATTTATTATCTTAACATCTTGTTATGATGATTTAGGATAAAAATTGGTACTTATTACCGAGTATGTAATTTTATTTATTTACTTATAATAATTTGGTAAAGGGTCTAATAAAATAATAAAGTATATAATAAATTATGAACTTCGTTTTCATCTTACATCTTACAGTTCCTTATAATGTCACTGTTAATGAATGAAGTAAGTTCATGCCCTTATCAAAATGTTTGGGTTATATATGAAATAAGCGATTTGAGCTATTTCAGGCATATTGTGGTATATACAGGACCATTAATGTAAAATATTCATTACAAACCTGATATACTTTAAATTAAATAATTTAATATTAACACATCTGTGGTGTTCAGTTTGGATTATTTGCCTATGTTTATAAATAAAAGTGAATGAACCAATAAAATATTGGTTAGTAAGAAAAAGTCCACAATATCGGTACATTACTAGATCATCCCTATTACAGGCACGGATTCTCATATATTATTTTACTCTTTGGGCACGGAACAAAATACCCCCCGCTAAACAGCGGGGTTGGTATAATTTTAATGTTGTCTCATTATATTATAATATTATTTAATAATATTATATTATTATGAAAGAATATTAAAAATCCAGGGGGTATTCACTCCCTTGAGAATTTGCCCGGGCAAAGAGGGTACCCTCGAGACCCGAATAATCCCTACCCACCCCCCCATATTGCAAACGCAGACGCGGCATATGAGAGACCGGTGGGTACGAAGTCCCATCTTGCTCTTGCACGGAACAAAATAATTTTATAATTGTCATTATTCCGTGATTACAGGTCTGTGCTTACTCTTTGCAGTATTAATGTTGCCATCTAGAAAAACATCTGAGAAAAAGTTTATGTTGAATCGTTATTTTTTTCAATATTGTTATTCTGCATGATACTAAATTACCGAGTAACAATAATTTCCAACGCGTAAAATCTAGCATGCTACGTTAATAGTGATAAACATAATATTTTATGTTAAAGAGGGGGGATTGCAATCTGTTCACATGGAAACACCTTTTGACAAACAGCAATAGCTTCGAATAGTTAACGTCAAAGTTTTGTTGACTAGCTAGAGAAAGTTAACTTTTTGATACATTTTTTATTAATTATTTTTAAAATAAATACAGTTTGTATTTTGTACTGTGTATTTTGAATCTAAGAAGGGAAAGTTTCGAGAGTGGGATGGGAAAAACTACGCAAGTTGATGACGATAACAACCCAACGTCGCCTGAATCTGATCCTGCAAAGTTGTTGGAAGCTGCTTTGCTGCAGATGGATGGCATTATAGCCGGTAAGTGTTAGCACTAGTCATTAAATTGGTGTAACGCAGATCGATTAAAATCCGGACATTCACTTAACTTTCCACGCATCACCGATCATTGAGGTCTTACATCTCATGCAGTCATTATGTTGTAATTACACTATGTACCTAATGATTACAAATCATATTAATTATACAAAATTTAATATTCCTTCCTTCCTTTAATATACCAAAATGTAACTGCATTTTGGAATATCAAAGGGAGAGATCTCCATGAGGTTGTGTACTGTAGAAAATAAGTAAACTTTAGTCAGAAGTTTTTCTAAGACTTATTTATTGAGTAATATATTAATGAATGCTTATTTAAATGCAAACAGCAAGGCAGTGCTTTTGTTAGTAAATAATTGTATCATAAACACAATTCCTTATCACATACCAGTGTCAGTGGTATACACTAAGTATGACCAATTATTATCTACTATTACTACTTTAATTTAATGTTTTAATGAAAATTTAATAATTATATATTATTTTAAATTTTTAATAGTGCCAGTATGGTTAGATCGCAGAGGTACCCATTTCGAACATGAAGCGGTTCTGTTATGTTGGTGACAGGGTGTGGATGCTGGCTGAGTTACATATAAGTCAGTCATCTCAATCCATAAAAGTGGCTACACATTAGTTATCAGCTTTACATAGAATTTATACTGTATGAAGTTGTTCACAGATTCAATCTTATCAAAAATATAGATAAAATTGTAAAGAAAAAGTAAGTAATGATAGTAATCTTGTATAACAATGACACTGATGCAGGAAAGGTATATTTCATTATGTTGCCTACAAAAGTATTCAACTTTGAATTTGATTTGAATATTTGTTTAATACTAAAATGAGGCATTATGTATAGGCACATCATCATCATCATCATCAACCCATTACTGTCCCACTGCTGGGCACGGGTCTCCTCTCAGAATGAGAAGGATTAGGCCATAGTCGACCGCGCTGGCCAAGTACGTATTGGTAGACTTCACATACCTTTAAGATTTTTATCTCTCAGGTATGCAGGTTTCCTCACAATGTTTTCCTTCACCGTTTAAGCAAGTGATAATTAATTTCTAACATAATATAGGCACATGTGACAGTGCAACTAAATGATCAAACATAATTATGTGATTTACATTATATTAGTGAAATAATTTAGGGGTGCGCTGAGTTGGATAATAGATGTCACAGCATGGATTTCCGTGAAGTATCATTTGATAAAAGTTTAATGAAATTATTACGATTTAAAATACTGGCTGTAAACAATATTACGTAAATTGTGATTTTTAATTTCTTAAATTGTATTTAATAAAATAATAATTAATGACTGAGAAAACAGAGCTGTGGTTCCAAAATGTACCTTTATAATCCAATTTGTGTATGGACGTGGGTCAAATGCACTTTATTTATAATATCAGAAGTATTTTATATACATCTATATACATTAACATTAAATTTATTTTCAGAAAATGTAGTTAAGAAGTATGACTTTAATTTTGTGGTATTTTAAATTATTTATCACAAAGCTTCGGTATCCTTGTTGGGTGCCCTGTTGCATATAGTCGGTATGGTGGTCTATAATCTGTATTGTAAAATTATAGAAATTGTAGACTATACCCGGTCTAAAGCAACACTGAGTGTATGCATCATAATTAACTGTCTAGTTGTTGAACAAGCCTATTTTTAGTCTTTGCTCTAACTAATAACTACAAATGAGTACTGTGTCATGTACAGTCTCATTATTAGCTGTTTTAGGTGTAACTTTTTATGTATCAGGTATCAATGTAATTATGATATACAAAACTTTTTCATAGGGAAAATTTTTACATTACAAAATTTTTATATGTACTTTTAAAAATATTTACAGTTTTGGAATATACGCGAAAAAAGCGTGCAAAAAAGGAGAACGTGGTCTCTAAAGCAGATGAATAGTTGTAATAGGCCGCGTAAGGAAAAAGTGTAGGCATAGGGATAAATCCGCGGGAGGGTGTAAACTGTTGAACGGAGGGTGGTGTGGCGCCAGTCAGCCGCCGTTCGCCGCCTGGCCGGACGTCCCGAGGTCCTGGGTAGCGGTCAAAGCGCACGCGCCAACTACCACCCGCCCCCTACACGTGCCGTAACCCTCGTCTGCCTTGCAAAGTTTTGAATTATCATATCCGTACAATACGAAGTATAGAACAAGTACAACAGTGCGACATTGTCCGGTCTACGGACTATGGATACATAAGAATAGGTACAAGAACTTTGTAAATTACTATCCCGGAAGTAGCGGTTTTCATTTTTTGCAATTCTTTAAAATAAATTTTATGAAAACGTGGTACAATTATGAAGGAAACTGCCCGGAGTAGAGTCTCCAAGTCACGTTAGAGGAAGAGGACGTATATTTTTTTGGTGATTTTGTGTTCAAACTAATATTACTGTTGCGAAGTTTTCAAATAAATCTATGAACACAATAAAATCTCAAAATATTATTGAAATCTAACACTATCATTATGATACAAATACGTGATAAACCATCCAAAACACGTTCAAAAATAAATCAATTATGAAAAACGTGACATATTCGTCGTCTTAACGGCCATTATTACTTTATTATTAAACATTGCATTTAAATTGCAATTAAGAATAAAAAAAATGTGCGAACTTTACTGGGAGCGATAGTAGAAAAATTAATATTCAAAGTACGAGCAATCTCGTGTGGACTGTGTCACGACGAGATTCTCTACGATTTGCTTATCGCGGCATTTGCGTTGTACAAATATTTTACTTGAAGCTGCCTGCTCTGCATATCGTTTCTGAATCAAGAACGTAGTTTTTACGCGTTCATTATTTTCACAATTTTTTGTTTTATTAGCAGAAGCAATCAAGATTTATGTACATATGATATAAAAATACCTTTATTATTGAACTTGTGTATGTAGATAATATTCAGAAATAATTTTTTTTTTAATTGGTAGGAATTCAATTTCTTTTTTACATTTTTGTTTATATTTTTTTGACTTTTAGAATATGAAACACAAAATAATGCGTTAATAATAAATGCGTTTACTGGTTAATTCTCTACAGGTCCTAAGGAATAATGAAATTAAAAAAATAACTGAAAGATTTTTTATATGACATGTATTAATTGTATCTATTAATTAATGCCGAATACAGAAAGGGTTCGTTACTGATATGTTTGCATTATGCATTTTTACCGCTGCACGCTCTTGACACCTTTTCAACGGTTACCAGTATTAATTTACGGTGTAAAAAACTATTGCGTAATTATTTTCACGAGCGACCGCTGCATAACTTTTGTAATTATGAACTTTGTGGCCAGTTATTATAAGGGGCGTTATTAGAGAGAAGTTAATTAGACTTTACCGTGGAACATTTATTTAATTAAGTTTCAGTTAGCTAGGGTTACGATTTTCAGAAGATAGATCTTCGTTCATACATTTTACATGCGGTCTATTATGTTCGTGGAAATGTTCAACAGGTTCTGAATGTCATTGGTATTCCCTCTATTCACCAGTATTGTCCGCCTGACCCCATACCACTGTCCACTACCGCGCCGTTTTGTGTACACCAGTAATCTCGTCAAGCACCTGTTATATTCTTCTCTCACAATGTACCTAACAATGACTTAAATATTATACGTTTTGCTTTGTAACACTATGTTCAGCAGAACTTGAAAATTTTACGGGGTCGGGACGCTGTAACAGTCCTTAAAAAAACTCAAAAAAGAGAGCGCGCATTGTTTGATATTCATTCATATTATGTGGACTACTTTATGTCATTTTAAATAAATATATTGTGACGCATACCCGTTTCACGAAATATGTCGGAATCCTTAAATTATATATTTATCTTTATATGTACCTAAATTAAGTACGCAGTAAAATTTTAATCAAACTATTTTATTGACATTTTACAAAAGAGAACTCGCTTAACACATCCGCGTGAGATACGGAATATTATGTATCCTGAAAATTCTCCTGTGCTTTAAAACGGGTGGCCATTTATCTTCGTATTAAACGCTTCTCACAAAGAAAAAATGGAACAAGTGAACTAGGATTAAAGAAACTAAACTGGGTCATAATATCTCGGCGGAGATATTTTTTTAATATATTCTTAGGCGCCTGAAACGTGTCAGCGTTTATTTATTTGTCTATTACGTTGAGAATGTTGATAAACATTGATTACAATCAATGACATAACGTTAAACTGCTTTTTACTAATTGTAGATCTCGTCCGAGTGCATAAATGGTTAAATTTTTTATGACTTTTATTAAAATGTGAAGCTATCATCACACATGTATAGAATTCATAAGTAACAACAGTGCGTGTGTTAGTTTGGTTGATATGAATTAAATGTGCTGTGAGGATGCCGGGGTGCTGGCAGTGGCCGGAGCACGTCACCCGCTGGTGGCTGCTCGACGTCTGCCAAGGCCGGCTCTTCGCCGAGGATACGGACTCGCAGATACCCCAACGTATGTAATAGCGTCACACTTAATATTTAAATAATCAATTGTTTATCTTACTGTATTGTAGCTAGAATAGTAAATTGTGCCTATTTTGTTTTGCCTTTAATATACGTATGTGACTGTTGTCCTAGTTTTTGTCTGTACGTAATTTATTTGGGTTGCCAGACATGGTTGCATGTATGTTTCCTCATGACTTTTAGTTTTAGCGTGAATAATAGCAAGTCCTGTCAGTGAGTAGGTTAATTAGATTGTACGTTCGTTTCAACGAATATATTCTGTAACATATTTTGTAGTTGCCTATTTTTAGACAAGCAAGACAATATCATAATTTTAGTCAATTTTTACATTTAAGTAGTTAATTCCTTGCAAATGAATCCGATTGAGCTATTTTTCAACGTAGAATAATTCGTAGCTAACAAAAATATTGTGGTATGTGCCAATAACAAAAAAAATTGCACATTACATAAATTGTGCCAATTATCCGGCATCACCGGATACCTGTCACTGTCTGATTATCCTAATGACTTTGATGTTGGAAAACGTTTTCCCGTAATATAAGTAACAGGAAATAGTAGACGTTGAGTATTGTATGGTAATTAGGATTTTTCATTTTTCGATTTTGAGTTATGTTATTGTTATTTTTGTAATTATTGCAAGCCTGTCATTGAAATATTTTCTAGAGCGTGTCACAACATTACTTTGGTTAAAAAAATATAATTTCTTATTCTGGGTAATTTATTAATACTGTTCGCGCCAGTAACTTTTGAAGGTGGTAGAACCCTTTGTGGTTCGACTCCGGCGGCACCACCGCCACACCTATTTCTACCTAATAACAGCAGTGTTAGGCGCTGCTGTGTTCCGGTTTGAAGGGTGTGGTAAGGGAGACAGACTTTTCCGAGGCGTTCCAGCTTAGTCCTCAGGGGTAGCGGCGCATCTGTGGCCGACCTTAGGTAGGAATATCTAATCCTATCTGGGGTTGATTACAGATGTCCATGGGCGGCAGTAGCCACTTACCATCAGGTGGACTGCATGCTCGTCTGCTACTCTTATATTATAAAAAAAAAAAAAAAAAATAACACAATATGCCACAATCACAATGCATAAACAAAATATTAAAATATAAACGCCCAAAAATAACTGTAATATTTTAATACTGGCCAGCTGTGCTTATAATTTATATTCCAAATATGGCACCAATCGATAGATTTTCATTACTAGCGAAGCATCATCCAATTACTACGGCCGTAATCGATATAAACGCTTTGAAGTGAAGTTTCCACAGCTTTTCCGAAGCGTAGCGATACGTAGCGATGCTGTAGTGATAAGGCTACACTCTCGAAGTCAGCAGGCAGCGGGAGCGGCGTGTAGACGGACCATTCTTAAAGCAGTTACTCCGACAGCCAACTCCGAGGGTTTTGTCCTAAATTTAGGAGGAGGGCGGGGCCGAATATTTAGGGAGTTTTTTTAGGGAGCAAAAATGTTTAAGGAGAAAATATTTTACATATTTTTACAGCAGCACTTGACCTGGGTGATTATTTTTTTCGTTTATTTTATCGGCGGCCGAATAAAATTTGGGGTTTGTAAATAGTTTTAGGGGGAAAGTTTGTAAATCGTTGGAATTATATATTGCTTTTAGAATAGGATTTTGAACGTGCCGACACCGCTGCCTCTCGCTGCCCGCTGACTTCGAGAATGAGGCCTAAGTCAGTCGGTGCACCGTGCCATTATGGAGAAAGATAAAATGATGGAGCGGATTTTTTTTGTTTTGATGCCCGAAGCTAAAGCGTCATTGTTCCAAGGCGGATGCAATTCACTCGTTCCCTCGTAATTTGCGCGAGTGGAGTAATTTCGAAGAGGTTTCAATGGTTTCGCTTAACGAATGGGATTGTAATTCGTTTTATATTGCTCTAGAAATGTAATGAAAACTCATGAGTTTTAACCTCTAAACCAAGAGGGAGAAAGAGAAAAAAATGTTTATATTTTTTCTCTTTTTAATAATATAGAGTACGCACAGTACTTAAGATACATAAGGTTACATTCAGTTCAGAATTGTAAAACATAACACGCACGTGAGAACATAGTGGGCTATACCACTACGTACGTAGTAACTATTTATTAATCTGTGGCTATACTAACCCTTATTCGGGAAAAACATTGTGGCCATTAGTAAGAAAATAATGAGTCAATGATGTTTTAACATGTACTTAAAAATATTATTATTTATACAAATTTTACCAGCTCTTACAACATTCAGCCCAGAAAAATCATTCTAAAATTAAAATATCTATAGTAGCCCGGAACTCAGGACTTTCATTTCCACAATTCTATTATAGAGTTGGCCCGGGAGGATAAAATGCAAGTTCCCGTGCGCCGTGAGGGATTTCGAAAAACGCATTTTATTGAATATCTCAAGACGGCTAGACTTACGAGAACAACAAAATTAATAAGAATACTTTTATACATTATAAAATTCCCGACCAGATTTATTCGAAATATTTTTCTATGACATTTGTGCTTTAACAGTCTTTTAAGAGTTGGAGATCATTTTCTTGTCTTTTTATATAGGCTTTTCATTGTTTCTAAAATATAGTAATAATATTGCAATTTGTATATATATATTTTTGAAAAGTATAATTATGGTTAGAGTTACTTCATTAAGAACAAAAACAGCGTTTGGGTAAACCTGGAAAAGTTTTTAATTATTTACTTAATATATTATACATATTGTAAACTAGCTGACCCGGCAAACTTTGTACCGCCTCAAAATCTATTTAACAAATATATTTCATATAAAATATAGCCTAAGTTACTCGTGGATAATGTAACTTTCGAATGGTGAAAGAATTTTTCAAAACGGTCCAGTAGTTTTTGAGCCTATTCATTACAATCAAACAAACAAACAAAGTTTTTCTCTTTATAATATTAGTATAGATGTAAATGATTACTAAGAGAGTATCTTTTTACGGAAGAAAACCGATACCCGCTGTTGATATCCATATCTAGCTACTTTCGTAACTATCAAATAACATCTAGTTTTAAATCGTCACATTCAGTTTTAAATCATAAGTATCGATTTAAATGTAAGATAAATTAAATATATGTAGGTACTCACCAGATGATACGTATTATAAATCACGCTAAAATTTATTCACTAAAGTTGAAAATATTAAGAAAACTGGCTTACGTATTATCACGGTGAATGATTGATCCGAGAGCAAATATTATTGGTATTTGGTCCATTGAACAGTTCTGTCGCGCCAGTCGTTACAATCCGATTTAATCTATTCCGATAAGATTGTGACATAAAAAGTGTATCAAACTTATAACATTTTGAAAATCGTGAGTGATTTATAATATTCAGAGATCGTGTGTGGTTTACAATTTGTGAATCTCTAGACTTTAATTACTTTCCGGCGTATATTGGATACGGAACCCCGTACATAGATGTTCGTTATACGTAGTCATAAACGAGGAATCTTCGACGCAGACCACAACCCGACCGATGTAGCGCCGACGTTACCTTCCTAATATGTACCTATACCTAAAAGCGAAACAGGAAGCGATCGATGTTCAGTAAGTATAGACACGGCAGTAGACTTAATCCTGTGGATCTAACCCCAGCGTCTGTGTCCTGAGTTACCTTCGGGAGCTTTGTATAGACTGGGATTAAACGCTCTCGCTTAGACATAACAATGAGGCATTCGTGAACGAAATAAATAATGGAAAATGCTCTGTTATGTGTGCTATTGACAAATAAACACAGAAACAACTAGACTTAAATAGGACAAAATTATTATTTGGAGGTTTTTGAGATTAGACCCGATATTAAGACCAAATTGTGACACGCGTCGTCAAGGAAATATGTACGTGTAAATCCGTTTTATAATAATATCGACATCTTTATTAAGTTTCTTGGGCTGTGCTCGCTGCTCGCACTCTTGCTCACAGTAAACTTGATTTCCACGCGGCACGTGTGACACACTTGGCTAACTCCATTAATTTAGAACACATCGTTTTAAACTTGAAGCCTCCAAGTCGAACTGCTTTAAGATGATTGTAAAATGTAATTATACTTGAAGTAGATATGTTTTTTAGTCGCGTGGAGACAATTTTTTTCGATCTAGTAAGCACTATTTAAAGGGTAAAAACCTCTTTGCCCCGTATATTTCAAAACTATATTTCAGACCCATTTTGGAAAAGCAAAGGATTAAATAAACCTTAATAAATAGCAATATATTATTTAGGCTTTTTTATACTTTGCCATTTAATACTTGCCTTATTATTTTTAGTTAAGTAGAGTAAGTATATTTTTGCAATATTCTCTATATGCGCCGATCATAAGACTAAATAATAATTTAAATTTAAGTAATAATTATTAATAATGTTAGTGCATGCCCTTCAAAAAAGTAAATTACTTAAAGCTTAAATAGTCCTTTAAAATATATCTGGCACATTATTTATTTTCAGGCTGAAAACATTTTTTATTGTTATCAATGTGCCACCGTTTCATAGGATGCACAATTGCACACATTTGATATTTTTAACCGACTTTCTTCTGTAAAAGTCGTACTGTTGTGATGTACTCGTAATATACCTATTGTTAATAATTATAAGGAGGATTAGCGACAAATAGTGTTTTAAAAATAAGGATGAAATTTTGGAAAGTAGTGTTAGGTGAACTACACAAACTAAAGAAAAATAAGTATTTAACACGCTTTTATTTTAAAGATAAAATTATATAGTTTAAAAACTAAAAACCACGCTAAAATCGCACAAGGAAAATCTTGATGAGGAGAATGGGAAAAAAATATTGAAACCGTTTATTATCATCGGTTCTTGATAAGTATTCCAAATTTTAAATTAATCGGATTGTTCAAAGAGAGTAAAAATCGCGTTCAAAAATTCTGTTACATACATACAGGTCAAGCTAATAAAAGCGTGGTAAAAATAGGTTATATTATCCACACCCAGTTGAAAAATTCACCAATGTTTACCTATAATAATTATAATGTTAATTCGCATACTAATATAGAGGTTTTATAAACAGAGGCGGGCGGTACAGGCGGGACGACGGGCCCGGGGCGGGCGGCGAGGGCGCGCGCGCTGGAGCTGGCGCAGCAGCTCGCGTCGTCGCTGCAGCACGCGGTGCCGCCGCCCCCGCGACCGGACTTCACCACCGCCAGCGCGATCCTGAGGTGGCTGCAGCAGAACAACAACTCAGTGACGCTTGTAAGTTGTTACATGTTTTATATTATATCTATTTACATGTAATCGAATTGTGGAAAATGTTTGAAACTCTCTGGTCGTTACTTAACGAATACTTCTTTCTATTATGGTTCGTTCCATAACGAAACACGGTGATGTGGCGGTAGATACTCGTATAATGACACCCAAAATGCGTTCTGTGAAGAATCTACTTAGAATAAAATATTTTTGATTTGATTTCTTTAGCCTTAGAAACAACCGAACTGATGATGGGATTGTTATTGAAAAATGCAGTCATTTTCAGAAAAAAGAGAGAGTCATAGGTTCTCATTGTAGCAAATAAATAGACGCAGTCTGAAAACATTATAATCACAATGCCGTGTGGGTGTTATAAAACACATTTATGTGCTTGTCTGATGATTAAACACCGGACCGATGACCACTTTGCTATGCAGCTCGTCTGCTTTTGTCACCAGCTATTGTGCTAGGCACCTTTTGTCATTATACTCCTGTTTCAACCATACGTCATTGCGTTACAGCCTGACAGTATTATAGTTCAGGCAATTACATTCACCATTCCGTTTGGAAGGATTATTATTGATTGAAACTACGTGTTTGAGATCAACGATTATTATTAGTCAAAAGCTCTTTCGGGCTAATTTCAAACATCCATTGTTGTACTTACATATTGGCTACGAATGCCAACGAAATGAACTTTATTCAATTACCATAGTATTTGTTTTTACTTTTTATGTACAATACATATTCGTAAAGATTGTACGTCGATTGTAAATCGAATTTCTACGTATTGCTTCGTTATCCTAACCACTATAAAAAAAACACTAATTAAAGGAACATACCAACACAAATCTTTCACATTGTTTTTAAAACTTCTAATTTCGAACGTTTTCCTTAAAAGCTACATCGAAAGTGTTTACTATTTACAAACATACTAAGTGCAGTAAAGTGCGTGTAGACTGTAGGGTTACTACTGTTACCAGCTAGGACGTTTTCCCTGTCGCGCGTGGTTAGGGCTGCACGCGCGTCCTATAATAATAATAATAACATTTATTTGCAGAAATAAGGAATTTAGACGGTACATTGCGGCATGCAAATTACAATAGCATACGTAAATGTGTAATTATTACGTACAAGTCACTATGATAAAAAAGTTAATAGTATTTAGATAGAAAATGTCATGTCAATATAATTATTTAAATTTACAGTAAAGACGTGCAAATTATTATAGGTGCAATTATAATAAAGGATTATATTATTAAAAATGTTACGCAGATATAATTATGTCAGGATAAGTATCTTTTAAATTAATATTATACCTAATAAAACAATTATTCATTCCAATTCTTAACTTTTCACATATTTACGTATTATTATTTGTCAAATAGATCATTTGTAGAGTCGATAGTTCTTGCTATGAGCCATTTCTTTAACTCTTTCTTAAATCTATCAAAATTCAAGTATTTTGTATCTGTTGGCAATGCGTTATAAACTTTAATGCACAGAGAGTAACAATTTCTCCTATAAAAAACTGTTTTTGGTGTTTTATGATACGTACTCGTTCGCGTGGCAATTGCATCCTATCAATACATAGGTACACGTGCACATATCGCGAAAAGCTTACAGCGCGTTAGTTTATGTGTAGGTAGGACACGCGTGTAGGCGTAAACACGCGCGACAATAAAAAGCGCGCTAGAAAAAGTCCTTTATCCACGTATCTAAGAAAATTCAAATTATTATCTTAATTTATTATTATTATTATCTTAATTATCTTTTAAAGTACAAGAAGAAAAATCTGAAACATGTAGATAGTAGAGTCATTTGCATGCAAACTGCGATCGTGTAGTCAGTATCTCCCCGGGGGACTATTGTATGCGATTGTGATCTTAACAGTTGTTTCATGCATTTTATTACGATATACCTGCAATGTAGACACACGGCAGTGTGTCAGCCAAGTTCGGAAAGAGAGGTTGTTATTTCAAACAATTTATAAGAGAATAGTTACTAATAATAATTTCTAGAGCGTAGAGCGTAGATTAGTATTAAATTTCTAGTTATTGATGGGATTAAAAATAATGCTCCAATAGTTAAAGGAAAACATACACGGAAGTAAGAAAACGAACTATAAAAGTATGTTATTATTTAAAAAGAAACTAAAATTTGTCTTTAAATGTCTTTCAAATGAATGTGTTTGAATGCAACACGAAATCCTTCGTGTCAGCCCTAAAACCAGTCTTTGGACTATCTTCCTACACGAACTAAATAGCTCAGTAAAAGCACTGTAATTAGGCCAAAATGCCAGCTTGTATAATGCGTTAAAATGCTTTGTGTTCTGATGTAAGAATTTTGAACAGCTCTCTTTGATTTTGTTTAAAACAAAGCATCGTAACGTTCGGCGACTTGTTAGCCGATGAAAGTAATGTTGAGCAAAATATTTGTGTGATATTTGCTTTCGGACAAACACTGTATTAATAAACCAGATAATGCGAAGGAAACGGCCGTTTACGATTAAGTTCTGGTTTGAAGGGTGTGGTAAGGGAGACATACTTTTCCGAGGCGTTCCAGCTTAGTCCTCAGGGTTAGCGGCGCATCTGTGGCCTCAGGTAGGAATATCTAATCCTATCTGGGGTTGATTACAGATCCATGGGCTGCAGCCACTCACCATCAGATGGACTGCATGCTCCTCTACTACTCCTATATTGAAATTGAAAAAAAGTTGTATTAAAATTTATGTAAACGTCAATCAATCCGAGTTGGTGTCGATGTGAAACTATGAAAATTCCATAGCTGTATATCATATTTAATCTCTTTGCTTGAGGGTCACATGATGGTGCTGTCAAAGATATATAATAAGACCACTTACGGGCAAGACTACCAGCCTTGGTGGATTTTACAGATAAATAATTCGTGGGCCTATATATAATTATATATATATATATACAGTTATTTAAGAACTACATCTTTTTCATTGAAGTTTTAATTGGGAATAATTCTTTTTTATCCCATACCTTGGAGAGATTATGTTTTTCAGCCAATTATGTTTTTTCTAAATCGTTAGAAAGATTTTGAAGTAAGGCACGAGTTTAACTTTTCAAACGTTTGTTTTTTAAATTATCTCCCGGTTGGATTTTAAACATACCTTAGCTACAAAACAGGGTCGAGTATTTTCTAAATTGAAAATTATTTTTTATGTAAACCACAAAGAGAAAACAGCACAGAAAAAGAGGCTATTGTAAGAAATCCGGGGAAGTATTATTAACCCACTCTTAATAAGAAAAATGATTATTAACTGTACCTACTTGTGAACGACCGACGCTTTTCTTATTGTGAGTTACACGCTGTAACAAACAACCGAGCCTTTAGGAAGAATGAAAATTGTAATGAATTTTCACTGACCGTATATTTTTCTACATAGACACTCATTGTTCTCAATCGGTCATTAGAACAGGTTTATGTTATGTGTATTCTGCATTGTAGTTCGTTTCGTACCTAAGATCTTTGAGTGATGCCATTTACTTGAAGAATGTAAAACAAATCTATCTGTATATTGGATTCGGTGATCTACAGCCTATTAATAAAATGTTAACAGTGTTACTATGATTATACCTACTATGTTTTCAAGTGGTAAGACTTCATACTGATCGCTGTATCTACTTATGGCTTATATCTTTAGTTGATCACTTATTTCAAAATTATGCTTACTTAGAATGTCTTTGTGGGTCTACTCTTCTCTTCAACGAATCACTTCCTGATAAAATTCTGAGCTGATCCTAATAGAGATTTCTCTCACCAATTAATCATTATTAATATTACTTCCTTCATTAAGTTACCTGTTCAAAGAATAGAGAAAGTTTTGCAATGTCACGGCCGTAATTACTGTAGAGATTATGAAACTGATTTTAAATCAATCAGGCCCAGGCTAGCCCAGGTGCTCTGGCGCGCCGGGCTTATATTTTAATAGTACGCCGAGCTTAAAAGCCTTTGAAACGAAGCGGTGTACGGAAGTGAACTAATTGCACGCACTTGGATCCTTTGCTTGCTGATGTGAATTCCCTCGCATCGTAGAGGTACCATTAACAATATTTTTTCTTCTGTATTGTTTCGTTCTTTTTATAAAACTCGCCATTAAAATTTTAATTCAGGCACCCGGTTATATTGTTTGCTCTTTGGCCTTATTTCTAAATACAATAAATAAACGTTTCACGACTGTTGTCTGTATGAATTTCATAAAAGAATACAACTGTGTGTAGGGAAGTTGGGATAATATCGGAGGTGGGGTATCGTACCATAGAAATAGTAATCATCATCATGTACGGCCATTGTTTTAATTGACAACATACATACACGTATATCATCATGGTGTATAATGTCGCTAATTAAAAAAATCAATTTATTATACAATTTCAATCGTGCGGTTTTATTCATTAAGCTTTGATATTACTCTAATTCTTCCAACTTGATGTAGTTGGAAGAATTAGAGTAATATCTAATAGAGTTAAGTTATAATCTGGATAGAAATCGAATGTTTTATATCCTTAAGCTTAGATATTACTCCAATTATTCTAACTTATAATGTTAAATTATAATCTGGATAGGAATCGAACCCAAGAACACGTTCATGTCACGTGGACTGCTAATTAAAAAATGCACATTCAATCAGTTAAAGTGTAACGTTGTCACGTTGCGCGCTCGGTTCTAAACGAATTAACATACAGACCCATAGGTGGCAACAAAACGCGATTTCACGTTATTGATCGGGTGCCCACGTCTGTTTCCAAACAACGAGCTTATTCCTGTCAGCGGCAAACTAGACAGCTGTCTATATACGACTATGAAAGAGGCTTTGCAGGCCATTCGATTGGTGTTACAAAGGCTTATGTACACGTGAAGCTCCAAACTGTACCAACTACCAAGTTAGTGGCAGGAATAATACTCCTCTATTATTCCAACTAACTATACATATTATTATCTATCTGTATACAAATTTGTTTTCTTTTGAAAACTGTTAAACAATATTAATAACTAGGAGCAAGGTAAACGCACGCCTTTCCGTACTTTGCCCGTCTTTTCCATTTGTTTTAGATATATTTTTAGAAAAAAAAATGTAAAACTCCTTTTAATGTCAGTTTATACAAAAAATAAAGAGCTCGTATGTTCTACTACTTCCACTACAGCTGAAATAAGCATAAGAGCTGAAAATGAGTTATTCAAAACAGACTAGGTCATATTCTTTAAGTTTATTCATAAGCAAAAAAGGCAGTACCTACGTGTAGGTAACATTATGAAATATACATTTTTATTTTCAGGATATGATGATTTTAAATACGTTCCTACGTTGCGATAGTGAATACCCATCATACAGATCGTGCTCCAATTACAACGGATGCGAACACATTTCATAAAATGATTAAAACGTGATTTTTAATATCATCCTTTAAAAACATTAAAGCTTTTCAGCTCGCGGTAGTAGTGTCATGGTATGTTTGCCGTGGAACAGCAGTTACTTTTAGTTTAATGTAATAGTAATTAATGATACTGGTTTGAGCTACAGTTGCTGGGCTTTATCCAGACATGCACCTACATATGCATTCAGCCTATCCGGGTTTTATAGTTTTTTTAGAGCGCTTGTACTTGTCGGCTTCAAAACGTATTTTTAGCTTTGAAATGGTGAAGTCAATTTGATAGGCTTAAATGTCTGGGCAAATAGATTAGCGTCCGATCTACCTATTTCTGCTTAGTAACACTTACTAGAGTTGGTTTTTGACATATGGGGTAAACAGAACGATTTAAGCCACAGCTTATTATATTTCTGTCAATATAGCTCGCTACTCCGGTAGAGTGCAAAATCCGGAAGACCGGTATCCGACAGGCAAACATTTACCGTCGGCCCGAGCAAACTGCACATCCGGACGGATCAATCCGCATATCCGGATGGAACAAACCGCAAATCCGGATCAGTCGGCATAAAGGAATACGACACTATCCGGTTACTTTACTAATATTGAATATAGGTAATTCCTATTGCATGTTAACTATTTATTAAAGTGGAAATACATACCTACGTGTTTTACTTTCCAAATTCGTAAGGTCCTTCGGATAGTTCTGATGTACGATCAACCATATTATGATTTATCTGACTGATTGTTAGTAGTCGTTTGTGTATCAAAAAGCTAACCATTGCAATTTAAAAATATACAAGCCATTTTATGTATCCTTACTAGCAGAACCCGCGGCTTCGCCCGCGTAAAAAAATATGATATGACAAACAAATAACTGTAATCGTAAATTTGTACCTTTAACAATTTTAACAATAAAGTAGCATTAATATTTAATTAATAAAAGCTTTTTTTTCGTCACTGTGTACCTAAATTGGTCAAGCTTTCTACAGAAAAACTAAAACTCTAATTAGTGGACTGTAATGAAACTTTCTTTAAAATATAAGTTTCATGTAGGATACAATAATTATTATTTACACTATTCCACAGAAACCGTCGATGTTATATGGGGCCTTACATACAATTGTTCTTTCCAAGGTCTCTGGCTGGGCGGTTAGAGCACCCATTCTTGCCATCCGCAACTCCAGAAGTCCCCATTTAGTCTCGTACGACAGGCAGGGGATACTGGAGCCCTGTTCTAACCCAAAATTATAATCCAAGGTCTATGTGTCTACCACATCACCATCACTAATCCACGCATAACCACAACCATAACCCACGGCAGGACAAAATGTTGGCGCGCAGTGTGTCTAAAGTAAGTAAAGGCCAATTTGAATAAACTTACGCATTATCATATATGAAATTTGCACCCGTCCACGTTGTCGTGTATTTGTCTGAATAGACGTTATCTGAAATTTCACGTTTCTAACTTCAAACCTAAAAGATTGCCGTATACATACATATACACTTCTTTGACCTCCTTAGTAGAATTTCAAAAACATTCCTATGTACATATGCATCAATAAATACTTTATCAGCAAATTTCTGAAAGCTAATATTCAACACCAGCGGTCGGCAACCCGACACCCACGGGTGGTGTGTGGCCCGCGACTTTCCCTTGTGGCCCGCGGGTCTGCGCGTTACTAATAATTGGCCAAGTGCAAGTCAAACCCGCACCTGGAGGGTTCCGTACAACCAAAATTTTCTTTTTTTTATAATTTCTAGTATTTAATATTGCAGCAGCCATTAAATTTTTTATTAGCCAGCCATTAAAATTAAATACACACATTGTGAAAATTTTAACTGTCTACCTCTAACGATTCAAAAGTTAGTTGGAAAGATATCGAATAGCAGTTTGTTTTATGGGGTGTCCATATTTGTTTTCAACTTCTTTTTATTTTTAGTATTTGTTGTTATAGCGGCCCCGTTATGCACCCTCTGTAAGAATTTCAAATGTCTATCTATTACGGTTCCAGAGATAGAGCTCTGTGACACACGGACAGACGGACAGACAGCGAAGTCTTAGTAATAGGGTTCCGTTTTTATCCTTTAGGTACGGAACCCTAAAAAACCGCTGTTCTGTACTTCAGCACGCGCAATACATTCCCATATTAAAAATATATGTTACGACGGTCCGTGGAATTTCGCCCTACACTAAACCTCTCTGCACTCTGTTCTTTTTCCAGACACACCAAAGGAAGTAACTTCAATAACGGTTTTTAAAGAAACTTCCTTTACTTATAGTACTCTAATGGGGGTGATTGTTGAGTTGCTTATAATGCTAAAACAGATGTGTAAACAGAAAGGCATAATGCATACACCCTTTTATAGCCGTCTTAAAGGTTGATCTAAAAAAAACAGTGACTCAGATGCTTCATTGAGTCTAATGATAATTTTTCATAGTGGTTGCTTCCAAATTAACGGATTATAAAATAAAGTTCCAACCCCTATTTAACGACCTTAAGGGTTGATTTTCAAAAAATGGAAATATAAGTGATATATTATTTACAACCAGAAAGCAAAATATCAATTTTCATAGACTTTGCTTCAAAATCTGCAGACTTCTAAACGAAGTTTCTACCCCTATTATACCCTCTTAAGGGTAGATTTTCCATAAATGGTGTTAAAAAAGTTCAATCATTCCCAACCAGAAAGCCAATTACTATTTTTTACAGTCCTTGCTTCCAAATTAACGTTTTTTTAAAATAAATTTCCATCCCCTATTAAACGTCCTTAAGGGTTAATTTTTCAAAAACGGTGAAATAGGTGTTCTATTATTTTCAATCAGAAAGCAGAATACTAAATTACATAGACTTTGCTCTAAAATCTGCGAACTTCTAAACGAAGTTTCCACCCCTATTTTACCTTCTTAAGGGTAGATTTTCTAGAAACGGTGTTAAAGAAGCTCTATTATTTCGAACCAGAAAGCTAAATGCTATTTTTACAATCCTTGTTTCCAAATTAACGGATTTTAAAATAAAGTTCTATTCCCTATTAATCGAAGTTAAGGGTTGATTTTCCAAAAATGGTAAAATAGGTATTCTATTATTTTTAATCATAAAGCTCAAAATCATAATACCAATTTTCATAGACATTGTTTCAAAATCTGCGGACTTCCCAACAAACTTTCAACCCCTATTTAAAACTTTTAAGGGTAGATTTTCCATAAATGGTGTTAAAAAAGTTCCATTATTTTCAACAGGAAAGCCAAATGCAAATTTTTAAAGTCCTTGCTTCCGAATTAACGGAGTTTGAAATAAAATTACAACACCCATTTAACGACCTTAAGGGATGATTTTCCGAAAAACAATGAAATAGGTGATGAATTATTTTCTATCGAAAACCCAAATACCGATTTTCTTACAGTTTACATTAAAACTGGGGGACTTTCATACAAACTTACAACCCTTATTTAACCCAAATAAGGGTTGATTTTCCAAAAACGGTAGAGTTAAAGTTCTACTATATCTAACCAGTAAGGCAATGGCTAACTTTCATAGTGCTGGCTTTCAAACTGGCTAATTTTAAAATAAGCTGTTAACCCCTATTTTACCAACTTAAGGGTTGATTTTCCAAAAATGATGAAATAGGTGTTTAATTATTTTCTATCGAAAACCCAAATACCGATTTATATACAGTTTACATCAAAACTGGGGAATTTTCATACAATCTTACAACCCTTATTTAACCCATATAAGGGTTGATTTTCCAAAAATGATGAAATAGGTGTTTAATTATTTTCTATCGAAAACCCAAATACCGATTTATATACAGTTTACATCAAAACTGGGGAATTTTCATGCAATCTTACAACCCTTATTTAACCCACATAAGGGTTGATTTTCCATAAACAGTAGAATTAAAGTTCCATTATATCTAACCAGTAGAGCAATGGCTAACTTTCATAGTGCTGGCTTTCAAATTGGCAAATTTTAAAATAAGCTTTCTACCCTTATTTTACCAACTTAAGGGTTGATTTTCCAAAAATGGTGAAATAGGTGTTTAATTATTTTCTATCGAAAACCCAAATACCGATTTTCATAGAGTTTACATCAAAATTGGGGGAATTCCATACAAACTTACAACCCTTATTTAACCCACATAAGGGTTGATTTTCCAAAAACGGTAGAACTAAAGTTCTATTATATCTATCCAGTAAAACAATGGCTAACTTTCATAGTGCTGGCTTTCAAAATGGCAAAATTTTAAATAAGCTGTCAACCCCTATTTAACCACCTTTAGGGTTGATTTTGGAAAAACCCTTAGATTAGATTTTTATTAATTTAAATCAGAAAGCTAAATACCAATTTTCATCCAGTTTGCTTTAAAACTGACGGACTTTCATACTAACTTTCAACCCCCATTTAACCCCCTTAACGGTGGAATATCAAAAAATCCGTTCTTAGTGCGCATCTACATTATAAAATGAAGCTATATTTCGAATTTCGTGATTGTAGCTTCAGTAGTTTAGTCAAAACCTTGATTAATACGTTTTGAACGTGAGTATCTTTTCGCTTTTATATATATAGATTCACGTTTGTTATATTCAAGTTGCAAGATGGCAATATGCATGCCGGTTAGCATAATATATGCGCGGTATTAAAGAGGTTATGAAATATCTTTCGAAGCAGGAATAGCTCATAAACATAGAAGATTAATGTATTATTGTTAGTTTCGAACATACAATATTTGTTTCAGTCTCTCTAAGGTAATTAGAAGATTCATTCATCTTCATCCACTTACTTTAGTTTGTATTTTGTCGACAAAAACATAATAAGCTTGCTAAACATTTAAAGGTTTATTAAAACTGTAATACTTACATTTTGTATCGTAAAATTTGTTGAAGTTGAAATCGTAAAATTATCTTCACACAGGTTTAATATAATATGTGGAAGTTCAGTGGTGTAAATCTCTATCACTCATTCTAGTGGTCTGTATTTCAATCCCAGACAGGCTTTTGATTCTGGAAATCACGTGATTATTACAAAAAAAATATCAGAAGTTTTCATGAAGCACACACTAATGTGTTGTTACCATTTCTCACTAGTGACTTAATAAATGATCCCCATTCGAATAGTATAACTGTCCTAGGATAGACAAAAGTCCCAGTAAGTTGAATGCACACTAATGCAAAACCATGTCAATGCGATCGTTCACGTGAAATTGTTGTAAAATGCAACCGCACTGGGGAACCGGGTGACATGCAGGATGAAAGGACCCTGTTTACTGACCACCATTGAAGCTGGATGAATGGATCCGTGCGCGCCGCTTACCATTCATTGCAGGATGCCTCCCGGTAAGACTAACGCACTTGTCATATCGCATACCTACTAACTGGTAGCGACCGCTATAGCGAAACTGATGATTGCGGAAATATTATTAATATTATAAACGCTTAATATATTAATAGCTTATCAGGAACGGTTAGTGATATTTAATAAATAATAGTGCTAGAATTACATTTAACGGCGACATATTAGATTTCAAGTTAAAATTTGACAGCCAGCGTATAATTGAAGACCAGATCGTTAATAGTTATCCTATTCCCCTCTTTAGTACAATATAAAAGAATGACAATAACGTTTTTTGCCGTTTCAAATTAGGGACACCGGACAACAAATATTTTTAGCATAAATACTTTTCTTGCTACATAATTACTATGTGTTGTGTGCTATTTATTTCAAAATGATCGAATGTTTTTATGGTTACATGTTGTGCCTATGCGGTCATACATATTCATATATTATGTAAATATGTGAACATAGATATATTTTAATTTGTGTCTACATTTAGTTCTGACTTGTTAATATACAGCCGAATAAATGTAGTCGGTTCCACAAATAGAGCGTGTAACGCCTATTTTTCTCTTTCGGTGTGGCAAGTCACTAAAGTTCTGTATGTGTATGTGAGCTGTAGCACTATCCTGCTGTTTAAACGATTGCTCCAAATATCATCGAAAGTCTGTTACGGTATCGGCATTTCGATTCTTTGCATTGAGTAAGGAATGCCAGCAATGAAAATACTGAACGTATGTATTTCTTTGAAAAAATAGAATTTGTGCAACTATCTTCTGATTTGATGATGTGGTAATAATGAAATTTTTATTTAATGATTATAGAAGAATTACCAGTTACATGAATATACCAGGCGCCAATATACCAGTTCAATAAATATATGTACCTACGTCTTAGGGAAAAATCGCATGAGAGACCGACATTAGGTACCTATACTCTATACTATGATGAGTTTATACTTATGTATCTTTTATTCATTTACGAAAAGGAAACGTTGAGATTAGTGCTTTGTTTAAGTTTATTTGACAGCAAGCACAGGCATAGGCTATTTTTACTAGGTAAAAATGTGAAGCCTTGCAGCGGAAGCTTGTCCAAAATATAATCAATCCAGGCGCATCGTACTAAACTACCACAGAGGCTGCAACTAGTTTCAGGTGATCGCACGTTCCATTAGTGCTAATTAGAAATTCCCTGAGCCTTCCAACCCACTTTCATTATAACTAATTTATTACGAGGCTTTTGTTGGACCTAATTAGCTCTACACATCTCAGGTCATAAATGTAACCAGTTTGATGGATTAGCTTATATTTAAATGTATTAAAATGTGTGGCTTTCTTTCTGTATGAGCACGTTCACAATCTCATATATCTTTAACTCCATCCCAAAGGTTCTCTGTAAAAATCGCTTCTAAACGATAAGACCGCCTTTTTGTATGCTGTCTCATATATTGTTTTATATGTTTCTTATATTTGGTGTAAAAATTAAGAGTATTTATTGTTGTTGTATGGCTATCAAAATGCGTTTCACACAAGATAGCAGTAAAATCCACAGTAGTAGGTACAATTTTACATGGTGATTGTTTATTTATGTAGCGTTCATTCGTGCAAAAAATACGGGGATTTTGAATCCGTCTGCGGGAAAAAATCAACGCGGGCAGTACTTTTTTCCAATTTGCTGGTAGCCGGTGCTTGCTGTGTCCCGGTTTGCGGAACTAGAGAGCCTGTGTAATTAACAGCGCTACATCTAACTCCTCGGGGCGGCACGCCCGTTGTCAACAGTGCAAGTTTCTGTTCGAACTTAGCTCTCTTCGGAATAATGTACCAACCGTTACAAACTCGATGTCGTATTCAGAACTCAGTTTTGAAGATATGAAAAGGGAAAGTTTGAATTTATATTGAGGAAGAAGTGTTTTTTATAAAATAATTAAATACAAACGCTCATAACGGGAACCTAAATTTATCCGTTAGGATTTATTTGGCCATGGAAATGGTTGGATTATTGGCTGCGTGTCAGACTGATATGGCAACCGCGCTGCCGACCGCACTGTCTGGTTTAAAATGTGGTTAGTAAATATCGCATATCTTAAAAATAAGCGTCTATTTCATTCATATGATACTACATAAATTCCCAAAAAATTAAAAAAGAACGTACTAAATTATTTGTTCATTTAAATATGTTTACCTCTTAAATGTTGGAATTATTAGCAGTCTCTTTATATTTCTATAATAAAGCGCCTTCGAAGTTCTTCTAGCAATCAACTCGGGTACGCAAGTGAATTAATTGTACAGTAGGCACTGTTTAGAGGCCAGCTAATTATCACTTCAAATGAGAGAGGTATTAAATTTAGACGAAAAGTTTCCTTTTCGGGTTTACAGGAAATATAAGCGTCAATGGACGACACCAACAACAAGCGAACTTTAATTAAAATATCGAGCGTGCCCTACTGGGAATGCGAGAGGTCATGTTTAATTTATTGTATGAATTTCTCAGGAATTGTAAATAAATGAAACAAGATATTATCATACTTTGTTGCCATTATTGTGACAAAGAAGTGTTGCACGACTCATGATGCGAAGCATCAGAGAGTGCTTTACGATCGAAAAATTTTTTTCGCTTCATTTTGGCGGCTATTTTTATTATTATAGCCTTGATAGTTCACGGAATCAAGATATTTTGCATACTATTGTCGAGATAATTTAATGGAGATTAATTCCATACTTTTTAAAAATTGATTTACTGCAATAGAATTGGAAAAAAACACCAAAATAGGTCAAAAAATTTTCCTGTCCGTCATGTGTGAAACCTGAAAACACTGTAACTTGTGAAAAAATCCATCATTTGAGTTAATTTTTTTTTAAAATTCTAATCGACAATTGTAGGTCACTGAATGCGAATGATTAATTAATTCAGTGTCGTTTAATTGCAATTAATAAAAAACGAAAACTACAAGACTGTATATTTATAGATATTATGTACATTTATTCCACCAGGGGCGCTTGTGCAGTACCTTCTTCCTACTACAGCTGTTTTTTCGGCAATTAATTTTGAACGACTTAATTTTTTTTTTTTTATATATTTCATAATTAAATGAGAATTATGAGTTGTGCACTTTTGGATTTTCCAAACTTTTTTGATCTCTAATGGTATGAAATTTATTTAAGCGAAAATAGGATAGAGATCCTTGTCTTGTATATATGAGCTTGTATAGTGAAATATCAAATTTCACAAGTATAAAAACATTTTCATTAGATGTGTTTATAAATTTAACTGAATAAATCGGTATCGTTTTATATAACCCTGCTTTGTATACTACACATATACTGCACAAATGTAACTCGTAGAGGCTCTACATTAATTTCTTATTATACTTTATTCAATGAAAATGAAATTTTCTTTTAATAAATAAAATTTATTAGCTAAATCGTAAAAGCATTATCGCTGAACGATCAATTTTACTTCTTAGCAAATATAACGTATAGGTATATGACAATTGTGAAGGAAATCAGTGAAAGGGGGTGGTGTTTCGCGAAGGCTCTCGTCGGAAGCGGGTGGCGGGCGCCGGAAGCGGACGCGAGGCCTACTTCACGCCCGCCGCTGATGAGGCCATTGCCAACAGGAGCCGAATAACGCCGCCCCACATTACGCACTATTGTTTGTACACCTTCGGTGTCTGTAAAAAATACGCTATCTACGCTACGCTTTCTACACTCACAGCCCCACTAGGATTCACTGTATCGTGGGTGCTGTGGACACACACATTATTTAAAAATGTGTCTGGCCGGGGACTGAACCCGGGACCCTCTGTGCGTCAGACCGGAATGGTGACCGCTCCGTCATGCTGGTTGTCAAATATATAATCATATTGTCAGAAGTAAAAAGTAGCATATGACAATTCCTTTAATGGTATCATAAGAAGACAGTAAAAAATGGCTAGTAAGATATTAGAACAAAGGTCCCGGAAAAGGTAAACCTTAGTCTTATACTCCGGTATTACTAAAAGAGTGGTGGTAGAACTTTTATCATCATTGCCATACTATTTCTGTTGTTATTTTCTATTGCCATAATCTTTATTGTTGCTGTTGTTTTCTTGTTTGAAGGATATGCTAAGCCACATTAAGTTGGCAATTGAATCCTACAGAGGTACAACACGATAATGTATCTGTATTCGGCTCCAAGTAGAGATTTCTACAATATTCACCAGGAATCCTTTAATATAAGACTGCCTATTTGCGTATTTCCTCCTATAACACGAAGAAAGATATACATTGTAAATACGAGTGCGAGGTACGTTGGATAATGCGCCAAGCAATAAACAGAAAGAGCAATTTAAAGTTTTTACGCGTTTACCGTAACCTGGATCTATATTCGTGCTGTTTTATGAAAGAACATTTCGAAACTTGTTCTGTAAGTGTTTATCGAAATCTCAAAACGGAAGCCATTACATATTATATTATACCTACCTACAATAAGTTCATTATGACAAAGGCTGCAAAAGAAATGCTTGTAATAAATTAAAAAGAAAATATCGTCCACGTGTTACTACCGATTGGTGGAAAGTCGGTCTGTCTTATGCCTGTTAGTATATAATTACTAAATATTATATTAAAACTAGCTGACCCGGCAAACGTTGTGGTGCCATATAAATAAAATAAAATGTTAAGGGTGAACAACCCTTATCACTTAGGGGTATGAAAAATAAATAGTAGCTGACTCTCAGACCTACTGAATATGCATATAAAATTTGGTGAAAATCGCTAAAGCCGTTTCGGAGGAGTACGTTAACTAACACTGTGACACGAGAATTTTATATATAAGATTGTTTATTAATAATAGGCGTTATTATATAATTATTGGTCAACTGTCAACCAATCTGAGTCGGTGTTAGTGTGAAGGGACAAAACGGTATGAAAATTATATGAAAGTTTAAGTATAAATTTTTGACTATGTCCACTCAATAACCCTACATTTTATTGTCTTTAAGGTACCGATTAATAATTAATTTTACAACAGAACAGTTTTTGTACACAAAAAAACCATAAATATGGTAATATTTGAATACATTTTCAATAAACACATTCTCAGCGCAATTTGCCAGCCACCTCGCCAATACTCGAGGCATAACGTCCGTGAGGGAATGAAAATTGCTTTTCAATACCGTTTTTACATGTTCTGATAACATGTTATTATTTTTTTTTAATATAACGGGCATCTAATATTTGATTTAAAGATATTTGTTAGAAAATTGCGACTTTAGCTGCAAAGGTACAGTTGATGACTCAGAACCACGTGTTTATCGTGCATGCACAGCAAAAATGCTGCTTATTTGCATCGAAGACTGACAATTTTTTGGAAGCTAGATAAATCCTCGGACGGATCTACTTTTGGTTAATTGATGCTGCAACTAAACGTTAAAAACGTTATGCAGAATTTTTGAACGTAGAACACAGAACGTAGCAAGTTGCTAAAACCTAAGCAGCGTCTGCAATCGCCAAAATGTGAATCGCTGAAGCTAAAAGTAGTAAGTTTGTTAGTTAGGAGTGCATTAAAAAGACTAGTCACCATTTGTTAAAAGTTTTTCTGTTCACTTTAAAATTGAACCCTTTAAAGCCAAGTATCTTTTAACACTCGGAAATTCATAAATGAAAAAATGGCTTTTATACTTCTTTATACTTTCTTAGGAGTAATAATTTTACGAGACTATAAAAGTAGGTACTACAAGTGCATAATGAAGCTTTCTAACGGTGATGTAGATTCTCATAAATACCTTATTAGTGCATAACAATCGTAATCGTTCATCGTAATAATATTGTAAACAAAAACTCTAACTTAGAACTGGAGCAAGTACTCGAAGGTACTCGTAGGTCCTCAATATGGTCTTAAAAACATTAAGACTCATTAAGATTTTACCCATTTTATCTATTAAGAATGTCTGTTCAATTTCAATCTGTATCGTACGTGGCAATAATTGATTGTTCAATTTGAATACACGGATTGATGTAAACACGTATTGGGACTAATTTGTGAGCTGACCTGAACCATCGAGCGATACGTTCTCAATACGAATTGTTTTTCATTAACTTTTTTTTCATTAACTTGTTTTTCATTAACAATTTTCTTTTAGCAGCTATTCAATTTAATTGTTTGTTTCTATATTTAAAATGGAGGATAAATATTATGTGCATATTCGAAATAATTTCGCACTTGCTTTAACCGCGAAGGAAAACATCGTGAGGAATTCTGCATACCTGAGAGATCTTTAAGAGTATGTATGTACGTTTTCAATGGTATCTGAAGTCTACCAATACGCATTTGGCCAGCGCGACGATTTATGGCTTAAACATCCTCATTCTGAGAGAGTTGCTCAGAAGTGGAACAATGGGGGCAAATATGACGACGTCAAACTTTATAAAATCAGAGGAGCCTGCCTGACTTTCAAAACTCGGTCCCCTAGTCAACCCCCTTATAATCGTATGTACTTACTGAAACTACAATTACAAAGCTAGTATGCGTATAATTATGTATATGATGTAATAATAGACATGCTCGCTGCGACACTGTTTACCGGCTGACGCGGCAAATATGTTTGTGCAAAGAGTAATTTAAAATTCAGAGAGGTTCAGTCGCGTCAGCCTCGAGCCTCTCATTATTACCTTAGCCTGAATATACATACGTACAGATACCGTACGCGTTCACGCCGACACATAATTTTATAATAAACGAGATTATGATTACATATGCATCACACGTACGTATTGCTGTGAGACTGAAATACGTAGTACTGTTAACAGATCTTCCGCATTTGACGTATTTTGTTCATTTCCGGTACATAAGAAATAGGTACATAATTCTTTGTTGTCTATTCATCGTGACAATCATGTGCAATACTACTTAATACGGAAATTACATAACAGCTGTACTATGCTAACAGTTAAGGATGATAATAAGAGCAATTACAATTCACAGGTACCTACATACATAGGCTACCGAAGGGGTTTCAGTGCGGTAAGAATCCCACATAACCCCGTGCCGCTCCGTGATATTGGGTACCTTTTGAAAGTTTCCCCCTCGTAAACAAAAAAAAGGTACCTACATAAATTACGTTAATGTACTTCCTACCTACCTAAACTACCTACTACCTACATAAATTACGTTAAACTTCTTTCTACTCCCGCTCCTTTTCCGTCCATGCAGTTAGATTATGGAATTCACTACCGCCCCATATTCGTCTCTCTAACAATATCTCTTTGTTCAAAAGAAAAGTAAAAGAGCACTATTTATCTCTGTCATAATTAAGTATATATGTGTATGTTTATATTATGTGTATATATTATTGTATATATTTTGTGTATGTATTTGTATATATTTATATGTCTATGATATATATCTTTCCTTATCCATTTTGTGCACATTATATTTGCTATCATATAAATTTTCCGACCATAGGGGCTGCTGGAAGAAATTTCAGTTTGGAATAAGTAGTCCTCTGTACTATATTTCTTTATAATGCTCTTTATTTTATTATGTTTCTGTGTACACAAATAAATAAATAAATAAAATAAGATGGCTAACTTATGTTTCAGTTAAAAGTGAAAGGAATTGGTCTGTTTTTCATTAACATATTTAAAAATTTAACTTTGCTGTTACTAGAGAAAAAATTGAAAAAAGAACATTTTTACATTATCTCGGACCGTGCAGTACGTATGTGAAAGTGACTAATGCTTTGTTGTTTTTGTTTTCTCGCGCACGAGAGAAAAATTAGGCCGCCGAATTTATTAACTACACGTTGCTCTACACAGTTTGCTACTAATATATTTGGTTTTCCTATTTCAACAGGCAATAATTAAATAGAACAGCGTATTATTATCGTTAGCGAGTTATATTTATAGCGACCGCCCGCCCAAGAGTCCATTTGCCGCCCACTGGGTTGCAAGGGTGTCGACCGAGGCTCAGCACAGTGTTCTTGTTGTGTTTCCCCTTGGAAAAAACATGGACTTTTCTTTTATAATGTCATAACAAAAATTACAAAGACCTTCATTGTCTGCCCGGAAATCGTTTCGTTTCAAGAACTCTTGTTATAAATGAATGATGTATCTTGAGCGAAGCGGAGCATTATTGAGGAGTTCTTTTTTATTTTCTTAGGTATTGTTATGATAACATTATTTCGAAATATTTTATTCAAACTTTTTCTTAGTTTTAAGACATTGATGTTCGAGGTCCTACGGAATATAGATAAAGTTTTATAATTCAGATACAAAAACATGCCAAAAATTGCATATTAATTACATCAATAAAAATTGCTCAATTTTGGCAACTTTTTGCATAAGGGCTCCGTATATCTATATAGAGATATCACTATAAACATATTATTTGATAACTAGTATTATTTCATACTGTGATATTTTAGAAAGATATATTCTTTTGTGGGCAGCATGAACGGATAGACGGAAAGTGTAAAGCTAGTAATAATTTTTTTCTCTATACGGAACCAAATGAATATTTTCTTACTACAAATACAAGATTTGCGAACAAATTGAACAACACCATTAGCAATCACTTGTGGAAAATATTGTCTATTGTCAGAATTTTATTTAATTCAATTCTATTGTCGCTTTACCAGTGGGTGGTGGCACATCTTATGCGACGATTTTTAGCACCAGTCGGCTACAAGTCGTTAGGTCAGTGGTGTGCCGAAATGTGTGAAGATATCAAACAGTGATTCATAATTTTGTTTGACTTTTTGTTGTGTGAGTTACTTGACTATCGTGTATTGTTTCATAATATCATAAGTTGATATATACATCAAATTTTATTTCATGTTCAATTGCGCTAGAAAAGTGTATAAAACAAGAATAAACTGCGTGTAGAAACCCAACGGATCTCCGCCTAAGGCAGGCAGTCTTTCCCTGTCAAGTCCAGGTTGAACTATTGTACTTTGTTTTCTTTTAGAGCGAACGATAAGTTTACTGCTAAACCGTTTAACTTCATGAACTTTGTAGAGAATATCGGCTCTGCGTGTAGGAAAAATGTGCTTCTACTAAGCTGTAGAACAAATTTGCTTCTGGATTTTGAATTACATTACTTAGAGGTTTAATATTAGCTTTTTATACGAATTGCACTGATGTTAAACACAGTCGTCGTACTCAAAATAAGAAATACGTTAATATTAATAACTTTCATTTTGAAGCCAGCTTCAAGTAAGGGAAGTCTAAAAGTCGATATACTCTATTAAATTTATTGTAAAGGAGCCATTTTCAATTTAAGGCTCCGAGAGCCTCTCGATTCAATTTATTGATAAATTGACTGAGTTAATAACTTTCATAAGAAATTCTTAAGTAGAGTAAATAATTAGTAAGCTTGTTGGAAATTCGCATCAATATCACGGCCGTAATCTATTAAATTTGTAGGCATTGTAGCAGATAAATTCCTAATAAATTCTAGTACACGATGAGATTGGTGGAACAGAAATTCTGAAGATTTTTTCTCTCGTATTTCGTTTCTCATATTCGTATATTTGTTTTTCTCGTATAAATAAAAGTTAATATCTAATATCTGTGTACGATACAATTAATATCTCTATTTCATACTGATCATAATTAAATAGGGCGATGTAAGTACTAAATAAAATTAATGACAATAAATATCTGCAACAGCTGCATTGGTTTCGTGATTTGTGAATGTAAAATATTTACTCATGATATAAATTATATAAGGCTTTATTTATCGTTTTACCTCAATAGACCATTAATAATGTTTAGTTCTATATATGTTCTATGCTATTTTAATAATGGTATTACATTGAAAATGTTAATTATGCTTCATATTTCAACATTATCACTCACTAAAGGCCTTTTTCGTATCACGCGTATGCTACACGCGTCATTTAATACACTGCACTCTCTTCACTTCTCTTGTAGTGTAGCTTTCATGACAGAAAAAACATGTATGAAACGATAGGATGTATTCTTTACATCCCGCATATGGGTACAAGCTCGCGTGATAGCAAAAAGCCCTAACCCTTCCTTTGTAATGATTCTGACTCTATCTACAACTACGTCTAACCGAATCACATCCCATAAGGTTAGAATACTAAGTTAGTACATTTTCATATTTTCCAGCAATTTCAAACTTTAACGACTTTCAAAGCATTACTGTAAATATCAAGGGAGACATTTTGCGGTAACCCTTTCATAAACTTTTTTAATAAATATATTTTTTAACTACGAGGATCATTTAGGCTCTATAATATTTAGTCCTCGACGTCACAGAGCTCAAAATCCGTCTTATTTCAGGATGCAGACGTGGCTTTAAGCATTTCTTTTGAAATTCATATTGCAATGATGTTGAATAAAACGGCAATGGTAACGGCATCTCTGCCTGTACGGCGTGTAGAAATTCAAATTTGTACCCTGCAGCAATTATTTTGCCGAAAATGTTCGTCGTTACTAATGTTTCGACATTATAAGTTTTGTAGGTTAAATAAACAGTGCAATAGACAAACTCTGTAAAAAATTAGTCTGATTATCTTGTGATGTAGACGCTATAAGCAGTCATAGGGTTATTACACCCTAACGCAATAACGAATAATGTAGTTAGTGCTATTTTAGGATAGCCCTCTCTTAAAGTCGTGTTTTTATCGGATATTCCACCGAGACAGCTGTCGTTCTATTTCCGTGACGGGGGAGTTTCATCTCGGAGATCTACTGTAAGAATGTTGAACAATGCTTACGACACCCAATGAATATGGCGCGACGCGCAACATTTTAATATTATATAAGATGCGACGATGTCATTCCATTGAAATAACGATGAACTCTTATATTACTATAATATGATTTTAATGGAATAGTCCATTAATCATTTATGTTTAGTACATGTTTTATATTTGACACACACAGAAATCGGAAGAAACATGAATTGCTTGAAGAATAATCGTCAACTGGAATATATAGAAGAAAAGCCAAGTGCACCAGTATATTACCCGCCCCAGCCGCCATATAACCCAGACGTCGTTTATGAAAATATTGAAGTAATACAAGCGAGCGTCGATTCCGCATGGGGCTTCTCCTATAGAACAATGCATTACGTTGAAAACGCTAACGGGGAATACGATGATGAACATAGTGAGTGGGGGCGGCGCTCCCTGTACGAGGGCGTCAACTGGATGCCGGTGAGTGCGCAAGTATCTTAGGTTGTGTGCAGCGCGCCGCACGCAACACGCTACGAACCGCGCTTACGCATTGTTGTGCTGCCGTGTGCATCTTGTGTGTAACGCTAACGAGATACAGTGCTAATACGTAGTGTACATAACAATTAAAATTTACATACTTAATATAAAGAGCTGCTTGTTGATGTGATAAACCAGTCTTCCTTGTCTTAGAGTTAATGCGAGAACTTTGTCAGTCCAGAAATGCATCAGGCGCATGTACTGACTTACTAAGATCTATTTCCGGGCACGGACGTTAACTGTATTCGTCTAAGCGCCGGCTCATTTTGAACTACAACATGCGCGAAGTCGGCCGCGGGGGCTCACTCGTTGCGGCAACCATAGCGGCGTTGCACAGTCGGTCAGCTATCGATGAAAGGCGACCGGTCAAATCACATCCGACCACCGCGGAGGATAGAAATGTTCTGCGATCCCTGAAAGAAGAAATATTACATGACGATCGGTCGCGTCGCGCTTCCGGTGGTAGCGAACGACCCGTCTCGACCGCGTCGGAGGCATCGGAACGCGACTCCACTTCCGTCCAGTCCAGCGAGGAGCCACCCCTACACGAGAGTACGTAATCCACGCTCGGTAGACGAGTTGCTGACGTAGCTCAGTACTGGAACGCGGCCAAACTTTAAAATAGAGGCACGTCGGTGACTAGCACTGAGAGCTTGTCGCGCAGTGTCGTTTACGAGGAGCCTCATGTCCGACCGCGAGTATCTCACCGAACCCCTCGACGAGGACGAGGAGCGCACGGCGGAGGGCTACGTGCACCCGGCCGTGCGCTCCTACATGTACTCACCCATGGGTGAGTTGGTGTCGGCCGTGAGGCTCCTTAATAAGTGTGTGCAAATACGTATTTGATCCCTTATCTCGTGACAGGCGGCGATTCGGACAGCCCCGATGAGGCAACGGTGAAATGTTCGACGTGGACGGATCGAACGGTACCTGCTCGTGCGGATTCTTCAGACACCGAATCCACGTCCAGTAGCGAAGAGGACTCCGATGGCAGGGAGTACGCAACCGGGAGAGGCGATGCCGATTATCGAACATTAACACCGAGTAGAAAAGCGGACAATTCGACCCGTTGCGATGAAGATTTCAAGTGGATGCCGAGCGGAGAAGTGATGGACGAGGCGGAGGAAGCCGTCTCAATGGGAACTAGGGGAGATGATTACAGTTCCACGAGCTTAGATCGAAGACGGCGGCAGTCAGGTGACCGTAGCGATCGTGACAGGAAAACTAGGTCGTCGATGTCCACGAAGCCACCCCAACATCCGTCCAGCGTACGCGCATCGCCGCGGTCGCGCCGCTGCCGTAATGAGGACACTCCGCCTGACCTGCAAAGAAGATGGAACTCGTACGAGCATTTTCGTTATCCGGAAGGGGGCTGGTGGCCTCCTATGTGCTGGTGCCATGGACCTCCTGTCCCACCGCCTTGCTGTATGCATGATCGCGGGTGGCCTTCACACCCTTCGCTACCACCTGTGCCCTCTAGGACGTATAATAAGGTAGGAATAACGTAGACATACAGTTTATCAGTCGAAAACAAATATAATTGTGTGTTGTAGGGAAATCACAGATCGTGACGATTGATTTGCATATTTATATTTTTGGTTTTCACTATTTACAAGCTGGCGTTATAACATTTTACAGTTGCTTCTCGTTCCGTATGCGTGGTTTAATATAATTTGCAATGCATTTTCGTGTAAAAAGTTCGGATATTATTTTAAGCCATGTTTTTTGCTGTATCGACATAAATTATGAACATGCATATTTATGCAACATATTTTATTTTTATCAATATTGTACTAAACTTTATACGTTTATAAAAGTTGTTGTCAAGTGATAAATAATTTATGCAAACTAACGGAAATAATGTGTACATGCAACAACAACTGCAGCACCTATTTCCGTCTTATAAACGGAATGTTTTCACTACTAAATTCTTGTTTAATGGGTGTAGCAATGCAGTGTTACCTACTTAAAGGCAACGCATAAAATAATTATATTGCATGGTTACGCATCTATCATTAATTGCAATCTTACTCTATTTGGAGTTCTAGATGGCCTTTAACGGCAGGAGCTGCTTAATATCAGGTAGTCTGGTACATTTACAATAAGAATATTGTATTGTTACATGAATTTATGAGTGTTAATTGTATAGATATTGAGATAAATCTGATAATTCTGGTTGCCTGGTAGTTCGGTAGCCTTAATTAATGGGTAACATACGACGAGCATTTGAATGACATCCGTGTACCTTAAATTCAAGGAAATTATTTATTTTGTCAATAAAACACTTTTATCTAAACACAGTTGAAACTGCCAAACAATAACAGTAGAGTTAACCTACGAACACTTGTTAGCAGAATGACGCGGAGGACCGCGTGCGACGACTGGAAGCGGATAAGGAGAGCCTCCAGCTCCAGGTGCAGGTGCTGTCCGAGCAGATATCCGCGCAGACGGACAAGATGGCGGATCTCGAGCGCTCGCTGCACGACGCCAGGCAGCGGCTCGACGACACCGAGCAGAGGTTGCAAAAGGTAACGAGTATTTTATTTGATGACCAAACTTTTTTTTCAGTGTTTTTTTCAGTTTCAGTTTTTGAGGGTTAACTTTTTTATTTTATTTGTAAGGACCGGTGATAGTGAACCGGTCTGTCGTACAATCGTTCGATCCATAAATCTTATACACAATGTTCATAGATAAGTAAAGATTATTCACTCCTAACAAGATAATGTAACCAGTTTTGACAATTGAAATTGTTATTGTCATCTATTTTCGTATTTGAAAAATATTAATAAAATGTAGTTTTTAGAGCATTTACGAATGAAACGATATTTCTCCGCATTTTTGCTTCGATTTCACACATGTCGGCATTGTTCCGCGTAAATTACACCATGCCAGTCGGGGACAACACATTGGCTGACACATAGTCAGCCATTTAATCGCTTTCTTTAATTACAAAGCGGTGAGATATCTATACTTATCTATGTTGCAAAAGATAACTTTTATTGATGATTTGTAAGGAACAGTGATAGTGAACCGGTCAGACGTACAAACGTTCGTTTCAAAAATCTTATACCAATGTTAGTTATATGTATCAGTTTGCACTGCGGTTACTAAACTTATTTCACAACTACGAAAACTTAGAGTAACATAAAACTGGTCTACAGTAGTTTGGTAAATGCAATGGACAAACTTACAGAAGTTTTTAAACTCCTCAGCCAAGCCCCAACGAACGGTTGTTGAACTTTGTCAAGACAGTTTAACAACCGTTAGTTTATATAACTGCAATACTGCTTATGGTTCCCATTAAGTTGCAGGCACGCTTACGAAAAATTCCGCTAATAGGTACCCACATGGGCACTGACCGTACTAGGCGTGTTAGTTAATGTTTCTTAACAAATACTTAGACTTTGACAACTTATGTTATTTATTTGTACAACCTTTACAAATACTTATTAATTAACACTTTAATAATATATAGGATGTATTTTTTTTTCAAAAAGAACTCGTTCGATTCCCGCCTAAGGAAAAAGATATTTTAAAAATGTAATGATGCAATTTTAGTTTTTATCAAAATCGGGCTCGTAACTCCTTTCAGCATTTTTCGCTAATCCTTATAGTTTCGGATATGGCCCTGAAGGCCTATTTGAAAAATTCACCCTGTATACCTCAGTTTAGGATTGCACCGCCTACCTTGCTACCCCTGAGGGCTAAGTTGGAACGCCTCGCAAAAGACGTTATCTTTTCCTTACTGCACTAAAATTCAGGTCAAAATTAAAAACTCTGAAGCTGAATGAGAACTAGTTACTAGAGAACCAGCTAATCCACAGTCGACGCTACTGTTCTTCTAAGGTGAGAAGTGTATGTTTAAGCTTATGTGACTGGTGTCCATGAACTCGTTTTTCTATAAACGGCCATAGTGCTGGTTTTCATAAATTGAAATGTGTTACCTCTGAAATGACTTTCTGTGGCTCATCTACCCTTTGAACCAAATATAGATTGCTTGGTTGAGTTTGTCCGGTTTCTTTTAAAGTTATTCTTGGGTGTCTTTAACGATTGTGCTTTTGTAGAAAAAAACAGTTTTGTTATAAATAAAAGTAAAATTTTAAGTGTGGAATTCTAAGGTTGGAATCCCAGTCATACTTCTGAAATAGGTTATCACTTGCTTGGATGGTAACGGAAAATATCATAAGGAAAACTGCACATCCGAAAGGCCATAAAAAGTTATCAAAGGCGTGTAAAATCTACCAATACTCTTTGGTGGAGCATGGTTTAAACCTCTCACTATAAGGAGACCCGAGCCCAGCGGTGGAACAATTATAGGTTGGCTGCATTGTGACCTAGAGATACGTCATCGTGGTATAAAACCCGTTAAGCTTAGCGTTAAATGGTATATGCCAGGTGGTTAGCTCTTTAGCATTCAGGGCGGCCTATATCCCAGTGGAATGGTTATTGAATAAACATGATTGGTGTGGGTCGTACAATTTCTAGCGCGCCTCGCAGACTACACACCGCTCAGCGAACACTGCGCGGTAAATATCACGCAATCACTCCCACATCTGGCGGAAATTAAATTGCCGAATGCTCACAATATTTGTAAAATTACTCCTCGGATAAATAAAACACTTCAGTTATATATTAGCTTATTTCAAAGACATTCTACTACGTTGTAAGTAGGTGCTGTATTTTATCTCGTTGGCGTATTCGCGTTCTGTTAATTTTGGATGTTTAGTGATTGTAATGAATTGCATTGGCATTTGGAAATGTTTGTTTAGTTCGCCATGGAATTATAAATGGATCCATTTTGAAGAAACTTGAATTCAAAAGGGGTTTTTTTTTATTAGACTAATAATTACATTTATCTCGCTGAGATGATGGGTGAAATAAACACAAAATAACTCATATGAAAATAATAGTAAACCCAATTTCTGTAAAGCACGATATTGTTTTTATGGTGCGCTACTTTTTCAATAAAATTACTTTTTCAATACATAATCAAATATGCAAAATATAATAATATCAAACATTAAAAGATCTGATAGAAATGTAGAATTATTTACAGACGGTATTAAAATCATGAAGATATAAAAATAATAACTTTATCAATCACATAGTAGGATTGGCACTCAGATCGGTCGATGTTTCCGAATTCCGATAACGTCAACAACTCCTAGATATTTTATTAGGAAAGGTCCATGGAAATGTAATATTTTGTTTACTTATAAAATAACTAGGGGCTGCGTAATGCCCGTATGCCGTAATGCCGTAAGAAGTATGAATGAAAAATTAATTGAAATAAAACTCGTTATAACGAAGTTGAAAAACAATTTTCTATTTATTTATGAAATATAGCATCGTATTTTATTTCACTTTCATTTACCTTTCCTTATCATATAATATCATAACAATATATTAAATCAAAAATTAGTATTTTCTGGAAATTTCGGCATACAATTGTGTATAGGTACGTAGGCTTATTTGAATCTGTTTCTATCCTTTCAAGAGGAATAATTACGTTCTATTTGTAACTATTGAGTTAATGGTATAAAAGTCTGGTTTCCATCTACAATCGGAGCGATTTGCCGCTGCGTACGTGGGCTTGAACGCCGCGTAAAAGTAATGGTGAGTCAGGCAGGTCTGCAACGCCAATAAAATCAACGGCCTAGAGTTTTGTTTCGAGGACGTTTCAATGAAAAGTTAATTTTAAATATTTAATACCTATACGGCTATTCGCGTGCGTCTTTGTTTAGTTTTTGGGCGGGAATCAGATACTTTCGGGGTAAGAAGTAACCTATATTGCCGTAAAGTACTCTTTTGTGAAAGTTATCTTAACCATTTCTTGTATAGTCATCTATAAATCAAGTTCTTAAAAATACTATGAGAAATGAAGATAGTAAAAATACTATGAGAAATGAAGATAAATATCACCATGTGTGTACTATAAGTCACGTATTGTTATGCCTCAATCGATGGATCGACTGGGTAAATCGCAATTGGATGTAAATGTGGTTATAAAAAAACGCTTAACCGAGTACCCGTTATGTAATTAAACGTAGGTACATCCTTTTAATTTCGCATTAATTCATTCGTGCATTACCCATTTCAATTCGGACAACAATAGGTCTGCCGCGGCGCCCACAACAGACGCGCTTTTTATTAAACGAGATAAGAGGAGCTCCAGAGATAAAACTCCTGATTGGTAAAGTTCTCCACCGAATGGACCAGCGTCTGTTTATGTTCTTCACTGAATATCTTGTGTTGGTGTGTTTGAAATGATTAGATGTAGGAAAACTTAAACCTCTACCCTACTTGACATCTAACGCCGCCTTTGATATCTATATTTTGGTAAACAATTCAAAAAATGGCAAAGGATTACCCTGTTTATCATTCAGCACTCACTTTAATATCAGCCTCGTAAGGTCATAGTCACCATAGTCGATTTAAAGGGAGTTGGCCTTCTTACTTTCAGTAGGTAGCGTCGTCGAGTAGTCGAGGTAGAGTCGGGGACATATCGTATTACAATATCCATAAGAATAATAATGTACTTAGTAGGGAACTAGTAAAGGGTTATAAATATTTATTATATACTAACATTACCTAAACCGCCCTAAGGTAGTAGAACCCTTTGTATATACCCCTTATAATAGAAGTGGTAAGCGCTGTTGTTCTGTTAGATACTGACCGATACACTTATACTGACCGGCCGACCTCAGATACGACTCTATCCTATCTGGGGTTAAATACAGATGTCCATAAAAGGCCCTTAATAGTAGGGTGGACTGCCTATTTGTTTGTTACGTCTATAACGTACGAATAACGTAAAAAATGAAGGCCTTTCCGTAAGTAGGTTATTCCTGATTTATAGAATTTATTCACTATAGTAGTATCGTAGCTATGAAACCAGAAATACTGATCTGCATGCCTATCTCCAGTTTACTGCTCTGATTTAGGAATTAGATGAAGAATGCATTCTTGAAATAACACTATTCCATAATATTGAATCAGTAGGCAACTTCCTATTTCAAGATATTCAGGCAATGGTAATAAAAGTGAGGAAGCTGGCGTACTAAATTAGTTTTATAGGTTGAATAGTTCCTCAATCAGTATTATTGCTAACTTTATCGTGCCCCTTTGAGAACACGGAATTGTGGAATTGTGTAACTCTGTTTTACGAGCTCTCGATTTAAGTACATTCTTTTCATAATGAAGTGCGTATAATAAACATACTTCTTTCAGTTCTTCGAATAAGTAGGTAATTGATTTAGATTTTCGGTAACAATATGTAGTTATTTAGTAGTAGAGTACTTAAGGAATTAAAGAACGAATGCATCATTTTAAACTGTGTGTTGTTCGACATTTGATTGTGTGATAAAATGTTTGATGGTTACATCGGTGTGAGTAGATGGTAAATTTTATTAATTTAAGCAAAAATGTAAATACCTATAACGTAATCTAGAAAATAAATTTAAAATAATATTATAAATTTCTATTAAAAATATAAAAGGGGTATCTCCAAAATTTGTATGTAACTAAAATATCACAAGTTTGCAGTCCGCCTTTTGTTAAACGGCCATTGCCGTGTAGACATAAATTAACCCAAATAGAACAGTAGGTGTTTGAACGCTTCATACGAGATTGTCAGAATTTAAGCCAATCTAAACGTAACTAATAATACTCCTGTTGTTTCGCAGGAAATGCTACAAAGATCGTCACTAGAGACTCAGAAGCTGGAGCTGCTGTCCAAACTCAGTGAAGTGCGCCTTCGAGCGGCGGAGCGAGGTGTGCTGGAACGATCGCCGCCGCCAGACCCTGCCCCTGTATCACGGCCTGCTCCTCCGAGAGTGAGTATGAACTAAGTAGTGATTTGGAAAAGGAATCCTCTGACCATTAAGGGGAAGACCTTTTATAAACTTCCAGTAGAACCCTTGCCAATTGCCCCTGATTAAGGCTAAAGGTGTTAAAGAGTAAGACGATTGCCTTCTTTAATCTGGTAAGTATCATGTTTTTTTTTAATATCCCGGTAAAGTTTTCCTTTAAAGTATTTGCGTAAAGTTCCGACTATACAAGATCCATAGTTTCCGAGAAATGACGAGGAAAATTAAAAAAAATATTTTAATACTTTATTATACAGTTATCATATGAAGCGCAATATGATTAAAGAGTCCTTTAATCATATTTCTAATAAGATTGTAAGCGCAAGTCAGTATATTTGATTTGTTTATTTCGCAAGTTAGTATATTCAATCCTGTGCCACGATTTCTTGCAATTTAAATCGGGTAGCAAGTTAGAAGCAGAAAAGTCTTACGCATAAAATTTCTTGCACAATTTTTGACTCCTGTATAAGTTCACGGTTCAACCAAAAGTTTCACCCGGCCTCACGACTTGCGGCCGAAACTTTTTCAAATTTTCGGTAATGGTCTCCATTAGTCGAATGTTCCTTGTCGCGAATAAAAAGTTTTATTCCCAGAGTATTTTAACGCCATGCTAGGCGTCTTATTAGAGTACATTTTTCGCATAATGTAACATGCAAAATTTATGGACTTTTCGACAACGTAATACTTAAATCATCATCAATATGGATCCATTAGGCCGCTTTTCCTGTACCCTTACCAGGAGCTTTTTCGTTTCGACAAATATGACTGTTTTGGTATTTGTTTACGTATGGGACAATACGATTTCCTAGTTCTGACACAATCCGCTAAGGGCGCTGATTGGAATTTGTATATAATACGTAAACAAATACCAAAACAGTCATATTTGTAAAAACTCCTGGTAAGGGTACTGTCCCGTGATTTACGCCCACACGCGCGTTTCATTCGCATACACAAATTACTCGCACTGTCTTCGCGACTTATGTGCGTATGGATGTTGTATGTGGTATTAGATGCAAGAAGCACGCGTGCGTGTCGAACGCACATACAATAAACACAAAACACCTCAAAACAGGGTGACCTCTTGTATTAAGTAGGGTTTACGTATTAGCCAAGTGCGACTCGAAAAATTTTACAAACCTATAATCACTTTTTACAGCGTATAATATAAACAGTAGCATAATGGACAAAAATGATGAAAAAATCTGAATAACGATTGTAATTTATCAACGAATAGGACAAAGGAAATAGCCATGTCTATCGTCTGCTTTGAGTTTTCTTTGATTGAAAAACAAAAGCTGCTAGTGTCAATACTACCCAAGTTCTGAATCCCCAGAGTAACCGTTTTCTATTAACCGTCGGACTTCATCACTTAACTATGAGCTATATAAATCCGTACATACACTGTAGCGATGCTTTGTTTGTTATTAATCAAAATTATTTACTACCAAATGCTTTACTTATTGTTGTAGTGAAATTTTAATGTAGGTATACAATCTGTAGTCTTCTAATTTAGATGTTTTGGACATATTTGCACCTTTTTATAAAAGATAATAAAATTATTTACAATATATAAAATTGGTAAGATATTGTTATAGATATTTAAGAAACTCGGCCCCTCGATCGAGGGATCCGAGGTTCAAATCCCAGGCTGATTTTTCGAAATTATGTGCGCATTCGAAATTTATTATCACGTGCTAAAACGGTGAAGGAAACCATCGTGAGGAAACCTGCATACCTGAGAGATTTATAAAAAAAATATCTCAAAGGTATGCGAAGTCTACAATACGCACTTGACCAGCGCGGTGGACTATGGCCTAATTCTTCTCATTCGGAGAGGAAACCCGTGCCCAGCAATGGGACAATAATGGGTTGATGATGATGATATTATATCCAGTTTTTGTTCAAAGGCCTAATAATAGGGTTTAGAACATAATAAAGTTGTATGTCTTTCAATTAATTGCTACTCTATGTAGCTTTAAGCGGCCTCCCTTTATATCAGACATATGTTTGGTTGAATAGTAATTAGTATACATACATAGACATAGACATGTAGTAGTAGGTAAGTAAAGTTCCAAGTATGGGCGGTTTGCGGATTGTGAGATGCCTTATGTAAATTTCTACCGTAGAATGCCTGCATAGCAAACGTGTTCTATCTATGATCGCAATAGTTAGTACTTTTCCTGGGTAACGTGCGATTAGAGTATCAAAGAGAGATTTTAGATTAAATGTCAAAATGCATGATAATGAAATTACCTTGTTTAAGCTGATGGTTACTTTGTTCCGAAAACGGACATCTGTAATCAACTCCAGATAGAATTGGAGTCTTATCTGAAGTCAGAAAATGTGCATTGCTTGAACTTATGAGTTCCTTTTGTAATCTTAAAAAAAACTGGCTGACTATGGGGAGTGCTGATAGAATGAAACCTAAGCAACTTGAGAATTGTATCGTCGGGCTACTAAATTATTGTTTTCAATTATTTTTTATTTATAAAGAAGTGTTAATAATCAATTTAATCTTTAATCCTTGATCATAAAGCGTTCGGTGACAATGATGCGAGTTCCATGGCATTCGTTCGCCCAAAAAGTGCTCAACGCGCTTAAAAAAGTCTCCACTTCAATAAATTGCGAATTAAATACCAGCATGTATGAGTATTAGATCTATTCCTGCTACTACAAACTTGCGTTGTTTAATTTCAATTCTATTCATACTTTTTCTATATATTGTCTTTAGATATGAGTTGTGTAAAATACGGGAATATAGTCTCATACTGTGTGACAGCTCTACCATTGACACGTTTCGTTTGCAGACGCCGCCAGCGAACTACGGGCGTCAGATCGAGCGCAACACGCACATGTACTCGTCGCTGCCACGCTCGTCCGTCATCACGTCGGAGGCGCGCGTGGCGTTCGGTAAACTGAACAACATCAACAACAGCAACAACAACATCAACAACATGGTGGTGGCGCGCGGCCGCGGACACTCGGTGCCGAACCTAGGTCTCTGGGGACGCTTCACCCCGCATGCGATCCCCGCTGCACTCTACCCCGCTAGCCTTTCGTACTCGTAATCCCCGATGTATCCGACTTGTAACTAATAATGGTTTAAATAGCTTCCCTGCTTTTTTATCAAAAGGCTCATGATACGCCCGAATTGTGTATTAAATTGTTAGATATTTTAGTTTTTTCTGTACATAATACTGCACATAATACATCATGTACATAATACAAAGTAGCTTCTGCTTTATCTTTTGCATAGGCACGATCTGCAATAGTAAGGAAAAAGTGTTGTTACACGAATTTTCACAGACAGAAATATTAAAAAGAATTTCTTTGGTTTATTCTATGAAAGTATCTAAAAATATTATTTTTAAAAGATAATAACTATTGCGTCTGTCATAATTACTTTGTAATCTGTGAAGTATTTAAATATTTTGAGTTGACTGAATTAATTAATATTTAGATTTTAAATCTGCGACTACTTCTGATAAGAGTTATTATCGTCAATAAAACTCATTTCATGATAATATATACATAATAATTCTGAATCTACTTATCTTAATATTTTTTAGCTTTCTTCACCTTTCGTTACATTCCTAAAACTTCACCTCTCAGTATGTTTATCATTCATTCATTTGCTTATGTCGTTGCTTTGCTGCATCTCTATCATTAGACTTCGACGTTACTGTTACATATTGTTGATTAAAGTATGACTAGAACTTCCCTCTTTTAACAAATCGACATTTAAGGATATATTAGAAAAAGTCGAATTATAATTCTATTACATATAATCAATTCTTCATTTATTTCTTTTCTATAGACGGCACCTTGTAGTACGAGGCTCCAGTTGCATGATTATTGCTTGTATATTTTCGAAGCTTATTCATTTTGTACACGAACATGTATAGTATGAATTTTAATGTTATAATGATGATGATAATATCATGTGATGCGATATTAGAAAATGTAAATAAGTATCAAGTTACACTTATTTTGTTTTTACACTTTATCGATTACAAAAAATTAACACACTAAGGTGTTAATTTTTTGTAATCGATAAAGTGTAAAAACAAAATCACAGATACGTTGCCACTTTAGAGGACTAAAATGGTCGCCTCATATGTAAGGGTGCGTAAATACCTAAATTTGGCGAATGCGCTTGTTCGCGAAAGACAGCTCGCGAGTACGTGTGGAGTATATAGCGTGTTCTGTTTACATGTCGTTCCTACGGAGTGCACGAACCGCACTGTATAATGACATAAGAACTGAGCACGCGCGGATCACGCGCATACTGCGAGCCGCATGTAACTTGTAGTTAGTTTGGCGCGTCAAACTGACGCATGCAAGAAGCGTGCACCTTAACGTCTGTGGAGACACTATTGACGTGCGGCAGCCTAAAGTCTGGGTGGTTTCCCAGCTCTATATCGTTACGTCGCGCGGTGTTACAGCGGAGAAGGACGAGGCGGTGCCACGGGGGAGTCCGTCGCCGTCGCTGCGGGAGGTGCGCGCGCGGCTCGGCAGCGGCGCGGGCGTGCGGCTCGAGGGCGACGACCTCACGCGCGGCGACCTGCGCGCCTCCACGCAGCGCCACCGCCCGCAGACCATGCCCTGGTGAGTGTTGCTCTGCACTTAGCATTATTTACCGAAGTGTCTTATCGTTGAGTGCAAACAGCGAGTGTAAAATATTATCTTGTGAGTCAGTACAATTTTTCACACACGTTTACAAGGTCTGAAGTAATATAAGCGAAAGTCACTTCCTAGTATAGTCCGCGCCAAACTTCTAGTCCCCTCGGAAGTTGTTGCGCGCAAGTGTAGAGACGAACATAACTACAAGCATAAACTCCGTAGCAACAGTAAGGTGACACTAACGCAGCTATGTACCCGTGGGCGAGAGCGGCCAGCGGACGAGTGCCGAGGAGGTCCCGCTCTGTCTTCGTCCCGCTAATATCTACAATTTTCATTTGTATATTCGGAGCGGAATAGAAATTTGGCGCGAACTCTACCATTGTAAACTGATATCTTATATCGATGAGAGCTTACATGGAATGTAAAATATTGACTTGTAGGTAAGTACAATGTTTCAAACACGTTTATAGATTCTGAATTAAATTAAATTAAAAAAAAATGTAGTTTTTAGAGCATTTACGAATTAAACGATATATCTCTGTACTTTTTCTTCGATTTCGTGTTGTTTTTGCACCACTTAACTGCACATGTCAGCAGCATTGTTCCGCGTAAATTATATCAGGACAGTCGGATACGTAATGGGAAAACAGTCAGCCATTTTAGTTATGTGTCAGTCATTTAATGATTTCCTTCAATAACAAGGCGGTGAGATATCTATACTTATCTATGACAACATATAACACTTACACCGCAGGCAAACAACCGACATCCGGCAGTGGGACTGCGATACGACATGCGGCTGGTTGGAGAGCGTCGGCCTGGAGACGTACGTCCCCGCGGCGCGCACGTGGCTCGGCGCCGCGGACAGCGCGCGCGGCGTGCTCGCCGCCGCCTCGCCCGCCACCATCGAGAAGGAGCTCGCCATCAAACACCCCATGCACAAGAAGAAGATCGTTCTCGCTGTCACGGATATGTTGGTCAGTCAAGGCGTTTTTTTCTGTCTCTTAACAATAAGACTTAAATCATTAATTTAATTTATTTCTATTAAAAATTATTTAATATTGAAGGTGACCTACAAATTTCAGTTGCGCTGGTGTGGTGTCGACGCATGCTGTCAATTCACAATAGTATAAGCACGATTAACATCGCGTGCAGTCTCTAAGAAAAGCAAACAACTGTATACAATTAAACTTGTCGACTTAATTCGTGCTGTTTGTTTGTATTGAAACCGTATAGTCCGTCATAAGAAGCCCTTATTATTTGTTGTCATATAAGTATTTATTTGAGAGGAAATTATTGAGAGGAAAGTGTATACTTTCTTCTCATCTCCACCAAATTATTTCACAGTAGCTCTTGATACTGCTGTCCCCCTTATTCAGTTACTGTGACCAGTCGGCGTGTGACTACGCGTGTGTGCGCTTGTGGCAGATAGACTACATATCTATATTTACATGTGTGTGCTCGCAGGGCGGTCACGGCGACCCGCTGCTGACGGCGGCGGGGCAGCTGGACGGCGGCTGGGCGCTGCGCTGGCTGGAGGACGTGGGCGCGTGCGGCGCGCGCGCGGCGGCGGCCGACGCGGCGCTGGACGCGCGCCTGCTGCACCGCCTCACGCACACCGACCTGCACGCGCACCTGCGCGTCGCGCACGCGCTGCACGCGCTCTCCATACGCCGCGGTAAGCGTACGAGCTTACCTCACTGGCTTAGCGCAATGACGCAGTGGTTGAAAGATGTGGGCGCGTTTGGGGCGCGCCTGATCTTGCACGCGCACCAGCGTATCGCGCACACAATATACGTATTCTGCAAAAAGCGGAACAACATGATACCCATGCGCGTGTAACCTTACACGTCAACCTTATACGCGCCTACCACACGATTCGGTTACCTGTACTATAAACCTGTTATGTATTTTGCGAGTGTTTAGGTTAATCGAATCGCATGTATTGTAATCACCTGGACATAAATTACCAAATAAGAAAATATTAATAAATTATACAAAAAAATCTCAATAAATTTCCCTAAAAAGTACGATCACGATAGCAGTAGTGGGCTATCATACCACGCGTAGGATTTATTTTTATCAAGATTCACTTACTTTGCTACATGGTCATGGTTCGTCACCTTTCGTAAAGTTTTTGGCGTGTTCAATGTTCGGCAATACTTTATTTCATTGAATGATTGAACATGTTAAAAATGAACATTGTACACCCTTTTGCAATATGTCCCCTGTTTCACCTATCACCCTGTGAATGCCTCCAGGTATCCAAGTGCTGCGCGACAACAAGTTCCACCCGGACACGATGATCCGTCGCGCGGCGGAGAGCGAGGCGGTGGCGGTGGGCTCGCTGGGCGAGGGCGAGGGCGAGGCGGAGCGGCCGCCCGCCGCCGAGCTCGCGCGCTGGTCCTCGCACCGCGTCATGCAGTGGCTCAAGGAGATCGACCTCGCCGAGTACGCGCCCAACCTGCGCGGCGCCGGTCAGTAATGTAGTAGACCACGCCAAATTGCTAGTCCGCTCCGAATATCGAGTCGCGTCGCAATAGGAAATTGTGGATATTAGCGGGATGAAGACAGCGCGGGAGTCCCCGGCACCTTCCGCTACCCGCTCTCGCTCACGGGTACATAGCTGCATTAGTGTGCCCTTACGTTGCTACGGATTATATGCTCGTAGTTGTGCTCGACTGCATTGGCTGTCTGACTACACCTGAGTGCAACAACTTCAGAGCGGACTAGAAGTTTGGTAGCATTGTTGCGAAGTAGTTTTTATCCTAAGTTTATACATGCCATCTCATTTTGAAAATTTATCCACATAACATAAATATTTGATGTTTGAATTTCAGGTGTACATGGCGGCCTAATGTTATTGGAGCCTAGATTTACAGCGGAGTTATTAGCGGCGCTACTAAACATTCCGGCAAACAAAACTTTGTTGAGGCGGCATTTAACACAAAGGTATGTTATAAATAATAACATTACTATTTGCCTAATTTAACATAAATTCTCTTCGTGAGTTATTGACCCATAATGAAATGTTTTATTAATAAACGACGTTGTCAAATTTTTCAGATTTAACGACTTGCTCGGTCGCGACGTGATACAACAGAAGCGAAACGCGGAACAAACACTAGGCTATCAGCCTCTCACAGCTACTACCAAATATAAGGTATATAATAAATTCAGTTATAGTTATTCAATATATGTACTTTTGAATGTGGTAGAACTCATTGTGGTTACACTGTGAAGGCACCACGTCCCCACCTATTTCTGTCTTATAACAGAAAACGTTGCTGTCTTCGAATTTAAAGGTATACTTATATGAGGCGTTCCAACTTAGTCCTCAGGGGTAGCAAATCATTTTGTGTTTGCTCAGGACTAATCGACTTTCGCGTTGATTACAGATGCCTATGAGCGGCAGCAACCACTTACCATTATGTGGATGCGTGTTAATTACTTCAATCTTTTCGTTATCGATTTCCAGGTACCAAAGAAGAGCCAGTTCTCGTTGAAACGCAAGAAGAGCAAGGACGAGTTGGACCTCGGCGACCTCGTGTGTCCACTGCACGACGACTGCTCAGGTGACATTCCCACGTCGCCAGTAAGTCCGCTCTACTAACAATACTAATGTACTACTCGCGATGATAGAACGATTATCAAGTACAAATGGTTAAGTTGTAATTGTTTGAATGGACACGTGTCGAGATGTTAAAAGTAGAGGACTTTGAATACAATTTAGACAACGCGGCCCATTGAACAAACGGTATATTAATCGGATATAAATATTAACAAAATAAAAAAATACCTGTGTGTATACTTTCATAATAACTATCACTTTCTAAATTCATAATTTAGCTTAGATTTTGGAAAGGGTTGCGCCAATTTTGACCAAGATTTAATTAAATATTCTTATGTGGAACTTGTAAAACTTAAAATTAAAAGTGAATTTTAACCTACGTTATTTTTTTTTAATATGAATGATTGCTTAGTTTAACTTACAAAAACTCAATGCAAATGCATTTTTACTTGATAATTGGTCTGTACGTCCTACCCTCGATTAAATAGTCCTAAGACCCGTCTTCTAAGTTATATAATCACAGACTTAGTGGTAGTTTTATTTCCAATTTTACCCCGTTCACCTTTTAATTAAATCTGTTTGGACAATCTATTCAAAACGGTTGTTTTCTTGCAAAAAATGTTTGGTCTCTTGGGGCTATATATTTGATGTTATTATGTAGTATTACTTCACTTAGTTTAGAGTATTAAAATCAATACTTGTTTTAATTTAGTTGTCTTGTTTTAAAGTTCGTATTTCGGAATTCGTACTATGGTAAATACATTATCAATTGCTACACTTTTAGAAATTAAAATGCCATTTATAACTTTACGCTTTACAATACTAGTGCAGGGTTTGGTGTGTATCGCTCATTTCACTTAACACAGTTAACAGTGGATTTTTATAAAGGATTTGTAATTCTTAACAAGCTTACACTTTTGTGGTTTTGGTAATAACTTTCTATACATTTTAATTTACTTGTTTGATGTTTGTATAATTAATAAATCGATTTCATATATTATAATAACTCGAAATATACACATAGAGAGTACATACATTTGGTAAAAAAATAATGGTTTCTATAACTCGATTTGTTGTTGTAGCGATACCACTGTAACATCAAAAATCCAAAGGAATTTATTTCTGCCATATAAATACATTTTAAAATAGTTGCCTGGCAGAAAATGCTACATAGTCGTTACCGGTACCTTATGAATGTTTCCCTTGTTAATAAAAAAGGACAAACAAGCGGACATCTGCCTAAAGTTAAATATTAGTACAATCACGCACATCTGTATAATCTAAAGTAAGTCATATCTGAAGACGATCACAAATGGTTCGCTACTGCGGGTTAAGTTGGAACTTCAAATGACTGCTTTATTACATTCCTACCAGAAACATTGAAGTACATTTTTGGCATAAAATAGAAATTTATCGCACCTTTACTTCCAAAAAACAAATTTTTACCTCTGAAATTGTTTTGGTTTTTATCCTAATGGAGTTATTGTAATGGTGTATCAGACGATGAGAGTAAAGGCAGCGGCGGGCGTCGCGTCGGCTGTCTGTCCCCCGCGTGACGCCGCGCGCGCGCACTAGCGCCTCCACTCGGGCCGCTCGGGCCACGAGGGCAGCTGAGCAACTCGGGCCATCCGGTCAGCTCGGGCCACATGGGAAGCTCGGGCCATCCGGTCAGCTCGGGCAACTCGGGCCACCAGGGCAGCTCGGGCAACTCGGGCCATCCGGTCAGCTCGGGCCATATGGGCAACTCCGGCAACTCGGGCCATCCGGTCAGCTCGGGCAACTCGGGCCACCAGGGCAACTCGGGCCACCAGGGCAGCTCGGGCAACTCGGGCCACCAGGGCAACTCGGGCCACCAGGGCAGCTAGGGCAACTCGGGCCACGAGGGAAGCTCCGACAACTCGAGCCGTCAGAGCAGCTCGATTCAAGTAGACCATTCGGACCGCTTGCGCCTCTTGGGCAGCTCAGCCAACTCGGGAAGCTTGCACAACAACTCGGACTACCACGTCTAATTAGGCAGCTCGGCGAGCTCGAATCACTCGGTCCTCTCGGACAATCCGAACAGCTCGGACCACTCAGCCGCCTCGGGCAGCTCCCCGTGAGAGCATGTATGTATGTGTTTCATTTGTATTTCGATTTAAATTTAAATTTAACGTTTCGGATGCTATCCGAGGTGACGTGTAATGTATTATTTTTTTAAATTACGAAAGTATTCTTGGTGTACTAAAATATCATTGGTGTCAGCTCGTGGTGCTATGTGCGAAGTGCCGACGTTTGTTTGTACGAAGTGTCGATCCTACTCTGTGTATCCGATGTGATCACAGCATGTTTGGCGTTAAAGTATTAAAGGAGCGATAATATTGTAACTAATTTTTATTGAGTTTTACTGCCAAAAATCATGTCGTGAATTTATTGGTCTATAAGATATTGAAGAGAAAATATTGTATTTAAAAAGATTATTATTTAAATTATAAATTAATATTTTGTAGGTTAAGTATTTAATTGGACTATCGATACTTTACGCCGGGTACACAAGCAGCTGTAATAATAAATGAAACTAAAATACGTATATCGTAACGCGTTTGCATATTCTATATTTATTACTATGGAAATGTGTTACTAGACCTTTTTATGTTATGGCTCCATGTGTACTTGGCCTTTTAATCTTCAGTAAAAATGCAAATCATTACTACGGCAACAATAGACATTCCAGTGCTATATGCTATATATGTTAAACGTAATTCAGTTATCAATATTCCTGGATGGCTGTAAGTCGCATACTATATATACATCGGATAATTAAGTTTACTTAAAGTTGCATATTTCTATATCATTGTAATGCAGTACCTAGCCCAATATAATAATATTATGTAGTTAATAAAAATGACTGAAGAGCGACAATATGAAACTGGTCTCATTTCTATTTGCTGCAAGTGTTTGCATGATAGTCGTAAGCGTTATGCCAGTTGTTATTACGAGTAGTTGATATGTCAGAGGCAACCTATGTGTTGAGTTTTCTAAGAGTTTTCATTGTTAGCGATTAAAATGTATTTATATATAAGACATTGGACATATTCAATGTTTTCGTGCTCCAAAAATATAGTGTTTCTAAGATTTTAATACTTATATTGTATAAAACTTCTTTCGCACAACAAAAATCTTCAAAGGTTCAATATTCCATAGAAGTAAGGAAAATATATGGACCATAGCGTGCTTTTTTATGACTTGAATAGTTAAATTTAAGGGCAACTGGTAGAGAAAATACTATTAAATTCGATGTTTTAAATCTCAGGAGTAAAACTCAAAATGTGAAGCCCTGTACCTAATTTTAATGTCATATTTATTGGCGTCTTTTGAATTACGTTGTATTGTTTTCTCTATAATAGAATCCAAGTTCCTGTTCCTACCACGCTGTGCCAAATTTATATAAATGTTGTGATGTATAAGAATACCCTTACGATGAAAGAACCCTCGTCTTCCATAACATGTAATACTAATAAGCGTATTATGTAAAGGGGTGGACGAGTAAAGTCATCACCGAATATCATTAAATTTAAACAACAATATTTTTAACAATTCATTTATACAATATTGTATTAAATAATTTATACAAATAACTTAAAGTCATTAAATACGAAATGTAAAAGATAATAAACACTGAATGAACTTCGATGTTTTATTTTTTCATGCGCTCTCCTTATCATCGAACAATGGCTGCGATCTTGGGTGGTTTGCGTCCGCATTTTTTAATATTTTCAAACCCTCTAAAAGTAAATAAAAACTATTAAAGATATTTTCAAAATGACTTCTATTTTCAACGGATATAATCTTTCATTAAAATTAATTCCTTAATAATTATTAATTATAATATAATCGAATTCAAATCGAATCTTTACTAAATGATTTACTTTACTTTATAAGAAAAAAATGATGAAGAATCTTTTATGATAAATAAAGGTTTGTCTTTAAATAAATTTACATACCTTTCCCCCTCCCTTTGCGTCTCAACTCTGCCAGTCGCTCAACCTCAGTTTCTTCTTCAAAATTCTCCTTTTCCCTTTTATATGACTCTTCTTGGGCTTGTTTTAACAGCGATTCTTCCAAAAAAGTTAGTTCTGAAAATATAATTATGCTACGTTTATGTTTTTTCGGTGGATGATTTCGGTGATAACATTTCATTGTTATATTGTGTATTGTATATAACTTTTGTAATGATTGTTTATAGTAGATAGGTAAATTAGTATGACGATCTCTGAGCGGACGTTCAATATTGGTTCAATATACAACCTCCGACCGAGTAAGATTTATATAATTTACTTTACATAGTTACTAAATTTTAGAGAGCGAACGCAACGCGATTTTATGTAGCGACACAGATCGACCCCTCCTATGTATAATATCGTAACCCACAAAGTACCTTTTCGGTTTTATTGCATAAATTGCTTTATTTTATAAAATATATAATATATACCAATAAATATAGCGTATAAAATAAATAATATAAACCAAATTTCATAGAGATACCTGCACAAATGCAGATTTTACCTCTTTGAACGCCTAACTTTGAACGCTCTTCTGTAGAGTACCTCTACCTACGCGCTTATATCAATGCAATCGCTTTGACTACAGAATTGCTACTGAGTAAACGGCGTTAGGGTCAAGTACTAGTGAGCCTGGGGTCCATGTTGATCCAGGCCCCGTTGAAGACGATCCCGGCGGTGGGCCGCGCCTTCGCCTCGGGCTCCATCAGCTGCGTCACCTGCTGCTTGCACTCCGTCGACAGCTGGTTCACCACGCCCGTGCGGAACCGCCACTTGCGCATCACCTGGAACCTCACACTGAGACGTTCTTATACGGAAATATTTGTGAGAAAGAAGAAGAAAGAAATAACTTTATTACGTTGTGCGTTTGTATACATATACATCAGCAGTAATAACCTAGTGGTTAAGAAACTCGTCCCCTCGATCCGAGGTTCAAATCCCACGCACCTCTGATTTTTTCAAAGTTATGTGCGTATTAGAAATTAATTATCACTTGCTTAAACATTGAAGGAAAAAATCGTGAGGAAACCTGCACACCTGAAAGATGTATAAAAAAATCTCAACGGTATGTGTAGTCCACCAACATGCACTTGGCCAGCACGGTGGACTATGGCTTACTTCTTCTCATTCTGTGGGGAGATCCGTGCCCAGCAGTGGGACAATAATGATGATTGATGATGATGATGATGACGATGTATACATATATCCGACCAATGAAAATAATATAAGTACATGACATTTTATAGTGACGATTATGTAAAATTTAGTCAACTATAATTAAATCTAAAATGTTGTTAAAAAGTTATTAGTTAGCCGAAATTTACGTACGACACTAATTTTACAAAATTGGTTACCTGTTTTTCGTAAAGTTTCTTGACTGACGTTTCATTAAATGGTAATGCCTTATTGAGCATTGTGTAGAGAATTATGCCTATGGACCACATATCAGCTAACTTGGGCAGGTAAGGAACGCCTTTCAGAACCTCTGGAGCCGCGTACGAAAGGGAACCGCAGTAGGTCTCGCTTAAGATATCGCGGTCGCGCTGTCGAACGTTTCTCGCGAACCCAAAATCTGTTATCTTTACGTTGTAATTGGCTGTAATTAAAATATTCTCACACTTCAAGTCCCTATGCGCTATGTTCATCGTGTGAATGTAGTGAATACCCGATAGTATCTGTCGCATCCAAAGTCTGCTCTGATTCTCCGGCACAGCGCCGTTCTGAGTCAAGAAATCCAACAGATCGCCATTTTCAGCGAAACGCAGAAAAACGAAATATTTCGCACGACGTTGGAAAATATTCGATACATGTACTATGTGCGGGTGATTTACTCGAATGAGTACGTCTAGCTCTCTGGGGAGGAACTTAGTGAGGTAGTCTCTAGGCGCCTGCGCAGTGTCTATAACTTTACAGGCCAAGACGCTATGTCGAGTTTCATCGACCATATGAGTTGCTTTGAAAACCTGCAAAAATCAAGTATAAGAGTTGTTATTGTGCCCTTATTCAAAAGTAATGTATTAAATATTTATGTTTGTCTTTCTATCATAATATTTATAATGTTAAGCGGGATCAAGCCAAATAATAGCGACAATAGCTGGTGTTAAGTATTTAAGGAGGATTTTTTTGAGACAATCGTCACGTATAGCTACAAATTACTTTAGCGTAAGAGCCTTCGCCAATGATTTTCTCCAAGATAAATCCTTTTTCTTGCAATACTAAAATGTCGGACTGCGTTGTACTAAGATCTAGTTTTTCGGTCATTGGACCCATGTATATAACTCTGCTGCGCACATAATTACTTCATTTTCACTTTTATTGGCAGCATAGTGGATGTATGGTCGAAAAGTAACAATTTTAGTAATATTTAGATTTGATGAACTACATTTTTGTATCGACAAAAGTTGACATTAATAATCATGTGGGATGTCAAAAAATATATCTGTCTTGAATGACAAATAACGATTTATAAACTAAAATATAACCTGCTTAGAGCGACACATGATTTATTTTTAAATATCATATATCAATAAAACGTACTACGAAAAGGAAGAGCCAGCCATTGGGCGCGTTCCCGGATTAAGAGAGGCATGTGAGAGGCCAACCTCTATGTCAGGTTTTGTTTCATATATTTGCAAATTTTTCTGTTGTGTATCTTTCTCTTCTCGAGCCCTTTTGAAAGCCAATGTCTCTTGTTGCGTCCATTCTGAAAATTACGTGTCTATTATCTTTATACTCATTACTTAAATATCCTTTTATAATTAAATGAAAAACCTCAATCACACACTATAGTGACCAAAATATATGTTTCTGCGTGCAATCATCATCAACCCATTACTGTCCCACTGCTGGGCACGGGTCTCCCCTCAGAATGAGAAGGATTATTTTGGTAGACTTCACATGCCTTTGAGATTTTTTTAAATCTCAGGTATGTAGGTTTCCTCACGATGTGTTCCTTCAACCGTTTAAGCAAGTGATAATTGATTTCTAATGCGCACATAAATTTGAAAATCAGAGGCCTTGGAACTGAACGTCGGACCCCTCGATCGAGAGGCCGCGTTTCTTAACCACTAGGCTATCACTGCTTGTATTCTTCTGCATGCTTCTGCATGCAAATTCTACTAAAATGGGTTTACTTTCTTGTACCATGATTTGTTACCTGACAATCTAGAATCCATAGCAATCCAATGGCTGTTAATTATTTGATCGACTTTAATTCTGTGTAGGTAGTTAGGCTCCAACATAGACGTTATTAAACGTTTGCAATTATCAGATAATGAGTCTATGTATCGCGATCTAAATTTCCAGTTCTTATTCACTTGCGCCTGATACAATTGCTTTATGTGTTTATCTTCAAATGGCATTGCTCTGTTTACCATCACGTAGACTACAATGCCCAAGGACCAAACATCTGTCGGTTTGGGATAGTAGGGTGTTCCTTGTAAAATCTCCGGTGCAGTGTAAGACAGGGATCCGCAGAATGTTTCGCTGTAAATTTCTTTTAGCTTCTTATCTACACATATTCTAGCGAAACCAAAATCTGACAGCTTTGCGTTTTGGTTGGCGGTTAAAAGAACATTCTCACATTTAATGTCTCGGTGAGCGATATCAAGTTCGTGCATGTAATGGATAGCGAGTGCCAACTGCCGGGTCCAGATTCTCGCTTGATCCTCTTGCACTGCACCCTTTTGCAAAATGTGCTCCAGCAAGTCACCGTGCTCCATGTACCTCATAAAGATAAAATATTTGTGTCGTCTTTGAAATATACTGTGCGTGTGGACCAAGTGTGGATGATTGAGCTTTATTAACATATCAATTTCCCTAGGAAGAAACTTTTTTACAAAATCCTTAGGTGCCGTGCTCGTATCTATGACTTTGCAAGCCAATATTGATAGTTTGTCAGTTTTATTTGGATTGCGATATTCAGCAAGAAAAACCTGAAATACAATTTGGAATCATTACTAAAGAAAACAGGGAGCTTTGCATGCTAATAAATATGTGTCCAAGATACCTTTGCATATGATCCCTCGTTTATTTTCTTTAATATTTTGTAGCCCCGAGCATTTAATGTTAAGTGTTCAGAATTCGAAAGCTTTATGTCATCTCTGATAAACACCTGGAACATTCAGAGTTAATTAAGATTCATTGTAGATGTTCATTTTCTAAAAATAACACACACAGTTTCTAACTAACCTTTGTTTTTCCCTCCATTTATTCTTGTTTTCTTTGTTTAGCTGTTATACTGGCTAGTGATTTTATCATTTCACTGGCCTGGAATATAAAAAATAATTTTCCAAAGTAGTTCACATTCACAATATATATAAATCTAAAACTGTTTGTATGATTTCGTGTAGATTGAATTTAAACAAATTTTGAGAACTAAAAGGCAGCTTGCACTTTATTTTTGCTGGGCAATTATCCCCAGAATGAGCGAATGTTTTAAGGGTTTAACAAAGTTACTCCATTAAGGATAGCTACAAAGTCGATGATAAATTATTTTTTAGACATACGCACCCTAAATGCAGAATCTCTATGTTGCCTGTCCAAAATGTCGCCTTGTCTTTTTGGTGGGTTTCTGTGTGAATCTGAAAGTCTCCGCCGCTCTTCCCTGGCTCGTTTTAACGCTGCAGCTTCAACGGCGTTCAAAGCTATAGTTAGAGAAGTTAGTTTTTTTATTTGTCAACAAATAATATTAAACTTTTTATTAAGTATTTTACTAAGTTTTAATTAAAAAGAAGGAAACCCGTTCTTTACTAAAATAAAAGGGCTTTAAAAATCAGTTATGTTAAAGTTAAACACATACTTAAATATTACATATTTAGAATAATCTTAATAAATACATACTGGTCAATCGACTGTCCATTGCAATCCATTCAGAATTAAGCACTTGTGTAGCGTTATATCGTAGTCCTGGATCTGGTTCCAATAAGTGCTTCACTACAGATTTGCATTCGAGGGAAATAATACTCGCTACGCGCGACCTGAAGCGGTACTTTTTGCCCATCTGCTGCTCATACAGTTTACGCATACGAGTATCATCAAATGGCATCGATTTGTTTAACATAACAAATAGAACCACTCCCAATGACCACAAGTCCGTTGGTTTTGGTAAATACGGCTTTCCTCTCAAAATTTCAGGTGCTGCATAAGACATAGAACCGCAATATGTTTCGCTGAGAATTGGCTGATCCTCCTCATCGACACAGAATCTAGAGAATCCGAAGTCAGAAAGTTTTACGTTAAAGTTTGCAGTTAAAAGTACGTTTTCACATTTAATATCTCTGTGCGTTATCTCCAATTCATGAAGATACTGTAGACCTAGCGCGAGCTGTCGAAGCCACACTCGCGACTGGTTCTCTGAAACGCACCCGTGTTTCAAAATATAACCCAGAAGGTCCCCGTTTTCACTGTATCGCATAAAAATATAATATTTAGTTTTTCTTTGAAATATGCTATGTATGTGGATAAGATGGGGATGGTTCAAGTGGATAAGAACATCTATTTCACGGGGTAAGAATTTCACGACGAAATCTTTAGGAGCTTTCGATGTTTCTATTATCTTGCAAGCAAGTGTAATCTTATTAGACTCGTCCTTTCCAGAGTATTCAGTCAAATAAACCTTTGCGTAAGCTCCTTCTCCTACGTATTTTATGAGTTTATAGCCTTTCGCAGATAATGTATTTTCTTCGGATGGAGAACTTTTCAAATCGGTCATGATAATGTGAACCAAGTGATAAACATGAGTTTTCCGTTTTCTTTACACCACCGCCCGAAGTACTTCTTGGGCCATTTGACCAGCTTCCACCAGGAGGAAAAGAGAGCATTTTTATGTGTTGATATAGTTACATTACTGAAATTTTATATTATTCCCCATAAGCTGTTTGTTGACAAGGCTTTGACTCTGCCTTGTCACTCAGACGTAAAGATGTATGACGCTATATTTCTTGAACAAAGAAAATATTAAGCAGATAAAGGAAGAGATAATTTTAATAAAATGTTAAAATAATAAAATATTTTTTCTAGTATTCAGACAACAAGACGGTTCCACCGAAAGCAAATCTTGGCTCCCCCTCGCTTCACTGTAACCACCGCACCTCACCATATTAAGTCACCTCACCACTGCTACGCGTTACATGACTATAATAATTACATATACTCTATCAAGTTACTGATTAACTATGACATGATCAAATCAAAACAAGAAAGTTTATCATCAGTCTCTTTATTGTAAACAAATTTGCATACACAAATAAATAAAATTATATTATGTACTTCTCAAATCAAACAACGGAAAAATAAATTATCTAATGTTCTAAATGTCCTTAAGTTACATTAATTCGTACTTATATCATAGGAACAACATAAAATATAACTAGAACACGATCCGATCGCACGATATCTACGTCATTCTTATCTGCTTTTAAAATAGTGGTGTAAGCTACAGGGAATAGCTATACTCATTTATTACTAGACACCACTAAAAGAAATTGAGATTAAAGTGTGTAAAATTGTGATTAAAATTCATGTATTATGATATAACACTTTTATAACACATTTTCATGATGATCTTCATCATTTATACATGATGAGATAAAATAAGAAATTACACTTGCAACTGCTTTTTGGATAAAAATTCACCGGCAAGTGATATTCTCTCTAAGAAGGACGGTGCTGGCGTCAACAGTAGTTGATATTGATCGACGTGTGGATGATCTGGATACCGTTTCTCCTTGCGAATTCTCTCCAGCATATGCTGAGGTTCGCATTTCGGCCTGGCCTTCCATTCCGAACTAAGAAACTCCTGCAAAACTTTAGGCAATATTTTGAAAGCCTTCGTTTTCGTGTCGCTTGCCAATATTTTTTCCATTTCTTCTGGTTGCCGTGGAATTATTATATCATCAACTTCTACATTTGATTCCTCGTCTGTACTATTCTCAGGAGTAGCATTGGTATTTTCGTTGTCTTTGGGATTATTTTTACTATTATTATAAAATCTATGAATTCGTTCTTTCACTATGTCGCTTAGATTGGTTTCGTTTTTCACTTTCTCCCTTTCTGTTCCATCAATGTTCACATATCCAGTCCTTGTTTCAGTTTTGATTAGTACTTGATTCTGGTCTTGTTGAACAACATTATCAGAGTCATCTGTAGTATTATTTTGAGTAACATTTTGGTTGGATTCTAAATCATTTTGGTGTGTGCCTTCAGTGGTGTTCGTAATATTTTGTTGTTTAATTGTTGTTGCATCAATCATTGTCATAAATTGAATATTGTCTTCTTCTTCCAAAATCTGGTAAACTCTATGTACTTCGCTTATGTTTATTCTGGGAACAAAATACATTACAAATGTACTTTAATGTATATTTTTTACATGAAATATTACTTAACTGTAAGTCACTAGTTTGGGGTCGCTTTTCCTTATAATAAATTACAAAATTATAGAAAACAATGTGATATTTGGAGTATCTTGCAGTCTCTCATCATTATCTCTACTCTCAGTTATTTTAGTATAAGAAATAAATGTTTTATATAAATAATACTTCGAGAATACCTTGTGAATATAAAGACTTAGTTTTTAAAGTATGTGTCGCGATCTACTGAGGACTGCAAAGTTTTTTAAAAAATATATAAGAGGATCACGCAGTTTAAAAAAAACATAATTCAGAACTTACCCCTGTCTCGCTTCATGACAACAATAAAGCATTGTGGGATCAATGGGATGAGCTTCAGTGTTAAAGATGTACCCGCCGACATCCACGATGCATTCGCCATTCGGCGTATTAATCACTTTTCCCTTCACACCGGGATTGTGTATAAAATTGTCTGGGTCAAACAACAAATACAAATACTTCGTTGTTTCCGCTAGGAAAAATGATTCCATACGATCTTCCTTCCGGTGATCGCGAACATCTTTTATCTGAAAATGCAATATATTTCATAAAAGAGGAATATAATCAATTTCTTACAATAAGTCTCATGACGCGTCCAAGGAAAGGTTGCAGGTTTTTTAGGTGATGAATTATATTTAATGAATTCCATTATGTATATCATTTTCAATAATGATTAGATATAGGTATTTAATGAATATTATTAGTTATTACCTAAGCGTCTAAATGGGTACCATTTATAGACATAGTTGTATGCGTGTGAATTGTCGTAAGTGTGCGAGCGTGCGCGTGGCGTACGTACGTAAATAGAAACGTAATACAGTAACGAGTCGCGTCGCGATAGTAAATTGCAGATATTAGCGGGACGAAGGCAGCGCGGGACCCTCCTGGCACCTGTCCGGTGTCCGCTCTCGTCCGTCTCGTACATGGCGCAGTTAGTGTGCCCTTACGTTACGGAGTGTATGCTAACTAAAACTGCGCGCCACAACTTCAGAACGGACTAGAAGTTTGGCGCCGACTATACGTTTGTCACTATATATTTATTTACGCGCACGCGTGTGTAGCGCCTGCTTGTTTATGTGTGTGTGTGTTTGTGTGTGTGCGCGCGCGCGCGTGCGTGCATGCGTGGGTGTGTGTCTGTCTCTGTGTGTGTGTGTGTGTGTGTGTGTGTGTGTGTGTCGTGGTTCTGTGTACATGCGTGCGTGCGCTCTAGTGCGTGTTTGCTGCGCCTGCGTGTGTGCATGTGTTTGTGAGCGTAACGTGTGCGCGGTACCGACCGTGGCGTACCCGCAGGGCGTGCGCGCGCTGTGCTGCAGGCTGCGCAGCACGTCCTCGGCCATGTGCAGCAGCACGGGGTCGCGCGTGGCGCGGTACAGGTACATGATGGACTCGGCCAGCTCGGGCCGCAGCGGGTAGCTCTCGCGCGCCGCCGCCGCCTCGCGCGTGCCGAAGTTGTACACCTCCGGCGTGAAGCCGTACTGCCGCCACACGCTGTGGTAGTTGTGCAGGATGCGCATCGCCGTGTCGCTCTCGCCTGGTGTGACAATTATATTTATCACATTATGATAGAAAATTTAAATAAAGGCAAAGTAGAGGATTATAAACCCACGTGATTAATATTGGCTAAACCACTTTTCGCTTCACTCGCGCCAGAAACATTACTACTATTAACATTGAATATTTATATTACGAGATAAATAAATAAATTATTGCATCTATTTTTAAGTAGCATGATAAAATTATAGCTTAAAAACATACATTAGTAAAGATTACTCACTCCTAATAAGAAAATGTAACCAGTTATGAGAGTTAAAATAGTTGCATAAAAAGTTTTGCCATGTCTCCATGCAAAAATGTCCCTAAAATATTTGTAATACTTACTTATTTATTATATAAATTGCGCAGTATTAGTAATTTGTTCGTAAATTTTCACTAAAAATGTTTTTTATTTACCACGAATCCAAAACAATAACTGACAAATCAGCCATATGGCTCCATCAATTTCAAGGCGGCAATATCTTTACTTAGCAAAGCTTATAAATCAGACAGAAATCTACAAGAAAGACATATTTCATAAAAATGGAACTGACCAATTAAACTGAGCACTCCTGGCCAGTAGGACTCCAGAGATTGAAACACAGGTAGTGTGACATGACCTCGCAACATTGTGGCCCACACGTACCAGTCGCCCTTCCTCAAGTACTTTTCAATCACTTCCTTTGCCTCCATAAACATAGACATTAGCTCTGGTCTTTCTAGTAACAATGCTCCTAGAATAGAAATACAGACAAACAAATATAATAAATTAAATTGCATATAAAAAGTGTTATGTATTAAGATTTCATATAAATAGTGATTGTAAAACATGTAGGTAGGAAAACAATTATGAATAATGGGTTTAGTTTTTGCTTGTCAAATCAACTGGAGTGTTTCATTTTAAAAAGTATATTAGTTTTTTAAAGACAAGCTTGAAAATAGTGGAAATAGGCATAGAAGTGCCTTATTAACACGCTTTTATTAGCTTGGGTTGTACGTTTGTATGTATGTATGTACATAACAGTAATTATCAAAAACCGATGACAATACACGATTTTAATAATTTTGTACCATTATCCTTATCAACATTCTCAGGATTAACGATTTTCGAGGCGAGATTTTTCAAGCACCTTCAGCAAAGTTCATTGCAAGTTTAGATTGCAAATAATTATTGCTTTTTAGTTTCAATAGGCGTAATTGTTAAAGCGTGATTTTTAGTTTAGACAATAATAATGTTATTTCCCTATAACTCAAATGTTCTGAAACACATCATATACACACAAGCGTGTTTTTTAGTTTTTTGTTCTTGTACACCACATGAATTCACAGGCTCAGGTGACATCTTTTTAAACTGATATTTAAGAAATCTTCCATTCTTTAAATGATTCTTCCACACATCAACATGGAAGACAATTGCTACAAGAATGCACAGACACACTATATGTAAAGTGTAATGATGTTTTATTTTTATCATACCTTTAACTAAGTATTCATAATAGGAATCAACACCTCCCCCTATCCCAGCATCCTGTGCAGTCCATCTGCCAGTCATCACATCAATGTGGTTCCCCAGGAGACCAATTGGTGATCTGTGATGATACAGTGCCTTTAGAGCATTGTAAGCTACCTGAAAATATTAAATTAATGCAGTTTTTTAGCATCTTAATTCACTTTTTTTATGAAACTTAGTTAATAAAAATATTGTTTTTAATATTTTTATTAACTAAGGTTGAATAAGTTTTATTGTACAAACAAGGCCACCATATTTATTTCTGTGTTACAAAAACTATGTAAGCTGCTGTTTTCTGGTTTGTTTGTTGATGCTAAGGAAAGGGAGTTTCTAATATGTTGCTTTAACTTAATCTTTATAGCTTTTCTTCAAGATCTCAGACAAAAAAGAGTCCTTAATTCATGGAACTTAGATTAAAGTCCTATGTTATATGGGGTTGGTTATAGATGTTCATTGGCTGCAGTGATTACTTAACATCAAGTAGACAACATGTCTATTTCTATTGCAACATTACAACTTCGGGTACATAAAAACAATCAATCAATACCTCTTCATACAATGGATCTCCTGTCAGTCTACTTAGAGTTCCAAATTCAATGATGAAGGTACCGATTCCAGCAGTGCATGTAACTGTAGTTTCACCTGGAGGGACCCCTGAGCGGAGATTTATGGTGCCATAAGGCATACCGGTTGTGGTGTCAAAGGCCGCTATTAACCTTTGAGCCACATCCTCTGCGAGGCGCAGGAGAGGACCATTGCATGGCCAGCCTGGCTCTAGTTTCATGCCTGTTCTGTGAAATAGAAGACAAGTTCTTAGTATCGTATTAAGTGAAAACATAAGTGTAAGTGCAGTATAAATTCCATTTTTATTTATTCTGTGTTAAAAATGAAAGTAACATTATCTGTGTGTTACAAAAGAACTATTATAAACCATTATTGTCACTTTCATCTCATGAATTTGACTAAATATAAGAAATAAATATTCTTGAATATATTTAATTCATTTAATGCTGTAATTATACTTAATCTGACTCTGCATACATAAGGAAAATTATAAAAACTTAAAGGAGATTAAACAAGGAAAAAAATACTGCTATGTGTTGGTGTGTATATTAAATAGATTAACTTACTTGTGGGACAGTAAATGGGCACTCAACAAGCCTCCGACAATTCTAATATTCGTTTCAAATACTGATACATTTATGTCTGCATCAAAATTCTGCTTTTCCAGTACTATGTCCACTACCCTGTTGAATTCAGTGTAGTTGCCCATGATCACCAGCATGTCCAGGGCGTCTATGAGCGTCAGAGAGTAACTGCCCCAGGTGTCCACTCCATCACAGCTTAAAGGCCTCAACTCATCATAAGGATAAGCATATTTCAAGTAGCTATCGTAAGCGTGCTGAAACATATCCCTAACCTCCTCTCTGAAAACAAATCACTTTGGTATAAAATTGTACCAACTGTAACCATCGTAAACTTAAGAATATATATCTCTTATGTTCTAACAAAAAATATATAGCCTCACCTTAATTTTAAAAGGTCTTCTTTCGTATATTCCCGTATAGTATAACAAATCTCACAGCCACAAGAAAGAAATAGCAAAATAGTAAACAAACGCATATTCATTTTGTTTATTTTTATTATATGACACAAAAATTCTGTTTTGAATAATTAAATTATAAAATGTCACACTAATTAATTAACGGCGTGAAGTGGTAAATAATAAATATTAGTATTATTTACAACATTTTAAATGGATTGAAATGTCACGTCATTTTTTTTATATTAGAGGCTAGAGGTGTTCCACTTAAACATCGGAACGATCACTTTAAAAAAGACTGCCTTAACGACGATGACAAGATCTTGTCACAAGATAGAATTATAAATTTCACAAAATATACTATATTATATGGATAATTCATATTATATCTACTTTTATGTTAAAACACTGCTATAAGTTTTGGCATAAAGAATATTAAAAGAAGAATAAGAATAGAATAATAACTATCATTTCTGTTTCACCACTGTCGCTTAGGTTGCCAATTAGAACCTTATTACATTTTTTTTCGAAACTGATGTCAAGTGACTTTAATTCTAAGTCCGAGTAAAATAAAATAAATTTAGAAAACTAAATGTTTTATTTATATTTATTAATCTGTAATGCACCGTTATTATTTAATTGTACGTAAGGCAATATAGCTGTTATTGTTATGAAGTATATAATGAAATAATGAAGAAAACAATGAGTGTTTCATGCAACAATTTATTTCTTAATTATAATTTGCGGATATATTAATACCTATATTCAGATTTTCAGTCCAGTGAGATTTTAATATTGATTGAATCTATGTTTTTTTTTACATTTTTTATATATGAGGAAATAATCTGTGTCTATTTGTAAACTGTAACGATCGACTATAGATTATAGACTATTTTAGAAGCATTGTATTGGCTAAAATTTAAAATGGCATAGACAGAAGAGGAGAGTAAACTGCAACAGCTGAAAACAGCAAAATGTCTGTTGTCCGTTGACGCTTGTTAGCGTTTTTCGAGGGTGATTTCGAAATTAAACAACGAAACTTTTAATAACTACTCTCAATATTGTAATAAAATGTCTGGCTAATAGGTTCCACACACGTATTTCCGTTTGGAGATCAATTTTCGACCGAATCATCCCGCGTATTTGCCGATCTGATACAGTTGTTGTGTTTACGGAAGTAGAAAGGAAATGGCAACGTTTAGAATTCACGAAGATCAAGAAAATGCCTCCTTGGCTCTCAGAAAAGACAACGCAGACATATATTCCGCCGCCACGCAACGTCGGGCGCTGGGTGACCTCAGCCAGTTCGCCTGCCATCAAAACCGGAACGTGAAACTTGTAAGTTTGTTTCTTGTTATTATTCACGTGTTGTTGGTTATGTTTTTCTAATATTTGCTCGTTTTAGCCGGGATTAACGAATGGACCGACTAAAGTTCAAGATGAGAACAGAACGGTGCGTCAAATTAAGAACGAGAAGAACATTGTGCCTCCCGTGGCTCAGTTTCGCGCGTTCAGCGTATACGAGGATGACACTGAGGTTAAGAAGCGGGAGCCTTTTAAGCCTTATGTAGCTAAAGAAACCAGAAAGGACAACTACTTTGTAGCCGCCGCAGAGAATGCTAAAGCCCTCTGCGCTCAGGTGGAGAAACAATCAGATCGGCCCAAAGATGGACCTGAGCTTCGGTAAGTATTTTGGGTATCATACCAGTATATCTATGACAATAGAATACATAGTCTTTTTTTATAACCTAAAATGTATATATTCTCTAGTTATTATTATCCTGCTAACTACTTGTAAAGTTAACAGTTATGTGGTAGTCATGATCAACAATAAACATTCACTATTATTTATCTATCAGAATCTTAAGCTTGACCTTTTATGTCTTTTCGGTTATAAACTAGGCTCACGGTGCAAGATAAGAAAGATGTGGAAAAGGAAGTTGTTGTGGAATCTCCAATGTCCATAGTGGACTCAAGTATTCTGTCCATGTCAATTTCTAAGAATGAGAGCCAGATTCTAGAAGAAAGCCTCGATGATGAAGATGCTATAACTGCACAGACTGATAAGGAGATGTTCTTCCATGTTGTAGAGTATCGCCAGGACATCTATGAGTACATGAAAGAGATTGAGGTTAGTATGTTTTGCATTGTCCATTTTTTTGTTTGTATGATGTGATGTGATACTTTGACATTTGTATCTAACTCCACATTGAACATGGTTTCTATCTGTTGTTAATTAAAGAAAGAAAGTAAGAAAGAAAAATACTTCACTTCAAATATACACAAGCACACATCAATACAAAAAAAAAAAACAAAAGAACAAAAACTTATGATCTCCTACATCTTAAGCTTTTATTCTTTTGTTTTTTATATATCCCTATATATAAAAAAAAAAACGGGTTAAAGTTACAGATGTGTCTACTATCTATCTAAATATACCACTATCTAAATATTAGGATTACTTCATATGGAAGGCAGTAATTGCAATTAACATGCCAAGACTACTATTAATGCCCCTATAAGCTGCTTAAAGTAGGTCAAGGCGTTTGCATTTGAAGATACCATTTTTACAGTGTAATGAATTAGATAAATGATAAATTATATGTACATTAATCTATATTTAGTAATTTATGTAAATTTGTTACTGGTTCAATTCGCATGAGATCATTGAAGTACCTTTTTTTTCTTTTTTGTTTATATTTGAGACTAACAATAAAGCACATTAAGACAGTAGTCAACATCGCCTATGGACATTTGCAACACCAGAAGAGTTGCCAATGCGTTGCCAGCTTTGAAAGAGAGCTCCCTTTGCACCTTTTTTGAACCTCCTTTTAATAAACTAAGTTCAAAAAAGTACTCCTCTAATTATCTTTACATTTTTTACTTCTTTTACTTATTGAAAAATTTACACTATTGTGAATGATAGTCTCGTGATTGAATCTGCCACTCAACAGATGTGTTTAAGGTTGATGTCTTACATACACTCTTTAGAAGTTTCAAAGTTATTTCGGTAGTATAGCTTTATTAACACTTTCTATAACAATGAAGGAAAGCAATTATTTATAATTTAATCTATGGACCGTAAGGCTCTGTTTTACTTACTGTAGTATCAATAATAATGCCACAGTATTTTTAGCTATAAGTCTGCTCTAACTTGACAAGAGACTTAACAAGAGCCTGACTGACATATTATGCTACTGTTTACAGATCTATAACCTATAATGAACCTGTTCATTATAGGTTATAGATCTGTAAAGTGACCTGTCACTTCTTCTATTGTAGTTTCTTAGAGGCATGTCTTTTTTGTTTGCTCCTTCTCAATTTAAAGAAACCCTATGGAACACTATAATATTTTCATAACAGGTAAAGAACAGGGCCAACCCACGCTACATGCGCAAACAGCCAGACATCACCCACATGATGCGGTCCATTCTCATTGACTGGCTGGTGGAAGTGTGCGATGAGTATAAGCAGCAGAGTGAGACACTACACCTCGCCGTGTCCTATGTGGATAGGTTCCTCTCATACATGAGTGTTGTCAGGACCAAGCTGCAGCTTGTGGGCACAGCGGCTACATACATTGCTGCGTAAGTTGACTATTTATATTTGTTTAAAAGAAACAATCATGATATAGTTTACAAGAAAACTTTACAGGTTTTCACAGATATGTTGCACTTGAAACCAATTTTAATTTTCAAACAATGTAATAACATTTAGTACCAGTATTGACATGTAAAATTTTTAGAAAGTGTATACGGTGTAATAAGTTAATGATAAAATCAATTATTTTTTTGCAGATGTCTTATATTCTTTGATATCCAGATTATAATTATGGTTTTTTATATAGCATACTTAACAAATAGGCACAAACTTGTATTTATATTAAGGCTAATAATCTTGAAATTTGTATTTACATATACAAATGTTAAAGAAGCGAAAACCAATCAAATCATCTTACCAGCAAGTTTGAAGGTTAATTCACAAATTGAATAAGTGCAAATTGAACTAATAAATGATATATTTCTTAACAGGAAATATGAAGAAGTCTATCCGCCTGATGTGTCCGAGTTTGTGTACATCACAGATGACACATACACTAAACGTGAAGTGTTGCGTATGGAGCACCTCATTCTGAAGGTGCTTTCCTTCGACCTGTCCACACCTACTTCACTGGCCTTCCTGTCACACTATTGTATTTCCAACGGCCTTTCAAAGAAGATGTTCCATTTGGCAGCTGTAAGTTAATGTTATGTTACTGTTTTGTGTATTATATTGTAATTGTTATTTTTACAACAAAATTATTGATAAATTGAATCTTTAGTAATTTGTAAATCTTGATTTGGCTTTCTCATCTATTTACGTTGATGGGTTGAATTTCTAATCTCTAGACATTTCATCAAAACGTCCACACCATTTCATCAAAACTCAGCAGTGCTTTACGCTAAACATAGGCATGGCGTGATATATACCAGTCAAACCAGATGGTCCAGAGACCATTATTGGAATTGAATATGTGTGTCTTTGTCGTTGCTTTATACCATTTTTTTCATAATATGGGAGTAGCAAACAAGCATGCAGTCCACCTGATGGTAAGTAGCTACTGCCGCCCATGAACATCTGTAATCAACCCAGATAGGATGAGATGTTCCTACCTGAGGTCGGCCACAGAATCGCTGCTACCCCTGAGGACTAAGCTGGAACGCTTCGGAAAAGTATGTCTCCCTTACCACACCCTTCAAACCAGAACACAGCAATGCTTAACACTGCTGTTATGAGGCAGAAATGTGGCAGTGGTGCCGCCGGAGTCGAACCACAAAGGGTTCTACCAACTTCAAACCAGTGTAGGGCGTAGTTAACTACAATTTGTCATCTATACTCTGATTCATAATTAGGTGTCCAAAATGTAAACAAATGTGTTGACCTATCAAGAAAATACGTTAGAAATAGTAGTTTTTATTTTTGTCGATATTAAAGTAATACAACAATAATAAAATAATAATCTAAATAAATTAAGATTAATTCACATTTTCTAATATTTATATCACCTCAATTTCGTTCCATACAGTAATTATAATAAAAAACAAAGTTTATGGTAGAAAATTAAAATGTGATCATGGTAACACAATCGGAATCCAAGACATTTCTTGTGCTGTCATTTTTAAGTTTCGTAACTGATATTATTCATTTTCGTGATTGTTATCGAACTCTAATGTTTTCTCGTTTACATAACGCGTTTGTTAAATTGTGTATATTTGTTAAATTTTCGTTTTTTGTTGAGTTTGTTAAAGTTTTAGTTTCTTGTTAATTTTGACAGTGACATTTCTTTGTTTACATTTTGGACACCTAATTATGAATCAGACTATAGTTACTAACTGTGATTAAAAGTTATTAACTATATGTAGTTATGATTACATTGTAGTTACCTACTTGTAATCGTAACATAACTTAACTAAAGTAATCAAACTATATGATGTAGTTATTAATTTGATTGCTGTAATCTAGTAGTTATAACTACTGATTATTTGAATTCTATGGACTTATATTTTGCAATGAAATAAAACGTGGAATAAGAGTACAGCCTGTACAGCCACCTGAGTTAAAACCGGAAGGTGTGGGTTCGATTCCTGCCTATGGTCTGTTTGGTGGTAGGACTTACTGCTACACTCTCGCTCTAACAGGCTCTTAACTAACTACATAGCAAACGACAAGTAGGTACATGAACGACTCGCGCTCGTGTATGCGATTTTTAAAGGCCCAACATCATTTTAAATATGTAGTTATGAAAATTAATCACGTAATCGTGATTGCAACTACAATTAGTAGTTAGTAATCAAAATGTTTAACTACTTTTTACGATTACTTTTTGTAATCTGTAGTTATAATTACTGATTACTATATGTAATCGTAGTTAGTAATCAGTAGTTAGATTTCATTTTGGCCAACACTGCTTCAAACCATGTGGTGATATTCCAGTACATAGCGGAGCTGAGCCTGCTGGAGGCGGACCCGTACCTGCAGTACAAGCCGTCGCTGATCGCGGCGAGCGCGCTGGCCACGGCGCGCCACTGCCTGCTGTGCGAGCGCTCCGCGTGCGCCGAGCGGGACGCCGAGCGCCCGCACCCGGCCTGCGCGGCCGCAGGTACGGTTTACGTGCATGCTAGGTTTGGGGTGTATTGTTTTAGCCCCGTTATCAACTTTTGCTTATCAACTATTGAAATATGACGTCAGAAATATTTTTCTATATTTGTTTGTTACAAATATGCTCTGGCGGCTTAATTAGGACATTCGCAAGCGGGGATTACACATACAATAACTAACATTTAAACAACTGGAGTAACTTAATGTTCGTTTTTTTTTAGATTTCTGACACAAAAAAGTAATGTTAAACTTGAAAACATGACTTCTGTGCTAAGTTTAAAGTAAACAATGGGACATAACATGAATACATAACAGAACATAGGTGATTCCAAAGATATAATCTTAAGTTTTTGATTTTATAATAGTATTTTGTCGCTTCGTTAAAAATCGTATTGTCTTTATAAACGATTTACTATAAAGTATTTTTGTTAAAATTTTGAGTAAATGAACGTGAATTAAAGGAATATCTCCTATATGTGTTTCCAGCGTGGCCACCAGCGCTAGTGGCGTGTTCGGGCTACTCGCTAGCGGACCTGACGCCCTGCGCCCGCGAGCTGGCGCGCACGCACTCGCACGCCGCCCTACAGCCCTACCAGGCCGTGCCAGACAAGTACAAGAGCAACAAGTGAGTTTACTATAGCTAATATTTAACTTTAATGATATAAGAGATTGATGAGTTTTTACTTTATGTTGTGTGGTTGTAATGTTACAATATTATAAGCATCATTTAAACATTGATTATTAATAAGCAGTCATTACTATATTTCTTTCTATAAATAGTTGAATGTGGTCATGTGTACTCTCGTTTCTTAGCCTTAATAATGCTGTTCACATTTTTCATACATTTAAATGACACAATTTGAAACTTTAAACAACAGATTGACAGATACACGTAACTAGGTATCTTATACCTGCTGATATTTTGTTTCATGATATCCGTTTGATCGTAATGTAATATTTTGGGTTTGCGTATTGACTAGTTGAATTTTCTGTTATAACAAGGGCATACTTATAGAAAGTTAGGATTTAAAACACAAATACAAGAAACCATTCCACACATTTTCCCAGATTCGATGGAGTTTCAATAATCGAGCCGAAGCCGATGTACCCGGTGGCGAAGTACCAGCCGCCCGCCGCCGCCGGCGCGCGCCCCGCCGCGCCCGACGCCGCGCGCGCTACCAGCTAGTGACATCCTAACACCATCCGCTGACTTAATGCTATTGGACTGTCCATAGATCACGTCACACGAAAATCAAAATGTTTGCCCCCCTCCCTTCCAACTCACAAATATGTGACTTCATCCATGTCACATATTTGTGAATTTCCCCTTTAATCCAACCTCATTTAAACCTCAAATTGATTAATAGTTTCAATATTATCTTTATTTTCGTTTAATATTTTTAGTAAAATCTGCAACAAATGAAATATTTTTGAAAATTTACAAAATATCTAAACCTAATTACTGAACGGTATAACATTTATTATATTAATGAAAAATGTTAAGTTTAATCATATTGTAACACAAGTGAGAGTTTGCAATGTTTTTTTTAATTTATGGTTAACATTTCGCGTTTAATACTGTAAACGTTGACGTGTGACGTTATTGAAGCTTATCACTCCTCCAGTCCGTCGTTCCTTCCTCGAGCCCTCCCCTCTTAGCGTGTGACGTTGTTTATGGGTGGCTATTTACTATGGGATTGTTCCACGCAGTCCTACACCCCAGGGGCCAAATTAAATAATTTAATAAAAAAAAAGAATTACGGAATAAGTTACTGTAAGTACAACACACTGCTTTTATTTAAAGACTGAAGACACGTGTACGTTGTTCCACATCTTAGCCTAGATTTCTTAGCATTCTTAGAATTAACTGATACAGCATTACGCATTTATCACTTTTATTAACTAATTGCACGTATTAATTTGTATGGACTTAGAATAATAACAAAACAGGCTCAAGATAACACTATTGTTAATTAAGAGTATTGTAAGTTAAAGAATAGTTCCCTCATTATTTACCAAAGTCAAACAGGTGAATGTTGTATCTTTCTGTCGTATGTCCATACCTAGAAACTGAAAAAGAAACAAATACCGACAAAATAGAAGGATTTTCGTAAAATTGTATTTGTCAAGTATCTGTAAAATTCGACATTGTATGTGGTTTACCAAATACTAAAAAAATGTATGTGAAACCAAACAGCGAGTATCCTTTAAAACATGTAAGGTAACAACAAAATGTCAGGTTATCAGTAATTTCGAAACTGTTCAATTTTAAATACAATTTTTTCCACTGGAAGTAAAATGATACTTGATGTTTGTTATGTGTTTGTCAGTAGTTATATTGCTTATTATATATTATTTTATTATTTATAATATATGTGACTGTCCCTAACATGGTTATTCAGAACACCTTCGACATCAAAGTGATTCAAGCATTTCATACAATAAAATTTGTGTAACAAACTAGAAGATGCATGGTTTTTATATTATACCTAATAATTCGAATATTGTAACACGCATATTGAAAATTACATACGATTGTATTTTTTTAGTTTATCTCACAATCATTAAAGATTTTCTTTATAGTGATAATGTAACAGTGGTCGTAGATCAATATTTGGTAATTGAATAATTCGTTATGTAATTTAGATTAAGTATTTACTATATTTGATCACTGTGATTAACTTGAAAAAAAAAGTGGTTGAAAAATATGCCGCTTACCATTTTCTATCTATCATCACTGATTGCAGTGACTAACCTCAAAAGTTAATGGAAATATTCTTCATTATTTTAGATTGCGATAATTAGATTCGTTTATATCAAATAACTTTTCCATGCTATAAACATTGTTATAAATGCAACTATATTGATATTATAAAGTTTGTTAATTCGAACACGTTAATATCTTACATAATATAATGGACCGGTTCTTAATAAACGTTAACGTAAAAAGGTTTTTCGTGTTCAGTCTTATTTCTATTGTTGAAACATGTTTATTTTACTGAATCTGTATGTCGTACTTCATAATTATGATGTTTTTCCGTAGGGACTTATGTTATGAACAATTTAGCGATCATTTCTAATGCTGATTAGTAATACTTTTTTCATGTTTGTTAGTAAATTATTATTTTTGAGATATAAGGTATGTTTTGATGTTGATAAGTAGTTTTTAATGTAATAGAATCGATATTTTGCTCCAGTTTGCAAGTACCGATATTGGTAATATATAATATTGTAAAATATCTGTTTCTTTTTATTTATAACCCAATTTTATGGATTTTAAAAGTTAGCATATAATTTTTAATATGTTGTCTTTGTCAAAATCTAGCTACACAAGCAATCGCCCTTACGATTGTCATTTTTAAACAAAGAACAAATGATTGTTTACAACATGAATTTAGATTTAAAATTTCATTAATAGAAAAAGTAGTTTGTTGATTTAATAACGGCAATTTCATAGATTTAATTTGCCAATAATTTACAATATACGACAAATACAGAAAATGTTATAAACTGCAGTCAAAGGCGTTATTCTGTATGTAAGGTGCGCATAGTGCATACAAGCGTACGAGCGCGTGCTGTGCCATTACCTCGTTAAGGCGGTTCCTTTTGCTTGTCATCATAACATTATTCAATTATTAACGTTATTATGTGTAAATGTTTGAACTTTCAGTCGGGAAAGTAAATAGGTAGGTAATACAAAAAGTTAAGTATTATTGTAAGACATCGGTCTGTAATTTATTAAATAAATAAAATAGTTATGCATGCAAAATACACCTGGAGAAACCAAATAGTGGAATTCCACTATTTGGTTTCTCTAGGTGTATTTTTTCCAAGGTAATAGTAACACCTAAATCGATTTTGATAAGACTTATGAACAATTTGTAGTTGATAGAATATTATTTCTTGGGAGTTGTAATTTCTTTAAAACAAGAAATATAATTTTTAATGTTAGATAAAAATCTTAAATTGTCATAGTTTCGGCTTATTAGTAAATTGGTAAGTATAAAGAAAACAAAACGTGTTTCGTAATTCATATATTTCGAATTCAAAAATATTTCATTCTATCACTTCAATTCGTCGATGTGCGAGGTTCTTTAATATTTGTACTGTACCTTGACTTATAGTCTCTAGCATTATTAAATTAACTAAGATGAATGTTTCTCTTGCGTGTACACGTTGCCCAAGCCTTTCTTAGCTGCTCCTGGACCTGTAATAAAATAAATAGTACTTAAATAAAGCTGTTAAAATAACGAGAACATAAATAATATTACACTTTTGGGTAAAGCTCATTCCCCGTTATAACAAAAAAGTCCAAAAATAGCGCCCAGTACTTGTATTTTTTCTCCTTATTATGAAAGAGAAGAACTCCTTGAATCACTTTCTACACATATAACATCTGATCTGAGTTACAACTACTTTCGATATGACATCGATTTTGTATTTTTTTCCGATTTATTATGTGCATATGTTATCAATTCAGTATCATTGTGGAATGATTTTGTTTATTTGCTGAAGATGTTTGTTGATTTTACTATCACAAGTTCGACATAAAATTAAAATCTTCATAAATAGTTTAACATTATTTCAAGTCACTTTTAAGTTGACAGGAAATATTCTGAAAGTTTAGTACTTTCGCTAAACGCGTTATAAAATGCAATTTATTTAAAATGAAACTTAATCGCCTATACTTGCGTAACTTCATAAAAAGCTTGTCCATTTAAAGGACCTAATGCTAATTGCGGTTTGTAGAAACCGTATTTGAATTTACGGCGTGCGGGCGTGCGTATGGAATTCTAAATAGCATACAGCTGCCGACGTATTCGCGGTTGCGAGGTGTAACTCCTCGCAGAAATTAAAATGGTTGCATTTTAAGAAACATGTCTTCCTTATACAAAATGCAACTGTTTTCATGTACTGCTTACTAGTGGAATGCTCAATTGTTTAAGTATATGATAGAGGTAATTACTGATAGTCTCAAATAATATGCATAATTTTCAGAGCGCGTCGATGGCCTAGGCAATTAAATGCAACTTGCTCCACTGACTACTAGATATTATTAGTGTTCAAACTATTCAACTCCCTATCTGTAGTTTTTGCAGTGACCAAACGAACAACTAAATATCTTCGGGTACGACGATAGTAGGTGAATTATCAAAAACTGTTCAACCGAATAACAGATTTAGCTATAATATTATGAAATATGCACGAAACTATAATTTACGGCATGTATCCGTTTCCTGTTCGGTCATAAATTTATTAGTATCATAGCTTATAATTTAGTTCTATTTAAATGGTCATTGTTAGTATAGGTATAGTCCGCGCTAAACTGCTAGTCCGGTCTGAAGTTGTTGCGAGCAGGTGAAGTCATACAATTTGCTATGGCGACGCGATTCATTTCTATATTCAAAGCGGACTAGTAGTTTCACGGACTATACCTACTGCTTATAAGCACAAATAGCATAACATGGCGCGTTCCTAATCCTCGGAAAAGCTCGTGAGAAATGAGAATAGCCCGAGCTTCCTAATAACAACACGCTAATTTATTGAACGGCGGTGTTTATAAACAGGGTTGTGATATTGGCAAGTACGGGAACATGCGCAGGTCGGCTATTTTAGGCGAAATTTCCAGGAAGCCATTCCCATCTAAGCCGCAGTCGTTCCCGCTATCCGAATGTGATTTAACCTTCAAACGTTCGCCAATTCTTTATGCTGTCTGGTGCGCGAGACGACAATTTAAATCTTATTTGCGAACGAGAGCCGTCGGTTTGTTGGGCCTGGGACGCACTGTATAAACATAATAAATCATTTGCCTTTCAGTCTGAGTGTCGCGACGATATATTTAAAGCATGATAAGGGCTGGACTTAAACGTTCCACGCTTCTCTTGACTTGATTGATGTTGGGACTCAGTACATTAATATTACAAGACAGCAAAATTTATTGTTGCCGATTTAAGAATGAACTATCGGCTCAATTATTTACCGTTGCTTTTTTAATTAAGGAATAATTCATAATATCATTTCAATTAGTATGTAGTTCAAGCGTAAGAACGTCAATTTCTATAACACAATGCATATGTATTATTATATTCCTATTATAATTGTGTAAAGGCACCTTCCTTATTGTAGTTTGAATTAGTCTTTAAAAATAAATAATTCTAACCCGACAAATCTTTACCTGCTAATCAATGTTAATCCCGTAATTTATAATAGGAAATATAAATTACATTAAAATATAGAAATAACATGGACTACTAAGTACTCGTTTGCATTTTATTATGTCATATTCATATGAATATTTGAAATTTGTTTTATAATCACGTTGCCTTCAGTTGGTTAAAGACTTGAATTTCGAAAAACGTTCGATCACTGCTTAACAATTACTGATTACGCACTTTGCATGCCAAGAGGACGGCGGGTATGAACCCGTGAACCCACCACTTCCGCAGCCCCGAAAGGAAAGGAAATTCACTAGTCAATTTGCAATTCTGCACGCAACATTGATATTGTTCGGGCCGTTTCTCATGGTTTTATGTTCTGTTTATTATTAAATGCAAAACACTGCGCTTCCGAAATAGGGTCTATTGTCTTTACAATAATAACGCGTCAGGTAAGGTGGGAGAACTTTACTCGGTTGCATCAATGCACTTCTTTCTGTTTTATAAAAGTAGTGTTAAAACTTAAAATCGCTGTCAAGCCCTGGTTTTTAAGAAAACAAGCAAATCTTTCTATTTAGTTCTTAGGGATTGCAACGCACCTGAACGTGGCTGATATCAGTTAGAGCTTTAATAATTTCACGGCTTGATTAGAAATCTACTTACCATGACCGTGTTACTCCTGTTCTAAATTATAAAATAAAAAATACATTAAAAAATATACGCGACGAATAGATAACCTGTCTTCCTTTGGGATGTCTGCTAAAAAAAAGAAAAAAATACACGGCTTTTATCAATTTAAGTAATAGCTGATGGTGCTGTTTTGTTTAATGTATTTCATTTTGTTTATCTTAATCCGACTGACTGATATTTTTTCGTACGACGCGTCGGTTATTAGTATGTTGCCCGGCAACTAACAAGGTTGATATAATTTATGTATGTTTGCGCGCACGTCAATAGCGGTGCTGGCGTTTATGATAGATCGGCAATAAACAGTTTAGATTGGATGAAGTCTATTATTGACCACAAACATCACAAGAAGCTTTCGGGCCGTTTCCTGGCGCGGAGTGAAATGGGGCCGGTCGTGACGCACGTTTTTACCTCTCTACATCCGCTCATATTTATAGGGTTCAGATTTTTTCCGTATCCCACTAATTAAAAGTCGGGAATAGATGTATCGGAAGTCCATTCTTGGGTTAAATTATTGCTCCAATATGTTCCACATTCTTGTTTTCGTTTAATTAGAGGAAACATCTCCGGAAGAAATCTGTGTCGATAAGCCGTTACTAATCATTTTGAATGTTCATAGATTTTTATGTATGAACATGAAGCGACTGGTAAGCATGTTAAATGATTACTGCAGACAATGCTTCTTCGACTGATGGTAGCAACAAATTCGTGTTTTGTTTCAGTAGTAATACTCTATATTTTATGAAATTGAAGTAGTAGAATATATTCACAATAATCTCAAATGGTATTGAAAGCCTACTTCTTATCTACTTAAGCTGTATCTACTTCCGATCTGAATCAATACTAGGATTTCGAGTAATTTCTTCTTAATGTCAAGGATAGTTGTTTATTCTAACGTCTTTAAATTCTAAAGCCCTCTAACGGATTTTTAACGGATAAGTTATATTTGAATTGATACATAGGTGTTTCAGTCTTTCATTTGTAAGCTAAATATTAAAATTCTCACGTTTTATTTAGTACCATCAGCAATATAAACCCATTGTTATATCTACGTAGTCAAACTCAAATTAGAAAAATAAAATACCTGGATTTTTATGACATGTCGAACAAGGAAATGCGTGACACGGTCAACAGTGGTTAATGAGTGTTACAACATTCGTTGAACTATTAAAGTTCGTTTTACTAACACCATGATAACAACAACAATGGGTGTTGGGTCTGAGGAGAGAGACGTGAACACGAACATCACGACTTAACGTGACTCGACTTTGTTCTACACATAATAAAACCATACGTTAAGCTTTTGTTTCCATTGCATTAGTGTATTGACTTTCAGTTTTTCTTTATTTTTAAGTCAGTTTTAGATTCTCATCGTTTGAAACTGCTTTTATTGTTTTTTTTTTTAATTTTTTAAGTTATTTACACTTTTATAATAAATTTACCACGTAGGAATGTTTTTTAAGTTTGTTTTTAATACGTACGTACCTACTTAATGCCTCTCCCTTTGATCAGTGAGTGACCAAGGATAAAGATTCGTGTAACTACATACATAGCTAATTTAATTTAAACTTAATAATAGCATTTAAAAGTTAAATTATAGTTTTTACTTCGTTTTTTATTTATTCATATTTTTATTCTAGCAAATTCTATGTTAGTTTCATCTTTTACATTAGTATTTTATAAGTCATATGTTACTGTATCGTATCGTATGTTAATGGAAACCGCTTAGAAATTAAGGTGTAAGTAAAATCCTACTCGAAGACCGCCACTGATCCCTTATCCCACGACTTGCGTGCTCTGCACTGAATACCAAGTTTGCAGTCTGTTCCCAAGTAATACGTGTATTACGTATGAACTCCGTAGTTAGAAGTTACTACAGATCTCGAAAATAAAGGGTTGTTTAGAAATTGAATAAATTTTTTTTATTAAAAAAAATATAAAAAAAAATAGGGAAAATCTTATAGGGAATGCCCATGGGATGCTCTACAAGTTTCCTCAAAGACAGTTCGTTGAATAAATTAATTTCCTAAATACTCTTTAATTCTTAAATGCAATGCCTCCATAATGGGAACTCAATAAAAAATGATTTTTGTAATTTATATCTCAAAACTCACCTTTTATTATATCGATGTCGTAAGGTCAACAACCTACTAAATTGAAAGTCAATAAGGTTATTTACGTTTAATTGTCAAAAATCAGTAGAAATGCAGGAAGTGAGAGGCTTACCGGCGGCGGCCCGAGTGAAACCTCAGGAGCGGAAGAGGCGGCGGTGGCTTCGGGCGACAAGCTTGCATTACAAATTACTTCTTAATGAACGCACGTGCACGTCTACATTTGGCGTAGGGTAAACTAACCACCTAACTACCCATCTGTAGCGATCATCTATTATTAGTACCAGTCCTACATTGTTGGGGACACGGGCAACGCTTCTTATGGAATGTGAAGGTGAAATCAACCGATTTACTTTCTACCCGTGTACTAAATTTACGTCTTAACTTAGAATCGTCAACTTTGACGCGCGCGGGAATGAGAAGTGATCTAGTGCGAACGAAATAGGAATTTCTAAACGCTGCGATTTACATAACATTCAATACATAAAGTAAATAAATAGATATAATATGCTTCATACAAAAGTAAAACTCGAGTAATAATAGCACGAACGGTCTGGAAACATTTATGGCTGACTATCAACATTTTTTCAATCAATATTCCTAAGTGCATTTCAGTTCTGTTTACATAATGTCTGATCTTGAATAAACATTTTTCCTGTGGGTGTTTGAGAGCATATAAATCACGCAGTACCTAACTAAACGTGCATGAATGTGACCCCGGAGCGCGTACTGGCGGGAACGAGAGCAGCTCGGCTGTCGGCTAGTCGCCCACGCACGTTTGTATTTTAAAACCTACTGGCATGTCGCCAGGGGATCCTCGCTTACGACCTGGCCGTAACGAAAGTTATGAGTATACATGATAAACATTCCGCTTTTGGGATACCTTTTTTCGGTTAATATTTATGGTGCGCGGCGTGAAACGCTTATGTTGGCCTTTGTGAGCGTGTATTTAAAGGTTTTTAGTTTTACGTCCTCATACCAATATTATTAGTATGGGAAATTGTTTTCTTTGCTATTTTGAACCTATTTATAAATGTATGAAAGTAACTAAAACCATTTGCTAAATTAAGTACGTTGTCAAAGTTAAATGACGGTTATTGCATATTGTAGATATCGCGATTGCATCTACAGCATACATTATTTAAATTTATAACGTGACGTTACAATCCAAGAGGTGTTGTCGTAACATGGTAGAGTATTGAACCATTTCTTACCAAGTAGAGCATCTTTGCCGATGTGTATGTTGCTGTAGACGTGGTGGTCGGTGGGCACGACTGGCTCGGCCGGAGGTTCACCACCGGCCTCCATCAATTTCAGCTTTGCTGACAAATCATGGAAGTCTGTGGAAGAAATAATAATAAGTGCAATAATATTTAACAGAGTTATAATTTCTGTCGTAAGTATTATTTTTTGTTTATAATCACATTTAACGCTGTTAATGTATGATACTAACGTTTTCTAAATGTTACGAGTATTTTTGTAAGTTCGAATAAATGTTTATGTTTTAAATTTTATGAATAAACTACCTAATATATCCGTTAAAATAACGGAGTTTTTTTTAAACTGACTACTAAATCGAATTATACGAAAGTCTATGGCATAGAAAGTCTATGGCTCTATGCAGTGTCTACTCTATATTCATTCTAGTTTCGGTTTAAAGAACAGGACCAAAATAAAAAACCGTTAGCTATTGTTACAACGGCGGTCTGCCGCAGGTCAAAATTAGTAGTGCACATGTTCAAACAAACACGCATTGTTTACGCTCTCCCTGCTCGCGGCGCGTCTTCACGAAACCACCGCGAACCTAGATTTATGGCACGTTATAAAACTATTAAATTAGTACAGCTACATTTCTCCCTACGTGTGTGTGAAGTAAGTATACTATATTAATCACCCACATACATAGTAATTATGTAAACAAGTCATCAACTCTTAGACTTTAGACATATCGCCCTAATTTCTCTGCAAGGCCCTAATTTCTTTGAATAGTAATAAAAATTGCGAAATATGTTTATTTTTCATTATTAATGAAAATCAGCTTTTGGTACTACAATTTCATTCGGTTTATTGTAGGTACATAATTTAAGTACTAATATAATTTTAAACTTTTGTTTAGTTTCATGTAAGCCTACACAATGATACAGTGATTACAGTGATCATATTTGTAGTCAGATGACAAATGGCGGATAACCTTGTAAAAATTAACTATAAATTGAACGATTACGCTGCATATTATTGAAGATGTACTCGTGTTATTAATCGTTAATCTCTTGGTATTCAGTGCATGTCGCGAGTTTCGTTAGTTACCTACATACAAACAGACGTACCTTCGTACTTATTCTGATACATGGAGGTCGGCCGATCATCACCGTCCTGAATAAATAAACCGGTATTGAGCCACCCATATGGGCAACGTAACATGTTATCCGATTTCATTTTAGTTGTACTTGTGTACTATTTCTCATAACGGCAATGATTCTTTTGCTTAGTTTAATAAATATGCTTTTTTATAATGAGCGTTTATAAAGGGAGACGTTTGGGGGGACCGAACCCCCGCAACATACATAGACGAGAACAATTTTTTTAAAGACACTTTTTTCGCCGATAAGTTGTGACCATTTAGTTCAGACCTCCCACTTCGCAAAAGCAAGGAAAAAATATTCAAATAGCTTTTTTCGCTAATAAATTTCAAATCCATGCTACTTTTGAACCCTCTTTTTTATGTCATCATGAAAAGTATACCCACAATGCGTATTTGCGTAAATATATGACAATTATTATATAGGTTTGAAAGTGGTAGAACCCTTTGTGGTTCGACTCCGGCGGCACCACCGCCACATCTAATAACCTAATAACAACAGTGTTAGGCGCTGCTGTGTCCAGTTTTGAAGGGTGTTGTAAGGGAGACATACTTTTCCGAGGCGTTCCAGCTTAGTCCTCAGGGGTAGCGGCGCATTTGTGGCCGACCTCAGGTAGGAACATCTAATCCTATCTGGGGTTGATTACAGATGTCCAGGGCGGCAGTAGCCACTTACCATCAGGTGGACTGCATGCTCGTCTGCTACTCCATATTATAAAAAAAAAATATAAGTACTCTATTTTAGTCAAAATCTAGCAGCTAATTAAGAATACATAGAAACTTATTCTCGTTACGATTTTAATAAATATTTCACTGAAATTAAAAGTGTGATATTGTTGCATACTTTTATGTAGCTTATTTCGGTCTACTACATATATTACGTTTGTGTACTAGTTACTGTAAAGTAGTTAGGTACGAGTACATGTTTATACACGGGCCTGGTGGATCATAGCCAAAATTTGTTTATGTTTTCCAGCGTGTATACGAATGCGAATTAAGAGTTTTCAGAAACGTTTTTTGCAAGTCAGAATACGAGGAAAACATTAGGTTGTTTTCGTGAATTTGTAGTTGCCAGTTTGTTTTTATTACTACATTCGTTTTATATTAACTAATGGACATTCAGAATGACAAGACGTCGGACAACGAAGAATTGAAAGCTAATGTACTTATTTATTTAAAGGATGAAAAAAACAGTGGCGCCTGCTCAGTCGCGTGGTCGACCCTACATGACTCGGCCTCTATTTTTGTGAAAGTTTAGTGGTACCCTCATGCCTCGTTATTTGTAAAGGATCACTTGTGTAATCTCACTCAGGCGAAAGTTTGTACGTATGGATGTTTGACTGTCTAGTTATTAGTGCACACAGTTGCAGACCTACTTTGAAGTTTAATTTTAATTTAAAATCCGTAAAATTAGTTACGGTTAGTAGCTAATGTGCCCAAATGTGGGTACTTTTAACGATAACCGACATCTTGAGACGCCGAAAGAAAATTAAATTCTAGAGTTGGAACTTTACAAATAAGTTTTATTACGTCATGATGTCAGAGTCTAATGAAATAGCTAGTCTTGGCTAGTCTTCACGCTGACACAATAATTTATATATTTAATTTGTCACAATAATTTTATAAGTCTTTCGATGTCTACCCCATACCGCTATTGTGATTATTATCCATTTTATAGTTAACCTAAGTTAGGTAATTACTTATGGACAAGGGTTCCTTACCTGACTTAAGGGCTAGTTTTAGGACTTTCCACTGTCTCGCGTGATACACCGACAAGCTAACCACCACTATAAAGAAAACAACGCAGCCGCTCGCCGCTACAGTCAACGTGGAGGTTTGAATGTCCCATCCTGACACATCACCTACACTTTCAGTCACTTTATCGTAGTCCGTGTATTCCTCGTACTCGTCATCACTAGGTTCACTATCGTTCGTGGCATTGTAATTGCGGGCTGGTCTGTGGAAGGGCCAGATGCGTATCTCGTAGAGGGATTGGCACACGGTGTCGCGGTGCACCTCGCAGGGGTACTGCACGGCGAGGTGGCGCGGGTCGCAGCTCGTGCAAGGCAGGCAGGTGCCGAGCTGCCGATGCCACCAGGTGCGGCCGCGCTCGCACAAGCCCTGCACCGACGCGGAACCGAGTGCCAGCGCCGCTACTACCAGGTACAACCTCGGTATCCCACCTCGCATTACCTGTAACCGAACATGCGTCTATATAGTAGCTTAAGCAGGACATGGGGAGGAAAGTGTCCTATACAATATTTTATCACTTAGAAATAAGTTATTCTAAAATATAAGATACAGAAATTTCAATCAATCCGAGATCAAGCGAGATATACTCGTACCTAAGTTTTTTTTAAAGTCAACAATGGTCGCTCTATCGTCTTTTTTGTTTTTTCTATCACCTAGCCTAAAATTGTTCTATAATAAAAACTTCCAGCAACATCTTGTTGCGAAGATCCTTGATATTGTTGAGAGGTGAATTATATCCAGTGGATATCGTGTGCTATCAATTCACCTACGCGAGATTATCCAATGGAATAATAACCACTTATGGGCTGAGGTCATTGTTTAGTTCTACTATGAGCGGAATACAAAACTGTTGGTTTTATTTATAGATTTTGTGCAATTTGATCGTAAAAACTAGCGTTTGGTAGTTCGTACAGTTGTCTTGGATATCAATGATTCGGTTACTTATATGTGCTTTCGGTTACTTATATTTTAAATCTGTAGCAAGAAAAAAAAAACAATTAGGCGAGCTTTTTAATGAACTGAAGCTTTATTTGGACTCTCATATTGTTACCAAAAAAGAAGAAAAATTAAAAATAGCTTACAGCAAAGAACTATCTCTAATTAGAGGCTATAAGTTATAACTTAGAACAAAGAATCTAGATTATTCTTTTTTACTAACTCTGATATGTACTACATGTATAATATGTAGGGTCTTAGTAAGAAGCAGAGTGAACCGGCATTTCCAGAAATAACTGAGTAAATCTGGTAAACTAGCCAGTAGCCACTATTTAATACTGATCTAGATCGAGAAAAGCTCGTGTCAAAACGTGCTTTTACTTTGCATAGTTACGTCATAATCGCAACGAATTCCAATAAGATAAAATCATTTGTAAAATTGACATAGAAAGTCAACCGTGGCACCATAGCCGTTATTAACTTATTTTTAACTACTTATTACTAAACTTATTTTTAACTTTCTTAATTATTTTTGCCTTACAAGTCTGCTAAACTCCTGTGTCTCTTTAATCCGATGTATCGACCACACATCGGAAGTGGTAACTAAAACAGATATAGTAATAGGAGGGTTCTGATCTGATTTAGGCTCAAACATCGGTGAACCACTTCAGGTAGGATTCCAGTCCTATTTGCGGTTAGTAACAAATAGCAATGAACGATAGTGGCTGTATAACCTAACCCAATGACCTAACCTAAGTATCTGTTGCACGACTGTTTTATTTTTCGAAAAAAAAATCACAAAATATTACATAAAATAAGTAAGAAAATTATTACGATAATTATGGTAATGAATGTGGGAGAAGTGATATCTGCAATAGCTGCAAATAAATAAGTGCATTCAGTCTAGTGCTCATCATAATCCTACATAGGGTCATTATCATGACAGCACTGCGCGTATCAATTTAACGAACAGTAACTACATAGGTAGTTTAAATTAATATTGACTGTTATATCCAGTTAATTGGCCGCATTGATGCAAGCGGCGTCGTTCAAAGAGTGAAAATAAATTAAAAACCAATACAAGTTTTAATAGATTTTTTATACATATTATCTGTAGTTTAGTTATAATTAAAAGTGTTTATAGTAGGTCTAAGCAGTTTTTTCTACTTAGTAACGTTTTGATCTTTACATTAGTGAGTACCTAAAGTTTGTAAAGTTTTCTTAATTATCAACTAACGGTTGTTTAAAAGTGGTGACTCGTAAATTTATTTAAACTGCACCTTAATAGTATCTAATCATCTCAGACCAAATTAGGACCATTATGAAAGATGCTAAATTTTGAGCTTCTTACCTATGCTTAGTACCTACACAATAGATACTTAGCTTTTTGTTAAGAACTAAAACCAGCGGTTAACGGTTAAAGTAGCGAGGAAACTGATAGTTAAAATGTTAAAAGCAGATATTGCTGTATGTTTACAGTTAGAAAGATAATTTAGTATTTAATTACCTCTGAGCTCCTATTCATGTATGCTGTGTTTTCACAATAGTCCGCATCTCAAAATGCATTTGTTAGAATTTTCACTTTCACAAATTTCACATCTTCTATGCATGATTAGGATTTTTTTGCATTATAAACCGAACCGCAGTAAGTATATAATAGAGGTAATGTTTTTTTGAGTTTATCACATTGAAATAATATTTGTTTTCAGAGTAAATAAGTGAATAAAAGACCGATGTCGAGTTGGACGCGAGTGAAACACGGTCCAATTCGGTGTAGCGGTACGGTAACGCAAGTGGTTTGGTAAGGCCGGCTGGGGTGACCGCCGAGCGGCCGACTGAAGTGCGTGTCTGCTGTCTCGATACTAGACTGCACAGTCTCGACAGTCGACAGACGCGAGACTCTGTTAGATAGAGCGTGGCGATTCGCGACTGACGCGGAGCGGAGACTCCTTCATACAACGTACTATTTCTTACAAACCGCCCGCGGATTTCGTTAGCGTCGCCCACCTTATAACAAAGTAGTACATCTGTATAGTAAGTGTGTGTCTAAATACCTCCTCCCACGTATTCGTCTAGCTTCATTGCTTGCCACGTCCTCCTATTATTTGGAATCGTCTGTTAGTATAAGACCTCAGATGCTTTGATATCACGAAAGTCTAAGATACCTAATACGAATAATGTATTAATATAAATAAATTAATAAGGCATATAGATTTAAATACCTACCCATTTATCCCAAGAAAAACATAAAAGTACAAAAATGCCAGTCTTGAGTAGTTCTCTTTCTCTACCATAAAGAGTTGCGATATCCAGATAGTGTTTTCATAATTACCTATATCATAGGCCTATATCCTTATAGGCCTATATCCTTTGAGAGATGCCTAAGTAGGAACTTATGCATCTCTCAAAGCAAAGAATGAATGAATGGAATTTGGAATTTAACTTCTTATTTTAATTATAAGTGAAACTTAAGCACGGTGAATTGTTTCGAATTATTAAATTCATTTTTCGTTGCTGAAAACTTCTCATAGTGATTTGATTATCGGAAGGGTAAATAATATTTTACATTTAAGAGAATAGAAGTCTCTGTAATAATTTTAAGTTAATCATAATATGACTGAATAATATCCAAAGTTTACAATAAGTGCAACGATGCAAGCATTAGCAAACCAGTGTAAGGAGAGCAAGATAAAAACAGTAAGGGTCATTCGCCTTTCGTCAGCGTGGGGGGGTTAAGGCCATAGTTCGTCTCACTAGCCTTGTGCTTTTGGTTTTTTAACCACCTTTGAGCATATGTATTATAAAGATATGGCTATGAAGAGAGCATGCTTGGGATTTGAAATACAGAGACAGGGCTGGATTTAGAGGTCTAGAGGGCTTGGGGCAAGAAAAGAGTGGAGGCCCCCTGGCCCCAAATTATTTTCCGAATAAAATGATCAATTTTTTCAGTTGAGTTTTTAAATAAATATTTTATTGTGAAACGCAGGTAGATTCTTCTAGTATTCATGTTTGTACAAAGTACTGTAGATAAAGGGAAAACAGCGAAAAAAAATATTAAAGGTTAAGATATATATTTTTTTATACTAGTGTTTACTAGTCGGAATTTAGAAAATAAATCCAACGTCTCTATTGTGGGGGCCCCTCTTTTGTGAAGGCCCCAGGCTGCCGCCCCGGTTGCCCTTCCTTAAATCCGGCCCTGTACAGAGAAATCAGACGAAAATATCGTGGGGGTTTGAACTTATAAGACTTAAAATTTAAAAAATAAGATTTTCTAATAATTAATTATAAAAAACCTGGTTTTAAAAATATATAATCTATTATGACAAATTGAGCAATATTTTCACAAAGCCTATTCGAAACCATAGAGTACTAATTTACAATGTACCGGCTCAGTTTAATATTCTGTAACGTTACGCTGAAAGAATAGAATCCAAGGCTACAAAACTGATAAAAAATGTCAAATTCAAACTCAAATGTCATCGATTTCTTGTTGACTTGTCAAGTGCAAGTCACTTGACAAAAGATGAATTGACACAATTGACATCTAGTAATTCTAGTATACTACAAATTTAAAATCTTTTCATTTTTCTTGTGCTATTTTATAAAAGCCGCGAGCTTGTATAATTATACCACTAAATATATAACTCCAAGTGTTTTGTGTATTTTGTAGTATTGTTTATAGTTATATAGTTTTAATTTATATTCCCTTAGTACACAGATTGCAAAGACATGACTACTGTTGATCGCAGAAGTAAATCTTTAGCGGAAAAAGACCGAGGTGATGTTCAAGATCCTTTTGTTTCTTCCACGGTTCATAACATTAAACAAAGAATTACGTGCATACGAGTTGAAAATCCTGGACTAACCTATCCTTGTCCAAGTATTGATTCCTTTATTGTTTCCTTTACCTTATTGTTTTTGATACTTTCTTCCCCATTTGAATTATGTATCCTACCAATAAAACTTTGTTTGCGATATTCCACTGTGAGTCATGTAACATGAGCGTAAAGTTGGTAGAAACGTTTGTGGCTTGACTGGAGGGAATACAACCACATCTATTTCTGCCAAATAAGTTATAGGCACTACCTTGTTTTGGTTTAGCAGCTGTGATAAGTGGAATATAAAAAGACGTTTAAATTTAGCCCTCAGAGTAGTAACGCAACTGCGGCTGACCTCCGGTAGAATGTGTTAATTTTATTGTGGTGATTATAGATGGGTGGCACATACTGGTTACTATCAGCTGGACTGCATCCTTGTTTGTCATAAAATAAAAATGAACTATATCATATCTATAAAAAACCCGCAACTATTTTGTAAAATTGTGCTTTTTGTTTCAGGTACTCCTACAGGTCTATCAACATCCAAAGCTTTGGTGCTAGTCATAATAATATTTGCATTGTCATTATTTGCCTTAGGATTTGTATATAGGCAATTTCCAGAACTAGAAGAGTAAGTATTTTTAGGAAGGTTGCACTTGACCATGGGTAGCAGTGGCCATTGCACACCCGGTGCACTACAACTATCATGTTTATTCCTTTGTTGTCTTCTGTCTTACATGGGATTCTTTTTAGAATAACAAAGATTAGGCCATAATCTTCCATGCTGGCTAAGTGCAGTTTAATAGAACTACTTATTTTTGCATTCTTTTGTTCATCTATGTTTGCCTTCACAGTTGAATTTCTAATTGCACGTGATTTCGAAAAAAACTAAGATAACTGGTGTGAATTGTCCAATTTACATTATACAGTTGCTATACACCTACCACTTTAAAATACAGTGTAAACTCCATGTAACGTCACTTGATTTAACAACAAACAATCTAAAGCGTCGAAAACAATCGGCTTAGTTGGTTTAGGTTGTATTCCATACAATGAAACACTCTACACATTACTCTAGCATTACACCCACTCTCAATAACGACCACAATTGAGTTATAAAAAGTACCTTTTAAGTAGCTAAAATTAGTAAAAACTGCGCACCTGTGTACATTCTTTTGTCGCTTTATTATCCTAGCCCGCAATAAACTCGACTGTCGGCATCATGCAATTGAAAATTACTTCCTTTGTCACCAAGATGCCTCAATATCGGAAGATATGAATAAAATAATTAAAAAAATACAACAAAATTACTGGTGCAGTAAAAGACGTCAGACAAAAATAACAGACTACACACAATAATGTTCAAATAAGATTCTTTTTTATGTACATAACTACTAACACTAGACTGATATAAACTTTTTCTTTTTCTAATTCTGATTTTTCTTCTCTCCATTCAACGACCACTCTCTATATAACATAAAATGCACAGTCCCTTCAGTGCCGTTATATAGAGTTTACACTGTAATTATATTGCTTGAGCTAACAGTATATGGTGTTTGTTTTTCAGACATGAAAAAAAACATTTGAAGTTACCATGGGACCTGGAAGATTCTAAACAATTAGGTCTGGTGTTAGACCGATATAAGGACAAGTATTTTCATGAAGTATTACTAGGAGTATTTTTAGTCTATATATTGTATCCTTTTGTAATAATGTCTACTGCGGCATATATTTTCGATTCTTTTTTAAAGTCAGATTTAAAAATTTTCTTATAATCAAATTTTATGATACACATGTTTTTAATATTCAATTACTATAAATATATCTGAAGCTATACCCTTAACCAATTACCCCAGCTTGCAAACATTTGCAATTCCCGGATCTATTTTTCTTAGTATTCTTTCAGGATTTCTATTTCCATTTTATTTAGCACTACTTTTAGTTTGCTGTTGCTCCGCCATAGGTGCCAGTTTATGTTTCTTCTTATCAAATCTGCTCGGAAAGAAGCTGGTTAAGAAATTCTTCCCAGAGCGAGCGGCACAGTGGTCTAAAGCAGTGACGAAGCACCAGGATAATTTGCTTAATTATATAATATTCTTGAGGGTGACTCCATTCTTACCAAACTGGTTTATCAATATGACTGCACCTGTGATTGGAGTTCCGTTGGTACCTTTTGCTCTCGGTACTTTTATAGGTATGTGTAATCATTTTTATTTAGGATCAGGCTATGGTGCATGACCTATTCTTTTGTCAGTAATAATAATATTTTGATTATAAGTAAGTCTAGCGCAGTATACAAAATTCGAACATAATCACTATACAGTTTGAGCATTTTTTTTAAATAAAAATAACACCTAAATTCATCAATAGTTCATTTAAAACTGCAGGTTTGCTCTGTATATACAAATGAATCGCGTCGCCATTGCAAAATGTATAACTACACTTGCTCACAACATATTTAAAAATGATAATCATCTTTTTCAGGTGTGGCTCCACCATCATTTGTTGCAATACAGGCAGGACAAACATTGCATACATTAACATCAACAAGTGATGCATGGTCTTGGACTTCAATTACTGTCTTAAGTGTGTTTGCACTCATCTCACTCGTGCCAGTTTTGCTTAAGCAAAAACTAAAAGAAAAGTTTGAATAGGGATTTTAGCCAATAATAGATTCAATTTATATGGGTTAATAGATTTTATTAATGTATTATACATTCCATTGGTGGGATTGTTATATGTGTCAATACTTTGGCATAAGTATGCTTTTGCCATTAACAATATGAACCAACATGTGCAATGAAAGTATTATTGCCACTTGAAGATTGAACCACTGGTCTCCAATACCACCAATTGTACCACACTGAAACAAATGCCAAAATAGATTATTGTTTTGTTTGTTCAAGTGCTTCCTTGATTGTGTACAATAGATAATACTAAAGGCAGCATGGACTTGCTAGCTGCAGAAGTAGTGAATATTTATTTCATTTATTTAAATGAATGACACAAATTAAATATTGTTTAATTTTGGATGTTTTATGTTGAATAAATACTTACATAAATGAGACTCTTTTAATTCAACTTTTAAGGATTTACACTGATGTTTACATTCCTCCGCTGGCCTCAGTTGTACTGTTCTTGTTCCACTGAGTGACAGAAGAAAAGAAAAGTTGCATTCTGTGTCGGGCACATGAAATGAACTCTGACTGGAATCAATAATAATAAATCTCTCAGTACTCTGTCCAAACTTGGGCACTACCTTTGGTCTTGGGATTACCTGACGAAGAATTCTTGCTACATTAAAATTTGTGGATTTCCTGTAACAAAAATTGATTTTCACAAGTTATAGATAGTTTGGCAGGAGTAAGGTTTAACTTGCTTCAGATTTAATCTTACCAAATGTATAAGTTTTTGTCATCTATATGGATGTTTTCAAATAGATCCTGTGGGGTTGTATGAAATTTATTATTTGTTAAAATTTTTGGTGCTTCATTGTCAAATATTTCTTTATTTTGCATGTATATCTGTCTTAAAGTATGCATTTTAATAACACTCTGTTCAGTCTGGAAATAAAAAAGAAATGTGAAAGTGTTGTATGAATCTTATCTTGTTTATCACTAAATCAAAATGTGTATTTAAAAGGATACCTCATATATAAATGGTGCACTTTGCTGCTGATTTGTAGGCTGAGGATTCTTTGCTTGTCTAACATTGTTGATGCTACTACATGGCCAGCAGTCCATGTCTACGACAGTGAAGAATGGGTTTTGTATCAAACATGGTTCTTGATATAATTCTGCGAAAGGAATGTATTTTTTGAACCTTGCATGTTATCACTCCAAAATTCTATGTCATTTTAAATGATTATTTACATAATTATACATAACCTGTTAATGCTGGGAAAAGGGAAATGAACGGAATCGACAGTTTCCTAATCAGACGTAGTCCTGGATATATATATTCTTGTAGATTACATATTAAATAACTATAAATAGCCTTATAGTTATATACCATGCAGAGAACAGTTAAGGTAATTAACACTATGGTAAAATATTTTGTATAACGCCTTTGCGGATTTCTTTCTGCAGTAATGTTATGCGATTTCAGTGAATCAAAATACATTTTTTGGAACTCATCTTCACTGATACCAGCATCCGTACTCTCTTTTTTTAACAATGTTATTGATTGTGAATATCTGTGTAATACCTCTTGTTTAGACATTGCACTGTCTTATAAGAAACTGTTGTAACAAAATGTATCACTTAACTAATTTTAACTGATTTTCCTAGTACTTCATTATATTAATTAACTTTTAAATATGTAAATAAATATTGCTATTTTATCACGGATTTCAATTCAAAACTTCGAGTTTCGATAAGTGCCAAATTGCCAAGCCAATGTCATTGTCAATATGTCTAATGTCAATTTATCGTCTTGCCAACCGACACGTAGGAGGCCGCCCAAAGAGTATTGTAACCTATATAGAAGCCATCTAAACGGTAAATTATATTGTGCAATATTGCGAATTGTCCAATATTATTGACCGTTTAGGGTTAATATCGAAATTGCGCAATGATTGACCGAAAGTTTGAGCGAGTTAATTTTTATTGCACCATAGTTTTACGTTGCATTGTGTAGTATCAGTATTGCGCAATATTTTCAGTCTGTGGTTTGTCGTCACGAAGAGTACACGCGTACATGCAAGATGGTGGAAAAACATAATCCAAAAGTGAAGGAAAGAAAGTTTATCCGTGAATGTATCCAATTGTACCGAGAATTGCCGTCTCTGTGGAATGTTAAGAGCAAAGAATATCATGACCGTGATAAAAAAAAAATTGCTTACGAAATATTGTTGTCTAAATACAAAGAGATGTTTCCACAAGCAAGCAAAGATGATGTGAAGAAAAAATTTAATTCTTTAAGAACTAACTACCGGAAGGAGCTCAAGAAACACCTCCAGTCAATAGAATCCGGGTCTAGTACAGACGACATTTACGAACCTACTTTATGGTATTTTAAAGAAATGTTTTTTTTACAAGATCAAGAATCTGCATCGGATTCACAGTCTGGTTACTCGTATGTGGATACTCAGTTTACTATAGATAGTCCGGGAGAAGAGAGTGAACATTCTACTTTGGACAATGTAAGCAATAATTTAATTTATTTAATTAAAGTTAATACAAAATTATATGCTTTATGATATTATTTCATCTTGCTAGGGTACTGCACCTTCATTATTACAAATTCTACTGTATTCGTCGAATTCAGCGATTTTTCTTATTGACATTTTCTTATGCCGTAAACTGGAACACTTCCTGAGATCGCGGGTGTGTTATACCTGATTCGTTATCTTCACGAAACATGAATGATTGAGATAAATTGGAACGAGATTTTCTCAAAAAAATGTGTAGAAAACAGCAAGTCAAAACAATTTTCCTTACTTTTATAGGATCAAAGGTAAATGCTCTTTGAAATACTCCAAAACGAGTAGCTAGTGTACCAAAAACACTTTCAACCATCCTAGCTACCATTCTAGCTTGCGATATTCGATAGTTACATTTTCTTTTCTCTTTTGTTAATCCAGTTTGGCTATATGGTTTCATTAAATTTTGAGACAGGAAAAGCATCATCCCAAATAAAAAAGTATGGAGGTCTTCGGGAACTTCCTGGCAACAATGCAGGTGGTGGGATATTTAAAGCATTATTTTTTAATCACTGACCGAATGTTGTATTCTGACCTTTAGTCCCAATATCCACCGTAATGAACTCGTAATTTGCATTTACAATCGCTATCAATACAATACTAAATGTTTTTTTGTAGTTGTAGTAGTATGAGCCGGAACCAGGACGTTTCTTTATTTCTACGTGTTTGCCATCTGTAGCACCTATTACACGAGGGGCATCACTTGGTCTCAAAATCCTTGGCAAATTGTTACTATTCCTCGGCTGTGTGCGGTTACTGAAAATTAAATAAAAGTCAATTATTTACCTTTTTAGGAGGATACTGCAACTGTTAGAGCGACTAAAGTACCAGCTACATCCTATGGTGTTCCGAAGGCTAAAGCTAAAAAAATAAAGAGACAACTTGATGATGAACATATGGAACAATTTACAGCTAGCCATCTTAGGGAGAAACTGGTTTCTCCCTTTTGTCTGGACGAATATCAAAACTGGGCTTTGTCTTGTGCTGCTGATTTAAAGAAAATGGAACCAATGCAACAAATCTTTGCTAAAAATGCTATTGCTGCCATTATGATGGAAAGACAATTAGGACTTTTACACCGCAATTCGGTAAAAATAAATACTCCAACAATTAAGATAACTCCATCTCAGACATATACCAGATCCACGCCAACTCCAACAAAAACAGAATAATATGAACAATCTTCAATAGGAAGATGATGCTGCAACAGGATGAGGACGCGAACAAAGATATATTGTCTCAATATTATACAATTTAATAAATAAATGATAAGATTATAATCTTCATTTACCTTGATTCATCATCATCATCATCAATAACCTATTACTGTTCCACTGCTGAGCACGGGTGTCCTCTCAGAATGAGAAGTATATAAAGTTAGGCCACAGTCCATCGCGCTGGCAAAGTGCATATTGATAGACTTCACATACCATTGAGATTTTTTTAATTTGTTAGGTATGCAAGTTTCTTCACGATGTTTCCCTTCACAATTTAAAGCATGTGATAAGTAAACTCTAATACGCCTAAGATTTCAACCCCTCGAACGAGATGCCGAGTTTCAACCACTAGGGTATCACTGCTTACCTTGATCCATTCCTTAAAAACATGTATTAGCGCATCGTATGTGTATATACTTATCAAGGAAAGACTTTGTGGAGAAATATAACTGTGAAACTTAAATTTTTTTAGAGTATTTCCTGGCGCTAGATACCGTAATGTTATTGAAAGTTGTTGAAAAGCTAGTATTGCTTCCCTCATGTTTGTATCTCTTTTCTTAATCAATGGCGTAGCCAATACTAGTAATTCTTGAAACTGTTCTAAGTTCAGTCGTACAATTTTTAAAGTCTGCTTCCTCAGTTAACGTCAAGCCGTAAAAGATTTTCGTGAATGTATTTCTGTCTTTTCTTGTACCAATCTTTGGACCAGCTCCATGTTCGTTTCCGTTTACGTTTGGTCACAAGCATAGCTGCAGCTAAATCTGGTTAGGATTGCTTTTCACGGTGCACACGGGATCAATACACACACTGAACACAAAAACATTGTGCAGTTCGTATTATTGTGCCATATAATTGCTCGTTTGGATTCAGACCGCGTTTCAATCATATGGTACAATAAAAAGTATGGTACAATAAAAAATATTGTACAATGTTATTAGGTAGGTCTAGGAGCCGCCTTTTTTAGGTGGTTCCCATTGAAGGTCCGGGTTCGAATCCAATACACTTGAAAATAGTTCGAGGTAAACTACATGTTTAAGAAGTTTTGAAGGTGTTTGCGTGAAGTCTTTTATTTGTATTTGGTTAGTACCTGGTCAGCATGTTAGACTATGTCTATTATTACCCCTTTATTGTAGAGACTTATGGAACAATGAAGGAATTAAGATGAAGTATGCTTACCACTTTTATTTACACTTTCGATTTACTTGGTTATTATAAATATTTGCCTATCAGGGTAATGGTATAATAGTCTGAAGAATACGTCCTATATGTTTCTAGGCGAACAATTAGATCTCGACTCATTTGAAGATGTAGGTATTGTTAAGACGCAGTCAAGTCACGTCGTTGGTGTAAAAACCACGCGTGATTATATTTTCTATGTTCATTTGCAGTAAATACTTTTTTAAGTTAAAGACGCAGCTATGCTAAATGTTACATAACAGAATTGTGAGTCATAAAACTGTGATTAATTTTGGACCACTTATATGATTTGATATCCGTTTCTTATTTCTTTATTTCAGTTCCGTAAGAATTCCCTAAACACTTGAAATACCAGAAAAATAATAAACATGATAAGATAAGACAGTTGTGTAGGGGCCTTTCGATAACACTGTCGATTCATGACGATGTATAGTCTCGTAAATAAGACAATAATGCTCTCTCGTGTTTGCTAGATTTTCATTATAATTGATTGATCGTTGCTGAAGTTACGATATTAGTGATACTGATATGATCTTCAAAGCGTGAAGTGACAAGTTTTGCGGCTTACTCCAAGTGAATATACATAGTAGAAAATGGGCAATATATCTACATAAAGAAAACTAAATGGACATAGGTGACCGAGGGCAAAGCGCGACATGGCGCTGGAGTTTGCTATTCTCCGTTGTGTTTCTAAACGTATGTATAATATCTAATAATACCTAACTAACTTTAAGATCTATCATTTCATTGTGTATTATTTTTAAATTACGTTCTACTCACGGTCGGGATTTTTCAAACAACATTATTAAATGAATTTGCCTTAATTATAATATTTTCGAGAAGGTTCTGGTGCAAATTGCAATCGGATAGTCGATTACCCAAAAAAATACAGCTTACATTCCGTGCAAAGACCCAAAAAATATTTATATATTAAATTAAATATTGCGTGAATAGAAGTAACTTTCATGACAGTGTTTTGAACTATTGTGTTTAATGTCTTCTTGGTATAAGTATTTTCTTATCTTAATGCCGTGATGTCAGGCCCTTTCGTAATCACAGTCAGTAAGCACAGGTGTTATACATGACTATCACCATATCAAATGAGGGTGTACTTAAAACACGTCAACATGTGAGTATGACAAATCATTTTGTTTGGTAAATCAAGTATGTGATAAAGTGCGATTTCTATAGCCGAGAAATTATTAGTTTTCGTAAGATTTTTCGTCAGAACAATTATTATTGTTTGTTTGTTTATATTCATTGTTTTGGGGCATGCTGTAATGTTAGCTTAAGAAATAAGAATCTGAAATTCGGTGTCGATATTCAAACGATATTTAAGTGACAGTGACTAAAGCGAACAACACACTAACGGTTTTAATTTCGTGTAGGCCATAGTCCACCGCGCGGTCCAAATGCGAATTCGACTTCATACACGTGTGAACCTAGTGCCCCTCGATTGAGGACTGGGTTTCAACCACTAAGCTATCACTGGTATGCAAAACTTTACAAATGTACACGGTTGAGATATTTAAATATTCTATTTAATATTAAAGTTGTATGGTAGACCAGATTGGTGATGTAGGTACTAGCTGGGGACATAGGTAGGGAAGGCTTAATTGGCTTCACTTCTGGCCCTTTACTGTAAAACCAAATGCTTTCCCGGTGTCTTATTATTTTTACCTTATTTGTGATCATCATTGTTTATTCGTCGAATGATTGCGGCTAAATCGGTAACCTTTAACCGGTTATTGTCTGTATAATGTATGACTTTGAGTAGCGTTTTTTCTAACTTCTGGTGCTAATAGGTACATAGGTAACATCCGTATAGTTCAATTTCGAGTATATATATTTCCCTTTGTAAATAGTTTACTGCATATAATAAATCAGTATCTACTTATTATATAGGTATAGTTCTCGCCAAACAGCTAGTCCGCTCTGAAGTTGTTTGAGCAGGTGTAGTCATACAATTTGCTATGGCCACATGATTCATTTCTATACTCAGAGCGGACTAGCAGTTTTGTGCGGGCTATACCCATTCTTTTGGACGTGACATTCGTATTAAATTGTGTGTGGAAAATAGGACAAATAAATCATTACTTAGCTAATTACAAAATAACATGCATTTGTATTTAGAACATATCTTTATAGAATTTACTTACTAATTAAATCACGTGCTAACCTTTCATATACGTAGTAGTATTGATAAAATATTATACATTATTCCCATCCGTCAATTGATCAAAGATAACTAATTCCGATAACTAAATATACATACAAATGTTACCTAAGTGCATACTTACATCATTACGTTGATGCTGGGACAGAACATGAGATATTATGTTTTTCTGATTAGGTACAGTAGATATATTATTATGTACGAAGTTATTACAATGTATCTAAGTAAAATAATAAATACACGTTACAACGTATAACAATGTACGTATGTATATACGAATTGATAATATAAGTCAATAGTTACCTAATAAGGCTATGGATGAATGCTGATTTCCATAATCTGATGCGACACTCTTAGTTCTCAGGACTGAGAACGCATGTGTGATTTAGGTTCTCTTTGGAGTTGGTTACGCACAGTTTAGTCTAACGGGTAGACAGTGGCGGATTTACCAGCAGGCTGAGTAGGCTTCAGTCTAGGGCGGCAGATTTTTGGGGCGGCAAATTTGGGGACCGATTTTTTTTTTGCTAATTAGGAAGCTAGTTCGTTCATGCCTTAAACGTGTCACGAGCCGGCGTGACGAGCAAAATAAAAAAAAAAAAAACGGGAACCGTATCATGAGCCGGCAGTCCAGTAAACTACCTAGTCCAGAAACTACCTAGTCCGGGAAACTACCTAGTCCCTGAACCTGTTCCAGTATATACGCCTCACCTCTAGTAAGACATGACAATTGTAGAAGCAGGGGCGGCAAAAACTGTACAGCCTAGACCTTAATTTTTTTTTAAATCCGCCACTGCGGGTAGAGTTCCCATGTAATGGGTTAGAGTCTTACCCCGTTAGATGGGTATGGACTAATGAATATTTATGTAGTATCGCCTTAGAGTAAATACTTATATAATATATACTTACTAATATACTTAATAATAATACATTTAGGAGTCGACGTTCAAGGCTTTGTCTATAGGTACCTATAACTTTAATAATTGTTTACCTACCCACTGGAGCCATGTGGGACTATAGGTACTATAGGCAAAAGCTTTCATACTTCGGAAGAAGCTTGGTTAAGTAACTTTCGTTTATATTTAAAACTGTTCATTTCAGATCTGCTTGCCGAACCTGGTATTGTCGTATGGCGCGTTTTGGGTGCAACTATCACATTTCGAAGTTCCATTGTGGCTGGGCTTAGTCACTCCGTCTGTCTTTATTCTCACATTCAGCCTAACACGTAAGCATCTGAACAATATTCGTATCAGATGGGCACTACTCGTATTAATAGTTGCTCTCTGGGTTATAAAAAGTCGGCACGCTAGGCACAACGCGTGCGATGTTACTTACCGATAACTGCCCAGCGAATGCTAAAATAACGATGTTATGATGTTAAGAATATGATCAGGGATTACGTATAGAGGATATAATCTGTTTGAATACCTATGCTTGGTGTAAAATGTATTTTGACATCTGGACATCGCTGGGATCATCATACTGGGATGCACTAACCCGGCGTAAGGCGTGGGCGACGTAGAAGGTCGCCGGAATGAATCTATCACTGAGATCTGTAACATTTGTAATTTTGTAAAATCAAATCAAGTATTGTGGCAGAGGACCCTGCAAATTGTATTTTGCCCATATAAAATTTAGGTCTTACGCCGTCACTGGCACTAATGAAGGATTAACGTGCCCACCCGAATCATTTGTTAACCAATGAGAGATTTAAATTCGACAAGAGTTTATCAAACCTTGGTGTAGACATAGACAAGGATTTTTAGATTTAAATTAATGTTATATTTTTTAATCTATGCGACTGGTTGATTTATAATATAATTTTGCAATTTCAGAATGTTGGTTTCGGGAGGCAGCAGATTCCTGGGGCGGTTCTGTCGGCTACCGAGTTATGGCAGGCCTCGGCTTGTCTATGGTGGTGGCTAGCCTCCTGGTGTGTGCGTTCATACCTTATAAATTGCAGCCATTTATATATGGCGTGCTCGGAGGTATAAACAACAATTGCCTTAAATTATATCTCGTATTGAATAAACGATAATTTCATATAAGATAATGAAAAATATGTATAGTTGATGATAAGTGGTCACTATCGTCCATGGACATCTGCAACCAGTTTTATAAACAAAAGGGTTAAGGTTAGGTAAGGGTTGTAATCAGTTTTATATACAAAATACATATAAATATCTACCCGAAGAGGATCACGTGAAATGATGATTAGCTCAAGATTTGCTCCCCAGTCTAACCATGCTTGTTTTATCACTTATCGATTACATTACATAAAATACATTACACCATTACCTTAGTATATACTATACTGTATTTTTATTTAACTTGTTTCAGGAATGGGTTCATCTCTCATATCAGCACAGGTTGACGCAGTGATATTCGAAACATATGATACACGATTGGGAATTATTCGAGGAATATGTTTTGCCGGGCAAGCCGTCGGTATATCCTTATTTCCGCACCTTATATCTGTTTTGATAGAATACTTCGGTTTTTCGTTTGCACATATAGTACTGTCTGGTATAATGTTGCAAGCATTGCCTGCTATCCTGCTATTAAAAGTAGATGAGAGTCATAGACGTCCGGTTTCCTTTTCTAGATACAAAGACACATCAGAGACGTATATGGTTTACAGGAACGATGCAATGGATAATTATTATTCTACCGAATTACAACTTCACGATATGGGTAAGAAATGTTGGAAAAGTCCGTCAGACGATAACTTACACCGGGAAGAAGGGTTAGACGTTGAAGAAAATGATACAGGGACTATCACTCCGCCACCGAGCCCTGAAGAAAAGAGAAGAAATTTATTTGGTGTAGATATTTTACCTGAAATCCCAGAAGAGAGCGAGGAGAGTGATGTAGATGAAAAAGATATAGACGAAAATAATGTAAATAAAAATAAAAAACGTTTAGACGTGGCTATTAAAAGACTGAGCGTTATAGGTGATAATTTTGATGAATATATTTCGAAACAAGTAAGAAAAGATTCGCATGGGGATAACGATACTAGCAACTACCGAGAGGTGGAGGTAACTTACGATCATATATCACCTCAAACGGATATACAAACTGAAAAATTAATGGATTCCTTTAGTTTTCGTTGTCATTCGACTTACGTGAGCATTAAGCGAAAGCTGTGTATACCATCATACAGAATTTATAGAATAAGGCGGAGAGCGTTGTATTTAATGTATAACATAAATGATACGTTTATTAAACCATTGACAAGATCACTGTCATGTTGGGAATTTTATCCGGCATTGTTACTGAGTTTTGCAAAACAATGCTTAACGGCAGTATTTTTGACACTAATTCCCATGATAGCTTTACAAGTTCGACCAAAAATTTCATTATTTGAAACGAACTTCTTAATGTCACTACTTGGCTTTACATGGATATGTTTCTTACTCTGCACTCCGTGGTTAGCACAAACTCCGAAGAGAAATTTCAAATACGTGGCTGTCCTGGGCCTCATTATATCAATAGCTGCATGTATTGGTGAGTTTACATTTTTTATACAATTAAAGAAGCAAATTCAAGCGTATATATAGTTAACTGTATGTAAGTGGTTACTGCCGCTTACATATAATTCTGTTAACAATCGCAATGAGATTGCAGTCTTCTTTGAGATACGTTACCCATGAGAACTAAATTGAAACTCCTCATGCAAGAATTGCTGCCTTATGGGTCTCATATCTATAAAACCAGAATACAGTAGTGTTTAATACTGTAATAAGACATAAATAAAGTGGGCAATGTTAACGTACAGTAGGGTACCGTAGGATATTAATAAATAATTATAAATGTTCATAAGATAGTTATCTATCAGCTAATAATAATTTAATTTTTCAGTGTTAGGAGAGGCCAACAATCACGATTTACTTTCAATTGGATGCGTCGTGGCTGGACTTGGTTACGGCGCAGTTTCCTCATGCTCCGATACTGCTGTACAGGACTTCATTGGTGCACGGAAATGGCCAAAAATTCACAGCCCACTCGAAATACTATCAGCAGTCTTATTAGTTCTATTCATGACAGGACTATCTTTTTTAACAACGCAAGGCGGGCTTCAATATTTAATGTTAATTTTAGCCGTTACTCTGTCAATTGTGACGTTGGTATGGATTATAATTGCCGCTGTATCAATTTACACAACTAAAGTAAGATCTCTTAGACTCGGTAGAAATTGGTTACTCTAAGTTTAATTCACCTTTCAGTACGATTGTTACAGTAATTCTCATTTAAGGCAAAGGTGTAATGTAGTGTGTTCTGATGGCAGCATTCCATAGTTTGTAATTCCACTGATTTGTGCACGAACAACTATACGGACTACACCAAGGCGATCTTCTAGCGATGCGTGACGGTTTGTCGGTTTTAAGATTCAAAGCCAATTATTGTTTCAAAATGAAGACTCAAATTGCGACAAAAGGTCGCAAGGCATATTTGAAGTTATCGACCCGCGGATTCGACGCATTGCTAGACTCATCCGCGCTACCCCAGAGGATGGTCTTCCCGCGGTGCGTCAGCGGGATGGCACCCATTCATTCGTTACGTCACGGACCGTGGCCGACCAGAATTACATACAAAATACATTTTATAAGCACGGATTTAATATAAACATAATATTATTTTCGTGATTGTGATATTGAACCTATGTTTATTAAAACCTAATATATTTATTGTTGAACAATTAAGAGTTATTAATTTAAATTATATTTTTACAAACATTGTGAAGCACTTTTTATTTGAATCAGAACATTAATTGTATTTTTTAACCACTTAGACATACATACACAGACATGTATTTGTTTTTTGGATACAGGTCTGTGCATACATACATAGTTATAGATAAACGTTAAATCGTCTGTTGTGACATTGTGACACGTTGGCCAGTATTTTTTTTATTTTGTACTCTTCTTAGCCTTCTATCTTGGCATGTATATCTCTCCCTTTTCGATCTCAGATAAACATTGATGTAAGATTATGCGGGTTATATTAGTAAACTCTTAATTACAGTTTCCAACATTTGGTAAACAATCTGACAAAGTCATATCTTATCCGGTCTAATCATAGCGCATGATGTGTTTACTGGGAAAATGTGGAAATGTGGGTTGTAAATTTAATATTCTAAATATATATATAAATGTTTCTTATTTAATTTAATTTCAATTATAAATAAATATTATTATGTTGTTATTAATTGTGATTAGACTGTGGCGGCACGACTACCATCTTTTGTTACTGATTCCTGTTCTTATCATAGGGCAATGATGTTTGAATGTGTAGGATTAGAAAGAAAATCAAAGTCATTGGAAAGAGTTCAATCATTGTCACATCGATCAAGATACACGTTAATCTTGGAGATTAGAATTAATATACGTAGTAATTAATATAGGTAAAAGTAATAACACGTGGCTTTCGAATATTTAATTTTGTCATTACAGTATCGTTTACTCAAAAAATGTTAGTTATTCACATACTACGTATGTTATTTACTACGAAATTCTAGGTCAATGTTCACAAAAGATAGTAGTTTACATATTTTAAATATCTACTTATATGTACCACAAGAACTATAATATGAGCTCTGATTCATGTGATGACATAGTATAACATTATTTCATGATGCAATGATCACATGTGCTACAATCTCAATTTACATTAGAAAACATTAGTAGCACAACGAATTATGGACATAAAGAAGTATAAGTGTGGATGATTTGGCGGATCCAAAATTTTCGTTTATCTTGACTCAGCGGAACGCAGACTTTTAATATATATCCAATTATATGAAAAATGTTGTTATTTCTCAAATTTTATAACTTAAGACATTAGATTTAGGTATACGGGTTTCTTAAGCCACGAGGCCCCCATGGATCTGCCATTGGTGGATATTATATTTAGTTACAAAAACTGATAGTAAGTTGTAAATAACAGTTTTCCAGGTAAGGCAAACAATTCCAATTGTATCGTAATTTTCAATGAAAAACAAGTGAGTCCGCAGGAAATACGATGTCAACTTTATTTGTTTAATGTCGTTGTAATCTACTCTTATGGCAATGTGTATTGTAAATATGTTGCGTCTATGCAAACAAAACTTACGAGCCAGTTCAAATTAACAGAAATTTTAAGGAGTATAGTATTCATGATAAAACTGTGCAGGAACGTTGACGTATGACTTAGTTTAGTGCTGTAATTACCAAATACAAAACAAATCGAAATGTGGCTATGGCTTCTAAGAATGAAAAAATATGCCACCTTTTATCATTTCTTGTGGTAAGTTTTTCTTTTTGCTTTCGTGAAAGTGTTTCTTCATTCTTGTGTAGTTTAGTATCTTTAAATTAGGTAGTGTTTGAGAAAAGTGAAATAATTTGTTTAATTGATAAACGATATTTTGAAAGTGAGGAACAGGTTTAAGGATGATAAAGAGGTTTTAATAACATTGCAGATGCTTGTATATTTTCGGATAGTCACATCAACGAACATCGACTGCGGTGGAAAACCCTTTCATTGCGTCAACTCTACACATTTCATGATATGTGTGGATGTAGGCTCTGGAGTTTCACAAACAGTTGATGACTTTACGATTCAATGTCCTGCGACAACGGTCTGTCGTGGAAGCAATTATTTTGAATGCGAATATGAAGTTATAACCACCAAGGAGCCAACGATTAGAGGAGATCAAGAACATATTAAAGAAACAATTAATGGTAAAACCACCGTTTCTCCTTTTCAAAAAAATAACGCGACAAGATTAAACGAATATGTAAATACGATAAGCGTTACTGCACAGCGTAATATAACAACAGATGCGTACACACAACAACCAAGTGCAATTACCGAAATTAAGGGAATATCCACAACAAAAAATGACATAGCATCAACAAGTGAACTAATTTTAAGCACGACTGAGACATATGTGGCAGAAAATTTAATCACAACCTCTCCGAAAACGAAGTCCAATGATACAAGTGCCACGCTCGAAAAAATTAAAATATCAAAGAATAATTTACTAGACAAAGTTACTACTCTACCGTCTTTTTCGAAACCTGAAAAATCGATCGAAGCGAATACGACAAGGAATTTTACGAACGAAACAAATAATCTGCAAAATATAGCAGAAAATGGCGAAGAATCGTTACAAAAAAATGAAACGTCTTACTCGCAACCTCCGGATACTTTATTACATAACGCAACTACAGTACAGATTGGCAATGATTTGTCAACATTGACCTCGCAAGATACTCCTGCTTCTTATAGAAATTACCTTCCAGTATTAACAACTTTGTCAGACTTGGTCACATTAACAACAACTGATTATTTTAATAAAGAAAATATCACATTTAACAAGACATTGTCTCAAGACGGTCAGGATTCAAGTCGTAACGTTACTACAGAGTTATTATTACAGAATTTAACTACTGTGAACACAATTTTGTCCCAGAATGTTAATCAAACACCAACAAGTAATTACGATTACAGTTATTCAAGAATGAAAGATCAGACATTGACGACTGCTTTAAATTTAATTCATCAAAGAACAGAAAATCCATTTTCTTCTGCTAATGCCACAGAAAATAGCGTACTGTCGACGCAAGATAACCATATACTGAAAGAAGCTACTTCACCTAATATTCTTACGATGAATGTGAATACTCTCAGTACAACTGTCGCTCCCATAACAAATGTACCTTTATCTACTGATTTCAAGCTAAGAACCAAGCCTGTAGAAGATTCTACAGTTACAACAGAAAGTACTACGACTGACAAAAATACAAATTTGACTCAATATGATGTCAAAACTAATAAACCTCTAAAATCAGAAGTCAAACCAATACTTCAATCAATTACTACGATGCATGCAACTAAGAATACGACAATAGCGACGACGGTGGTACCTAGCACTACTGTGAAGGTAACAACGACACATTTGTTACAGAATCAAACAGCTACTGAGGCTAGTTTACTAGAAGATTTTCAACTTTCAAATATAGTTAATGAAAAACAAATATTAGCTAACAATAGTTTGACACAGGCTCCTGAAACAACTACTATTCGTTCTGCAATAAATTATGAAACTAAAAATAATTTAATAATGGAAATAACTAGAGAGCCTATAAGCAGTTATAAAGATGCAAAATCAAGTAGTGATACGGGCTTTTATATTTCAACAAATTCAGAAAAAACTATTTTTAATGAAAATAAAAAAGGATTACATCCATTTGAATCTGAATCTACAACGGAGAAAATCAGTACAACAATAAATATTTCGGAATTTAATATGACTAAAAATAGATCCTTGGAAAAAACCTCTTCTAAATCTAATATGATGTTGTTGTTGGAAAATGTACATTCCTTGAACTCTCCAGACAAATTGCCTAGTACAGAAAATCCCATTACTAAAATTAATACACCCGTTGAACTGTACTCCGCCACCAAAAACTCACCATATGATCACACCACCTCAGTTGAAATTAAAAAGAAGATAACAACAGAGAAGCCAATTTTTTCTAGTAACGCTAATGTCAATGATAGTTTTTCTTTAAAACGTCAAACGACATTAGAAACGAGTTTGCCTACTGAAGTTTACGAATTATTAACAGGCGAAAATGGTCTTAATAAGACAAACAAATCAGTGTTATTACATGAAAATTATGTAGTAGAACCAACCCAACTTACCAAAATTCTACAAATCAATCAATTCTCTGAAAATAAAGTTGTGAAGGAAATAACAACAAGGACTACGCTGTATACTGCTACGAGTAATACAACAATTGCTGACACAAAACATGTATCATATGATCAAAAGACAAAGGAAAATTATTTTACGGAAAGCATCACATCAACTACAAAATCATCTGCAAATGGAAACTATACAGAAGATCACTTCATTTCTAAAAATAGTATATTTGAATCTACCACATCAAGTAGTATTCACATTAATAAAGTTCACATGCAAAAGGGCAATAAATCTACAAATAATGAAATAACAACTGAAATAAACGGAACACTTCCAATACAGGATGTAATTACTGTGAAAGATTTTAATTTGTCCAGCACAAAAATGTCGAATACGCTATCATCAGTATCTGATAATAACAATATCGCAAATGTTACTAATATTTTTACTATTATACCAGAAAAATCAACTACTGCTCGTAACATTAATGAAAAGGAAACATTAATGTCACAAAATTTAACGTCTGTTAATATAGATAAAAGCAGTGCTATTTTTATTTCAGGAAATAGAAGTACCAAACCTGATGCAATTAATAAAAATAATACAAGAGGCGATTTAATAATATCATTGAATGATACGGTTAAAAATCAATATATAGAAACAAAAAGCCCTATTTCACAGCAACAAAAAACATATTTACCAAGTAATTCTTTTATTAATACAAAAACAATGCATAGGGAAAAAGCTGACGTAAAAGTACTTTTCCCCATTGCTCAAATATTAGGGGACAAAAATACACACGAAAGTACAATAACCCCTGTAACTGACCATGTTGAAATCCAGCCCAAACTTACAAACTTAAATTCCGGAAATAACAAGTCCGATATAGCTCATGTAACAATCGACCCGGACTCCAATCTAGTCATTGAACGATTTCCTACGATTCAAACACCCAACAATACACTATTACCCAAAATAGAAAAAGAAAATAAGAACACTACGAAGTCTGTTAATGAAATAAAATATAGTTTGAAACACGAAAAATTAGCGGACGATAAGCAAATAATGGAAGTTGCATTAAAAAATTCGGAAGCTAACTTAAGTAACATAAATATTCATAAAGAAAAATCGAACCTAACTTATGTGAACAAAGATATAAGTAACGATAGAGTGAATATCGAAGTAGAATCATTAAAACCAACGTCAACGGACACAAATCTAATTTCCGCTGGGAATATCACTACTACCTTATATTCAGAACTGAACCATAATGTAACTGAATCCCTATTACTGCCACCTGATAATAGTATTAAGAATCAAATAAATGTACTAATTCGTGATGATAATGCCCAGCACCCTAAGAGTTTGAATTCATCAAATCCAGCGGATGAAAGTAAAGTTTCAGCTAGTAAAAACATTACAAATATGAATCTGCCTGCGGTATCTGGTAGTACACAAAAGATAATTGAAATTGAAACCTACAATAATTTTGAACACAAGGTAAATTTAGTTATCAGCCCAGCCCAGCCTGCTCTAGAAACTTTACCTCATTCCGTTTTTAGTACATCAACTCAAGTGTCAATGGATAAAATAAAAGTTACAGCTAGTAACGACATTACTAATTTCAATATGCATAAGACTTCTGGCAATACAGAAAAGGTAACTGAGAACGCTAGTTATTTGGAAAATAAAGTAGATGCGGTATTCAGTGATACGGTGAATACTCAACCTTCTCTGGAAACTTTACCTTATTCTGTTTTGAGTTCATCTACGGTATCTTCACTCAGTAAGAGGGTGAATATTCAACCTACTCGAGGAAGTATAGCATATTCTGTTTTAAGTTTATCGACGCCCGTTTCTACGAATGAAATTAACTTTCCCAGTAGTAACATGAGCACAACTATAAGTAGTGATACGGCGAACATCCAATCTACTCGAGAATCTACAGAACATTCCGTTTTGAGTTCATCTACATTCGCTTCAACAGACAAAGTTCAACTTCAGACAATTAATATTACAACTATAAGCAGTGACGCGGTGAATATCCAACCTACGCGGGAAACTAAAACTAATTCTGTTTTGAGTTCATCAACGCCGGCTTCAACGGATAAAATTAATGTGTCTGCTAATTACAAAATGGTTATTATGAGTCCCCCGACAGTTGCGGGCAGCAAAGAAGAAGTACTTGAAAAAAATAATAACCTAAAAAATAAAGTACACATGGTAATCAGTGACAGGATGAATACTCAACCTAATTTGGACTCTTTACCTCTTTCTGTTTTGAGTTCATCAACGTCGACTTCAACGGATGAAATTAAACTTCTTACTAATAGAACCACTACAACTATAAACAGTAACACGGTGGATATCCAAACTATTTGGGAAACTAAAGCACATTCTGCTTCAACTTCATCAATTCCAGATATCACGAATGAAGTTAACAAAATAAGTACCATAAATTCGCAAACTGTAACAGGGAGCAAAGGAAAAATATCTGAAAATAATAACATTAAAAAAGTGAATGTGCTAATTAGTGACATAGTCAATACACAGCCTGTTAAGAAAACTACACCTTTTTCAGTTTTGAGTCCATCGACACTAACTTCTACGGATAATATTAAAATTTCGACTAGTGATAAAATGACTACTTCAATTAGTCCACCAACAGTTGCTGGAAGAACAGAAAAAATATTTGAAAACAATAATAATTTAGAAAATAAAACAGTCATCGTAATCAGTGATACATTAAATACCCAATCTACTTTAGAAACTTTACCTCATTTTATGTTTAGTTCATCAACGCCATCTTATACAGATAATGATAAAGTCCTGGCTAGTAACAACATTACTAATATAAATCTGCCTATGGTTTCTGGTAGCACAGAAACAATAATTGAAAACAATAACAATTTCGAAAATAAAATAGACGTGGCATTTAGTGACACCGTGAATGCTCAATCTGCTTCAGAAACTTTACCTCAATCTATTTTGAGTTCATCAACGCCAGCTTCAACGAAAATAGAAGTGCTAACTAGTAATATCATTGCAACAATAACCAGTGACTTGAATACCCCACCTACTCAGGAAACTATAGCACGCTCTGTTTTAAATTCATCTACGCCAGTCTTAACGGATGAAATTAAATTTCCGATTAGTAACATCAGTACAACTATAACTAGAGACACGGTCAATATCGAGCCCATTCGAGAATCTATAGAACATTCTGTCTTGAGTTCATCAACGCCATCTACAATGGAAATAAAAGTTCCAACTAGTAACATTATTACCACTGTAACTAGTAATAAAGTGAATATCCAACCTACTCGGGGAGATATAGAAAATTTTGGTTCAAGTTCATCTACGCCAGCTTCAACGAAGAAAATCAATGTTTCGGCTAGTAATAAAATTATTACTATATATAACAATAATAATTTTGAAAATAAAGAACACGTGGTAATCCGTGACACTGTAAAAATTCAACCTACTTTGGAAACTTTACCTCATACTGTTATAAGTTCATCAACGTCATCAGCTCCTGCGAATAAAATCGATATTTCGGCTAATAATAAAATTACTACTAAGAGTCCGCCAGCAGTTGGAAGTACAGAAAAAGTATTTGAAAACAATAATAATTTTGAAAATAAGGTAAAACTGGTAATCAACGACACTGTGATTACCCAACATACTCGGGAAAATACAACTCATTTTGTTTTAAGATCATTAATGCCAAATTCAATAGATAAAGCTGCAGTCAATCATGAAGTAACTACTACCAGACCGCTAACAGGAAGTACTAAAAATATATTTGAAAACGATAAAATTTCAAAAGATAAAGCAGATGTAATCAGTTTATTGAATTCCCAACCTATTCAAGAAATTTTATCTCATTCTGGTTTGAGTTCATCTACGAGATCTTCCCCCAGTATAAAGGTGAATATCCAACCTCCTCAGGAAACTATAACATATTCTATTTTAAGTTCATCTACGCCAGCTTCAACGGAGGTATTTAAATTTCCGACTAGTAACTCCAGTAAAACTAGTGACAAGGTGAATATCCAACCAGTTCTAGAACATTTAGTTTCGAGTTCACCAATGCCAGCTTTAATGGATGAAATTAACGGTCCCACTAGACACATAATTACAACAATACCCAGTGACACAGTACATATTGATCCTACTCGAGATACTATAGTGCAATTTGCTTCGATCTCACCAACGCCAACTCCTGTGGATAAAGTTAAAGTCTCGGCTAGTAACAAGATTAGTAGCATGAATCTGCAAACGGTTGTTAGTAGTACGGAAAAAATAATTGAAAGCAGAAATAATAATTTCGAAAATAAAGTAGACGTGGTAATCAATGACACAGTAAATAACCAACCTGCTATGGAAACGTCAACTCATTCAGTTTTAAGTTTACTAAAGTCAGCTTCAATGGATAAAAATAATGTCTCCGCTAGTAACAACATTACTAATATGAACGTTGAAATGGTTACTGGAAGTACAGAAAAAATATTTAAAAATAATAATTATTATGAAAAGAAAATAGAAATGATAATCAGTGATACCATGAAACAGCTCCCTACACTCGAAACTTATGCTCAATCTATTTTGAGTTCATCGACTCCAGATTTAAAGGATAAAATTAACAGTATGCGTAATTTTATTAGTACGAGTGACACGCTGAAAGTTCAACCTAGTCGAGAAACAGTAGCGCATTCACCTGCACATGCGATTGCAACTGAAAGCACTCCGGAAATATATCATATAGAAAATAATGCAAAAAACAAAGTCGATATCAACTATGATTTAATGAATATGCAGCTCCATCAAAAACCTGCAGGCCAATATATTTCAGAATCGCTAACACCAGTGCTAATGGATGAAAGTAAAGTTTCGGCCAATAATCATAATCCACAAATGGCAACTGGAAGCACAGGGAACATATTTCTATACAGTAATCAAAACTTTGAAAACAACGCAAATGTGATGATTAGTGATACAAGGAAAACTCATCTTGATATGATGACTGTAAGTCAGAATACTTTGGGTACATCTCTACCAGCGACAATAGATAATATGAAACTTTCAGTTGATAACACGTTTCCTACTTCAAATTCTCAAATTCCAAATAAAGTTATAGGAAATAAATTACAGTATAAGAATAATAAATTTGAAAATAAAGGAGATATGATACACACTGACACAGTGAATACGCAACCTGCTAAGGAAACTATAACTAATCATGAGTTGACTTTATTAAAACCAGCGTCAACTGATGAATTTAAAGTTTCAGACAGCAACATGGTAACTGCCATAAATCCACATACGGTAACTGGAAGTACAGAGAAAATAAATGAAAGCAACAATGTTAAGTTTAGTAATAAAGTAGATCTAGTGAACAGTGTCACGGAGTATGTTCGATCCGGTAAGGTAACAACTCAGTCAGTCTTGGGTTCATTATCACCAGCTTTAACGGATAAAATTACAGTTTCGGCTAGTGACAAAATAACCTCCAAATATTTAGAAACCACATCCGAGAGCATTGGGAAAGTAATTGACAACAGTAATCTAAATAATTTTGAAAATAAAGTGGGTATGGTAATCCATGACATGGTAAATACCCAACCTGCTCAGAAAACTATAGTTCATTCTGTTTTGAGTTCATCAACATCAGCGCCAAGGGATGAAATTCAACTTTCGGCTAGTAGCAAAATTGCAACCATAAATCCACAAATGTTAACTGGAAGTACAAAGGAAATAGTTGTAAATAATAATAACAATAATAATTATGAAAATAAGGCACATGTGGTGATTATTGACACAGTGAATACCCAACCTGCTCAGAAAACTATAGCTTATTCGGCATTTAATTCACCAACACCGGCTTCAACGGCTGAAATTAAAGTTTCAATTGGTAATCAATTTAATGCTATAAATCCGCCAGGGAAAACATTACATAACAGCAGTAGTAATAATATTGCAAATGAAGTAGGTGTGTCAATCGATAATAAGGTAAATGACCAATTTGCTACTGAAGAAACTATTGCTCACTTGGTTGGGTGGCCATCAACTTCAACGGATAAGATTAAAGTTTCGGCTAGTAACATAGTTACAACCACAACTACAAAACCAGTAACTAAAAGTGTTGGAAATACACTACAACATAACAATAATAATTTTCAAATTAAAATGGATATGGTAACCAGCGATATGGGAAATACCCATTTTGCTAAGGAAACTGTGGCACAAGCTCTTTTGAGTTCAACAACACGCGTTTCAGTGGATACACTAACATTTTCCTCTAATAACAAAATAACTACCAATCCACATACGGTAATAAGTAGTACAGAGAGATTACTTGAAAACAATAATATCAATAACAATTTAGAATTAAAAATAGGTGTCATTAGTGAAATTGCGAATTCTCAACCTGCTCAGAGTACTACAGCTAGTAACCAAATTCCTACTTTAATTCCACAAATGACGATTGGAAGTACAAGGAAAATATTTCAAAACAGCAACAATAATAATTTTGAAACTAAAGTTGATGTGATCAGTGATGCGGTAAATACTAAATTTGCTAAGGAAACCGTAGCTCGTTCGGTTTTCGTTTCATCAACACCAGCTTCTGCAGATGAGATTAAAGTTTCAGCTAGTAACAACATTGCTACAATAACTCAACAAACTTTAACTGAAAGTACGGCCAACATATTTCAATATAGTAATATTAAGTTTAAAAATAAAGTAGATATCATAAGCAGTGATGCAGTGAATACTCAACTTTCTAAAGCAACTGTAGCTCATCCTGTTTCCGATTCATCAACTCCAGTGTTAAGAGATGAAATTAAAGTTTTAGATAGTTACACGTTAACATCTCCAAATCCACATTTTGCGACTAGGATTATGGGAAAAATGGTTCTAACTAACGATAATTTGGTAAATGAACAAAAAGTACATACGATAGAACATGAGTCGCCCGGATCTCATCCTACATCATTACGTTTCGAAGGAACAAAAAATAACGAGTCAATTAATGTTCTTCAAAATGAACCAGTCACGGTTTCTATAAACAACAGACCTTCAAAGTTTAATGCTGATAATTTAAGTGTAAAAGTTTTTATTGACGCTATGCCGAATAAGGTGTCAAAGAACGAATTACATAAATCTCCTTATGAAAATACTACCACAAAAGAAACAATTTTATCCCTTCCCACAGTACAAGTAAGGAATAAACTGAATAGTCCAATCTTATTAAAAATTAATGAAACATCCAAAAAACATAACTCTGATATAAATAAAGTACAAAATAGAAATGCCGCTAACATGACTATACAACCTATATATAGTAATAACAAAAGACATGAGCAAGTGTTAAAACAGACTACTTTTCCTCAACTAAAAGTAGCTGGAAAACAGTTGCAAAATAAATTACACAATACCACAGCCGTTACAAAAGATTATAGGACTACTGCGATGAATGATATATTCACATGCCAGAATCGGCTCAGGGGCAGGTATGCAGACGCGAATGATTGCAGAAAATTTTATATCTGCATTGGGAGAATTCAACCCCTACTTGGCGAATGTCCCTTTAATACAGTTTTTAGTGAAATAAAAAAGCAGTGCACAAAGAATTTGTCTCATTGCATAAGACACAATCAGTTTCGTTGCATTAAAAGTGGAAGATTTAGTGATGCGTTGAAAAATAATGTATATTACATTTGTGTTCAAAATAAGAATACCTATGTAAGATTTCAATTTCAATGTCAGGGTGGTTATCATTTAAATAAACAGAGAGTTAAATGTGTAAGTGATATTAAATCTCAACAAATGTCAAAGTCTATCGACAATGACTCAAATAAAGCTAGTGCTCAAAGTACCGTAGAAAATAAATCGAAGGAAAAGAAGCGAAGTAAGGAAAAGAAGGCAAAAGCAGATAAAAATGTGTGCAAGAAAGAGGGCAAATTTCCGGACCCAGACGATTGCAGAAAATATTATGTCTGCTCTAAAAATTCTAAGTCTGTCTTCAGGCGTAGGACTAAGAAGTGTGATTCGGATGAGGTATTTCACCCAGAAAAGGAAAAGTGTGTCGACAGTGACAGTTATGAGTGCGATTAACGCTCAGTTAACACGGCATGACGTTTTGTGCAGGACAAATCTTATCGAGTAAACAGTGGCTCACTGGCTCATAATTTGAGTATAATACCGTTCACTCGAAATTTGTACTGCACAAATACTTCACTGCTAAACACGTGTATTAAATAGTTACCGGACTAGTCGGCACATAGTCCACACATAACATCAAGTCCGGACTAGAATGTTCAGTAAATCTTATAAACATATTCAACTGAGGATAATTATTTTTGTAGGATCAAAAAATGTGTTTAATGTGTGGTGTAATGCTGTGTGAACCTAGCCTTACTTTAGATTATGTTATAGTGGATAATATTGTATATGATAAACATAAGACTTAGTAATCACAATGTTAATTTATTTTATGAAATAAATAAAATACTCGAATATTGAATTGCAGTTGTAATTGCTTTGATTCATCTATGTCAATTATCCTCATATGTCAATTTATCATTTCAGTCAATAAGGGTCACGTTTAAAACAAATAATAATTTAGTATAATACAGTTTTATTTCATGAAAATACCAGATATTTTATTCAAGTAGAAGTAGGAGGTAAAGTGCATTATCATAAATAACATATTACAATTATTGGTGTGGGCACATTTCAGTCTTGTGAAAGCAATCTTATAAAAATACTACGTAGTCATAAACTCACTTAAATATTTATTACATGTTATTGCTTTCTGTTCGGGGTCTTCGATAAGCCGCTCCGACACCTTCGATAAATTGGTCTTCATCGTGTCTTTCCAGGGTAATGCAAAATTGGTTCGAAAATACTGTACAGCGAACTGTCGACTCCCCGCTGATGGGGCGCGGTGGACAGAAGTAGGTTGCTCGGACTGGACTCTTGTCTTGTGTTACCGCGAATTTGTAGTTTTTGCAGTCTATAGGCCTGTTGCGGTTTACAGGAGGATTACGGTCTACGCTTGCGTGGTGATTGACATCCATCCTGTCATTTTGTCCAAGGAAATACCATGACGTTGTTGTTGTAGCTTCGTATATAGGACATTTGTATTTATCCGGTGAAGAGCAAGTGCGAGTGAAGCCGTTGAAAATGGTATTACCACCGCATTTGAATTTGATGCCCTGAAACCTATTTTTGTTAGGTATGCACAGAATGTATCCTTTACAACCCGAAACGCTAGTATCGGCAACTCTTTCGTTTCTGGTGCAGCGCAAATTTCGTCTTAACGTGGGATCAACGTAGTTCATTGAGTTTTCACAAACGTCGCTCGAGTCCTCGTTGCAAATAGTGTTGGCAGGACAGTTGAAAGCAGGGCCAAATAGATTATCTCCTTCGCAAAGCCTCAGTCTACTTGAACTTTCGCATATAAATCCGTATGGACCACATTCAGTATATTTGCTTGTTAAAAATGCAGCAGTAATATTTCCGAATAGGGCGGTCTGAAATAAAAAAATAATTATATCTTAAACATGATTGTCACCAATGTACCTATTGGGTACTTCAAAAGGAAAATTAGTCGAAATGCTGTTACTAGAAATGTTATAAAAAAAAAACAAATATTTAATTGTAAAAGTATTTAAAGATTTCACTATTATCTACTATTTTAAGTTACTAGTGCAGGCAAGCGTTACTAGTAAGTTATTATCAATTTATTTTAAGACATCTATAAAAATATGTGATTCATTTTATTGAAAAAATAAATTTCTTAAAATAAAAAGAATGTAATCATTATAGTGTTACCATAATGCAGGAACTTACCAGCGAAAAAATGAAGAACACAGCGTGAACATATGAGCAAAACATATTGGATTTAAAATAATTTTGAAAATCCCCGATGTCAAGGTTGCTTCGAAGGCGATCAAAAGACGACTAACGGAGTCCAAAGCTTTCTTTAAACATAGCGTTTCGCGGATAATTAGAATTTTTAGCACCTTTGAGCGAGGCTCGGAAAAATGAGTCCATGTCACTAGCCCATTGTGTCACACAATACTGTACTCATCTTTGTCAATGAGTGTTTTAAAGAGAAATAAATACGCATATGAATGTGCGATTCAATTCTTTAGCGCCAAAAAGCATACATGACTTTTATAAGCTTTTATTTTTAATATATGATTTACGATAATAATAAAAATGTTCCTTTGTTAATGAGCCTCAAAACACGGTACAAATATCTATCCTATACCGATCCTTATACTGTGCTCAAAGTACCGAATTATAGGTACTTGAGTGTACTTTACCGTCATGTCCATGATACTGCTTAACGTAAATATTAACTTTACCTACTTTAATGTATGAAATACGAGTAATCTTTTGTGATTTTTAAACATTTTAGAGTAACGATTAATTGTAAAGGGTTTTAAATAAAAATGATTTTACGAAGGACGCGATTACAACATATCTTATCAGCAATAATAGATAATAATAAAAAAGGTATACACTTAAAGTGGAAAGTGCCGGAAGGAGTAAGTAAATATTTACTATTGTACCACTGATTAAATTTACCACATTTTGTCCAAATAATAACAGTTAACGTACAAATATCATTCAACATATGAGTAAGTGTAAATATAAGGAATGGTAAATAACAGCTATTTTGCTTTTGATAACATACTTGTATCATAAAGCATCAATATACTCTCGTTGATTTCGCTTTTTAAATATTTAACACATAAGTAGAAACTGAACATGTTTCAAAGTTACGGTAAGTGACCGCGGCAGTCCATAAGTGTTTTTAATAAACCCCAGATAGGAGGTTATTAGTGTTTAAGTTTATCTCCCTTAATGCATCTTTAAAGTCTAAATAGCTGCGCTTAATACTACTGTTAAGGCAATTGCATTATAAATCTTTGAGTTTCCACGTTTATAAAAGTAGTTCCCGAAATTGGCAACGCACAAATCGTCACATAAACATTTTAAATTGAAAATTACTTATTTTGAAATAACAAACAGATTAATCAATTCACTTTGTTAACTCTAAAAAAGTTTGTCATTTTCTAATGTTCTAAGAATAACTATAAATTAACTACATAGGATAATTAAAATAAATCAAACAATTTCTATTTATCATCTATTTATTAATTAGATTGTACCTAGTAATACATATAAATATAAATTTAACTACGGTTCGTCTTCAGAAGACGACTCACTGTCACTTTCCGAACTCGACGTAGACTCCGGCTCCACGGGACCTCCAGTCTTGGCTCTGAAAATATATGTTTCGCTGAAACTTTTGATAATAGTTAAGTACGACATGAAGTAATTACATACTCTTAATTTATATTTGTGGTATCATTTAAAATTGATTTTATGTAGTGTACATTGTACAGTGTACAAGTAGTAATCCAGAATGAAATCCTCCTGATGATAATTGGCTACTGACCTATGTAGTCGATGCATTTGGTTAAAAAAATCTATTATTTCTCAATTATTGGTGATTATTAAGTTCATGATTGGAGGCGATGGCGAGGGGGTAAAAGTACACTTTTAAAATGCCTGTTGTGTATCAAAAGAAAACATTGATAATAATTTTTAAAACGATTGACTAATTAGGCTTTTTGCACAATAAAACGTCTACCTAATATCTCAGATTAACCGTGCTATATAAGACATATCACACTTACAAAACACTATTAATCTTACTGATTAGTTGTTTATGATGTTTGTCACGCGATGCGGCACACAACAAGTTTATAAGAATAACGTCTTTGTATTAACGCAATAAAGTTAAAAATATATTGTTAGTTGCCGTTGAAGATCCATCCTTTTATTGTCACTTGTTATTTATAAATAGGCAGCATAATTTAGCATAATTCATTAGACAATTGCACGCGTCGGTTTACGTAATAAGTTATGAAGGAGCAATAATAGACGAGATCCGTTTGTACCATAAAACAATCTAAATATGTATATATAACTCAAAGGTGACTAACTGACATAGTGATCTATCAACGCACAGCCCAAACCACTGGACGGATCGGGCTGAAATTTGGCATGCAGGTAGATGTTATGACGTAGGCATCCGCTAAGAAAGAATTTTGATCAATTCTACCCCCAAGGAGATAAAATAGGGAATGAAAATATTACTTCGTAACGCGAGCGAAGCCGCGGGCAAAAGCTCGTTTTAAGTATAAACTTCTATTTATATGATTGAAGTAGGCAATCCTTCCGATGTTAAGTGGCTACTGTAGCCCGGGGACATCTGTAATCAACTGTTACAATGAGTTCGTTCTATATGGATAGAACGGGGGTGCTATCTGAATCTGAAATCGATGACAGATGCGTTGTCACTCCCGAGGACTATAATTGCCGCTTTATATGCAAATATCCTAAAAATTTGACCGAAAAGCATGAATTGCTTCACAGTAGAACTAGGTGGAGCTTAGGTATCTGATTCGAATGATACTATTACATTATTATTGGTTCTACCAATTACATTATTACTGGTTCCACCACCATCAATAATGTATGTATATTTTCTTCAGGACGGTTTAGCACTCCGCGAGGTATAGTCCCCGCCAAACTTCTAGTCCGATTTGAAGTTGTTGTGTGCAGGAGTAGTCAGGGAGCCAATGAGGTCGAACACAACACCAAGCAACTCCGTAGCAACAGTAAGGGCACACTAACTGCGCTATGTACCCGTAGGCGAGAGCGGGCAGCGGACGGGTGCCATTTGCGGTCTTCGTCCCGCTGGTACAAAAATTTGCTGTTACAACGCGACTCATATATTCAAAGCGGACTAGAAGTTTGGTGCGGACTCTACAAATAATAAACCAACTCACAAGTGGTAAGCTTCCACGACGGCGAGCGCGCTCGGCTGTAGCATGTTCACCAGTGAAGCGCGCTCGTTCTGCAGTAGCGTTTGCACTTCGTCCTCGGGGCGGTTGAGCATCGCGCCCAGCGAGCGCACCGCCGCACCCACCGCCTCCTCGAACCCGCACTCCGCCAGGTACGCCACTGCCGACTGTTGGAAGAATAGACACATGAAAAATCCATTGGGAATTCTGTGGTAATAATTACGTAATACCAGATAAGTCGCCGTTTTAATATCTTTAAAATATGGAATAACTGATAATAAATAAACGGTTTCATTAATAGATCTTTATCAAAACTATCTAATAAAAAAACCTCTCTCCTTAACTTCAATTTACTATAGACTATAACAATTAACTTAGCTGAAAAATGCAAATAAAAAAATTGTCTGTGTTTGTCGAGTATTTAATTGTGGTAAAAGTGTACTGCGGCACATCATAGTAGTTCAGAGTTTTCAGACCGTCCGTACTGTCCTCCGCGTATAACGAAGTTATGTTCCGCGATAGGTGGGGGATAAGTGTGGTACGTACATATCATAGCGAGAACATGCTGCTTACACGCTACAGTACAATTGGCGCCCGCCTCACCCGAACTGTCCTCTACACCAAGTGAAACTACTACCTATTACTACCCTTCGGACGTGACCGCAATATGTTTAACAGCACTGTTGTTTTAGGTGTGGTATCGTACAGTCCACAGCTCTCTGTTACTTTCAGCGTATAGCGATATTTTCTCCACTGTTGGTATTATTGTGCATACTTACCGCAGCGACACGCCGCGGCATCTGCGCTCGCGCGTAGCTTGTACCGTCTTCCGAACACAGCGACACGATGTTCACGGTTGTTCTTATGCAACATTTAGATACTAACGAACAATCATGAGTGTGTAAGCGCCGCGCTCGAATGCCGAATACTCACGAGTAGCGTATTTACATATATTGATATTACTCGACGAGCATTTAAATTTTGAAAAAGTGTGATATAGGTACGTACTGCAACTGTAGCGCATCTTCATTCCTCGCAAACCGTATGTTACCTACTTACATATATTCGTCCGTGCTCGGCGAGTATCTAAATGATGGATAAATGTTCTATATATACTGCAGCGCACCGTCCTTAATACCTTCGATTAAGACGATACTATGTTCAACAGCACTGTTGCCGTACGTGTGTTACTAAGTACGACCCAACTCTAAACGCATAGTGTCACTATCTCCGCTGTGGGCCAGTGCACACGTACCGCAGCGACGGCATGTTGTCCGCAGGCCGCGGCGCGCTGCGCGGCGTCGGCGAGGTCGGCGGGTCGCGCGGGCACGCCGGGCGCCCGCTGCGCGCGCAGCCGCCGCAGCGCCGCCGCCGCGCCCGCCCACGCGCCGTCCTCCTCCCCGGCAACACCCGGGGCGCTGGGACCGCCCTCCGTGCACAGCGACACTATGTTCGCGAGCGCCGTTGCTGATAACCTGCAAAAATTCAATATTTTGAAGATAAACCCTTTGTGAATCGACTCCAGCGGCACCACCGCCACACCTATTTCTGCCTTATAACAGCAGTATTAAGCGCTGCTGTGTTCCGGTTTGAAGGGTGTGGTAAGGGAGACATACTTATCCGAGGCGTTCCAGCTTAATCGTCAGAGGTAGCGGCGCATCTGTGGCCGACCTGGGGTACGAATATCTAATCCTATGTGGAGTCGATTACAGATATCCATGGGCTGCAGTAGCCACTTACCATGAGGTGGACCGCATGCTCGTCTGCTACTCCTATATTTAAAAAAAAAAAAAACTTATCCAAGGCGACATTTTTTACTGTGCTCGTAATATGTTGCTTAAGTATCAAACATATTTAACATTAACATTTATCTATATTTAAGATATTATTACGAATCTCAAATTATAATGGAAGGTGGTAGAACCCTTTGTGGTTCGACTCTGGCGGCACCACTGCCACACCAACTTCTACCTAATAACAGCAGCGTTAGGCGCTGTTGTGTTCCGGTTTGAAGGGTGTGGTAAGAGAGACATACTTTTCCGAAGCGTTCCAACTTAGTCCTCAGGGATAGCGGCGCACCTGTGGCCGACCTCAGGTAGGAATATCTAATCCTAGCTGGGGTTGATTACAGATGTCCATGGGCGGCAGTAGCCACTTACCATCAGGTGGACTGCATGCTCGTCTGCTACTCTTATATTATAAATTAAAAAAAAAAGATAATAATGCTTTATCACCATCACGACCTTCGAACTGTTTTATCTTACACTTCACTTTACTTCACTGTAGGTTTACGTAATAAATAAACGTGAATTACTTTTGTTTTGGTGATCTAGTAGTTTGATTTTCTTCACGTTGCTCTGCAAGTTCACAGTATTTGATGATATCCGCTGCAGCTTCTCTAATTTTTGTCTTTACTTCTTCATCTGCAAAAAATATTAAGAATAAAATAAAATCCTTAGCAACAAAATTACTAAAAGTAACTATCTTTCTTCATATAGAAAACCCAACCCCATAATTTTATAAAGAGTACTTCCATTCAAATGTAAATGAAAAAAATATATAAAAACGATATTATTAAGTTTATGATATTCAAATATAGTAATCACGACGATTTCCATGCCCAGTTTCGATTCTAGGTCAGTACTAAATTCATAACTAAGATCAGTTCTGGGTCAATGTTTGTTTTGTATACCTACGTGTATTTGTATTATAATATACAGGGTAAAGTTTGCACATAGGCCTCCAAGAATTTAATTCTTAACAACATGATCAAAAATTAAATAATACATATTTTTTTCAAAATTCGTTCGATTACCAGCTAGGAAAATAGATTTGTTAAAAATGTAATGATGCAGGTTAATTTCTAAACTGGCCTCGTAACTCATTTCACCATTTTTTGTTATATTTTATATTCGCGGATTTGGCTTTGAAGGCCTTTTTGAAAAATTCATCCTTTATATATTTTTTTATAATATCGGAGTAGCAGACTAGCATGCAGTCCACCTGATGGTAAGTGGCTACTGCCGCTCATGGGCATCTGTAATCAATCTCAGATAAGATTAGATATTCCTACCACAGATGCGCTGCTACCTATGAGAACTAAGCTGGAACGCCTCGAAAAAGTATGTCTCCCTTACCACACTTTCCGGACCAAAACACTGCAGCGCTTACCACTGCTGTTATGAGGCAGAAATAGGTGTGACGGTGGTGCCGCCGGAGTCGAACCACAAAGGGTTTTACCACCTTCAATACTGTAAGCCGTGCGCCCATAGCTCTTAGCGGAGTAGAGTAACAGTAGTAGGGTCTTGAGTAGTGAGGATAGTGAGGTAGTGGTGTATAGTAAGTGCCAAACTGCTAGTCCACTCTGAAGTTGTTGCGCGCAGGTTTAATTAGCATATACTCCGTAACTTAAGGGCACATTAACGCAGCTATATACCCGTGGGCGAGAGCGGGCATCGGACGGGTGCCGGGAGGGATCCACGCTATCTATCTTACACCTACTTAACAGGCGGGTTGGTCTATTTTTGATACTTGTTCATTATATTATAATATTTTAAATAAAATATATTATTATGAATAAATATTATAAATCCAGGGGCCATTTGACCACCTGAGAATCTGCCCGGGCAAAGAGGGTATCCTCGAGACCCGAATTTCCTGCCCACCGCCCTTATGTTAACATTGCCGCAATATACGTACGCCCGGGGGGTAAGACGTTCCAGATATAGATAGGATCTGCAAATTGCTATAGGGACGCGACTTTTTTTTTTATAATATAAGAGTAGCAGACGAGCATGCAGTCCACCTGATGGTAAGTGGCTACTGCCGCCCATGGACATCTGTAATCAACCACAGATAGGATTAGATATTCCTACCTGAGGTCGTCCACAGATGCGCCGCTACCCCTGAGGACTAGGCTGGAACGCCTTGGAAAAGTCTTTCTCCCTTACCACACCCTTCAAACCGGAACACAGCACCACCTAACACTGCTGTTATTAGGTAGAAATAGGTGTGGCGGTGGTGCCGCCGGAGTCGAACCACAAAGGGTTCTACCACCTTCGAAATTCTCCTATATTCAGAGCGGACTAGCATAGCGCGGACTGTACCCTGGTGCGGGTAGCAGTGGCAGCAGGCGTCGAGCAGGCGCTCCAGCAGGCGCGGCCGCGACGCCAGCCCGCACGCCACCAGCTGCGACCACGTCGCCGCTAGACGATCACCCGCGCCACCCACCTCCAGGGTTTTTATTATCTGCACACAAACCATAGATTAGTAAAGATTGCTCACTCCTAACAAGAAAATGTAAGTTTTGACAATTGAGATTGTCACTGTCATCTATTTTCGTGTTTGAAAAATATTTAAAAAAATGTAGTTTTTAGATCATTTACGAATGAAACGATTATACTTCTCCACACTTTTTTTTAAATTTCGTGTATTTGCACCACTTAACTGCATTGTCGGCATTGTTTCACGTAAATTACACCTTGACAGCCGTTAAGTGACTGACATATTTGTCAGCCGTTCAAGCCATTTAATGGCTTCCTTCAATTACAAGGCAGTGAGATATCTATACTATATTTATGACACAAACATATACATATCTTACAGAGCTTTTTATGATATATGGTGTACTTATAATATATGGTAGGTATATGGTATACTTATAATAATGGTACAGAGCCTGTTAAAATATTAAAAGGCCTTTCAAGTAGCCCTTTTGCAAAATTTTGCTAATTTGGTATTATGTCAAAATATATTTACAACTTAAAAGTAGTTTTTTATAAACTTATTAGATAATAAACATTATATAAAGTATAAAACATACCAATTACCAACGTAAGCATTAACACTGGCGCTATTTGTTACATCCCAAAGTAGATAGTTTTTTAAAATCAACTTTTGTAGTAACTTTGGTCAGAGAATACACTAAAAATTATGTCTAAAAAACAATTTGACAAACTTACCTCTTCCATAACAGATGGTTCAGGAACATATACATTTGGTACCAATGAATCCAATAACTCTGTGGCTTTCTCAAAAGGTGCATTTCTGAAAAATGTAATAAAATAAGATTTGTAAATAGGTTTGATATATATTTTTAATATTTATATATTACATTAAATGTAAATACCTGCATGTTACAGTAACATAATGCCTGTAGTAAATGCTTTCTTTATACGCATCACCAACTAATTTGTAATTGTCGCCTTTCATAAGTAATGCATTCAATCTTTCCGCTAGTGTTATACTCTGAAAAAACAATAGATGTTTATTATTGTTATGTAATTGGCAATTCTTTAGTGTTTGGATTTTGGCACGCACGTTTCTTTTGTTAGAATTATAAATTGCTTTAACAACAAAGAGGTAACATAAGAAAAATATAATGAGGTATCCTACAAATCTCAGTTCTGTAGAACCCTCAAAGTTGAGTGAAGTACCTACTACCTATACAATTTTTGTCAACTTGTAGGTGGGTAGATATAAAAATTGCAATAGAGTTGTCATTTAATGTCACTTATGCCAGTCGTCGTCTTGCACTCGCCAAGAGCAGACGTTCTGTATGTGCTCTCTCGATCCTGTTTTCCACATGGAAAAACCGTGCTACCACGTGTGCTTTGTGAAGTACATACTATGTTTTTGTGCCTTGTGACATCGCTGTGCGCATCACTCCTGATACGCAGATCGGCTTGGTGGTTTTATTTAGTCATCTGCTAGGGTATGCATTGTTCCATACTTCTCACATAATATGGTCTGTTATATATATAAAATATCGTTATACAGGCGCAATCTAAATTTTGGCAATGCACTGAACAATTACATACAGATTTCTATTTATTTACAGTGTTTGTTCAGTAATAAGATTTATCTTACAAAAATTTAAGGATCGGACTAATTAAATAATATTTGTTATATTATTTCGTACCTGTAAGTGATCACTGCAAACTCCCATTGCTGTGATAAAGAAGTTAGTGTCTGTGGCTTCCATAGGTTTCAAGTTTTCCCTTTTCTCTAATTCGTCTAATATAGATGACAGTATATCTATGCGGGGGCCACCTAAAATAAAAAGGATTAAGTAAGAATATTATAAGATCAATTTGTTTATATTTTATAGAATGAAAAGAAATAGTTGAAAACATCTAAAATTCCTATATGAACTTGGTAATAAATAAGTGTTTAGCTTTTTAGTTGTAATTTTAATACCTCATGTCATGTGGCCAGTCTGCCCTTGATTCGTGCAGTAAAGCTTGGCAAGAAGAATTTATAAAACTATTATCGAATATCGAACCCTCTTACGTATAATATTGTCACTGCAAAATGACAACTTTATAAGAGAGTGTTTCAAAGTTTCAAATATGCTAAAATGCGAATAAAATCTGCATTTTATAATAGGTTTTATTTTATACGCTTTATAACGTTACTTATGTCGATAAAACACATTAAAATAAGGCACTTTATGCAATAAAAACGAAAATATATTTTTGTGGGTTAAAATACTATACGTGGGAGGGGTCGATATCAGCAACCTACCACTGCTTTTGGACGTCTATTGGTTATGAAAAAGAAGCGGTATAACTCCATGGCTGTGCATAATTAATTCAAAATGTTTCAATTCAAAAAATATTTTACTTCAACCGATTATAAGAAAATTAAAAGATCAAAGAAAAGCTATACATACGCTCTTTACAGAATAAGCATAGTAGATAGTAATACGCCGAAAGACTGGGTTCAATGCCTATTTTCTTGAATTCAGCTATAATTTGTAAGGCAGCCTCTTGCAATTGTTTACCACCTCCCCAGGCAGATATTGATCTTAAGCATGCTGAAAGTGTTGCACCATTTGGAGACACACCCTAGAAAAAAATGTAAACTTAGAACTTATTGTATAAAAGAAAGAAATCACACACAAGCAAAATAAATGCAAAAATTTCAAGTTGGTGTTACGCGTTATCAATTATAGTTGGGAATATATCTGCTAATACAGCCCGAACTGCTTATTTTGGTCATGTATATCCACTTCTTACATATGGAGTTATTTTCTGGGGAAACTCATGTACTGCCAAATCTACGTTTATTCTCCAAAAAAATGTATTCGCATAATTTATAAGATGCACCTGGAAGAATCCTTAAGAAATGTATTTAAAGAGCAAAAATATCTAACTTTAACAAATATCTATATTCTTGAACTATGTACATTTGTAAAACATAATGTGATTTACTTTAAAAATAAATCAGACTCTCGTGATAACTTGAGAGAACAATATAGATATAACCTATGTGTGGAAAGAGCCAAAAATAATATTTACAAAAAGAGTGCTTTTAATACAGGCATAAAAGTGTTTAACCATTTACCGTTTGAAATTAAATCATGGATGGATGTCCGTAATTTCAAATCAAGATTAAAAGTTTGGCTTTTTGTAAATGTTTTTTATAATTTAAACGAATATTTTAAACATAATACTGAGACTAAGAAATATTAAGCTATCTGCCTATATAATATATGATCTCATTAATATTTCCTGTTTCAAAATTTACTTTAAAAAATTGCAATGCCCGATATGGGTAAACTGTTATGTCGCTATGTATCACAAATGTCACCATTGTATTATAATTGTAACAGTTATGGCAATAAATATTATTATTATTATATTATTATATAAATAAATTAAAAACTAAAAGGTGATTGAAACGTTGTACTAGTGTGCTTTGACCATGGAGGTATTACAGATTGAATAAAAATGGTTTTTATAATAAAAAAAATAAAATTACCTGCTCGTGCATCTCACCCAATAACGCTTTGAGAGCAGTAATTCTTAACAATGTGCCTTCCTTTAGAAAACCGATACAACCCAATAAGGCATTGTATACGCTTGTTGATAGAGGTATTCCCTTTTCTATGGCCTCCTGTGACAATAAGTGAGCTCTTTCTGCCTAAAATAAAAAATAAGGTTTTAAAATATACACCCAAATACAGACACAAATTAACAAATAAATAAAATGAATGAAAAAGATATAATAATTGATACAAAAAATTGGACGTAGTTACACAAAGGATCCAATCCACAATAGACTTCATATGGATTGGATCCTTTTCGTTTAACTATGTCCAATTAAGAAAACATGGACAAATCCTCAGAAAGGTTGTGGCCTAAGTTATATTGTTATGACTACATTCTACACCCAAATAATCAGGTTTCAATCATGGGGCATGCTATGAACACACTACAGTAACATGATTACAATGAACTTTTAACCGATTCCGTGCGGATGTGGCAAAACTGTAGGGGATATAGCACAACTGTGGTGCCATCCGCATGGAATCGGTTAATACATTTACAATAGATTCAATTCATAGCATGTATAAAAGTAAGATTCAATGGTTTAGTTTATACTATACTACTACTATACAAGACTGTATTCTATTCTACAGGTAAGGTATAGAAAATAGGAGTATATGAAGAAATATTTAATTCATAAAGGGATTTAAACTTGTAATGTGTATATAGGTAGTCATATTTTTACCTGATAATACTTTGCCATACCCTGAATAATAGCACAGTATGCCTCTGGTGTCTTTGGTTCCATTGAGGTGAAAATTTTATCAGCTAATCCTCCTAGCCTGTGATTAAAGTATTATGAATATACAATATTCTTTATTCAAATAGATGCACATGAATTAAGTTCAATTAACTTATATCGATTCAGAAGCTTTTGAATATCGCGGTGTAAGAGTCAGATGAACGTTCCTATAAAAAAATCAAAAATCGTTTTTATTGACAAAATGGTTCACAATGTAGTCCTTTACCGAAAACGACGTAACGTTATATTCAACATTTCACAGGTTCCAAAAAAACTAAATAACACAAGAACCACAATGTAATCAACCCCAGATAGGATAAGATATTACTATCTGAGGTCGGCCATAGATGCACCGCTACCCCTGAGGACTAAGCTGGAACATCTTGAACAAGGATGTCTCCCTTACCACACAGAACACAGCACGCTTAACAAAAAAATTACCTCCATGTAGCTGCTTGTCTTTCTCTCGTGACAGCTGAGAACCACCTCTCCTCGAGCCATTCAGCTGAAATCGGCTCTTTTTCATTATAGAAACACAGAAGTTGTAAGAACTTTATCTTTAATTCTTCATTCACACCCTCAACACCTCCAAGCAGTTGGAACACTTTGATAGCATCCTCTAGGAGAGCATTTTCTATAGTATATATTAGATCTTGTTCAGTTACCTACAAACATGTTATTATTATTAAATGATGGGTTAGCAATACACATACAATTCATCAGATGGTGCATTTTATTACAATGGTAGTTTAAACCCTCTTGTGTGCAGATACCATAGATACCATTGGGTCTAGTGTAATATGCCAAAAGTATCAATATATTCTACTTTTAGAGCCATACGGTAACATGTCCAACAAGTTCTCAAAAAAAAAAGTTGCAAAAATATATCAACATAGTCTAAAATATAGTCTCAATATGTGGGAAAATATTTTATATGATACTAGTACATCTTTGGTGGAGTAAAGTATATTTGCTTTATTATGTGTTAACATAGCCTATTGCATATTAGACTAAAAACTGCTTCATTCAAACTTATATTTTTTATACCTTTGTTTCATCATTATAAATAGGTTTAGGTGCAAATGCATCAATACGTGGATCAGCATTGAAGTATGGAGTTTTTATTTTGGTGGGAGGGTCCCATTCGCGTGTGGTAAACAGTTCTGCATGCTCATCTCGGATCCAAGCAGCTGCCTTCCTACCAGCCTCGGCTGATAAAGCAAAGGATCGCTTGCTATAGTTTGATAGTGGAATGAGGTATGGATCATCATGGTATCTGGAAGAAAATTTTATTTTGAAAAAGGTGTTAGTCAATATATTTAAGTACATATAATCCAATAATAGTGTTGGCCTCTACTGTGATTCAAAATTATTATAGAGAAATTATAATTAGGAAATTACAAGTCTCAGATTGAAGTGTACATTTTTATCTTAAAAAATATGAGGTAATAATATTTTTAAAACAAGTTAGGAACTTTTAACTTAGATTATTTAAATAAGAGTAAAACTTCAAAAATATTGATGCTTTGAATTATAATGAAAGCATACTTGTAATGGGCAGCCGTAGGGTCGTTTCCGACTGTAACTGATAAAGCTTCCAATATATCTGTAGGGCCTCTAGGGATCCGAGGTGGTGGTGATATCCCGTCGCTGGATTTCGAAGTTTGTGGAAGCTTCTGTCCTTCTATCGACGTCAATGAACGACATATACACGCCAATCGTGACCATTGCCTGGGAATTTATAATAACAGCATAGTAACATGTAATTTTAACGTAACTTAAAGTTATTATAGGTTAAGTTACGTACCTTTGGATTACGATGTTGGAATACATTTGGTATTAATGATTGTCACCTTTTGGATTAATTAAATAATGTCCCAAAATAACTACAAATTTGTTTTATACAAGTAACCGGTTTATTTTTTATTGTTTTCCACTTATAAATATAACCTAAAATGAAATGTTATTGAATATTGACATTAGTATTTTTCTTGAAGTTGTTTCAAGAATGTAGGCAAAGGTTAATGAAAACGTGTTACCATAAATTATAACCTTTCTATTTGTGCAATATGACAATTCCTATATCGCTCATATTTCTCCAGTATCTAAAAAATATGGATTGTGTTTTTAGGACACTCAAAAAAATTAAAATGTTATTTTTATTATTTACTTTTTCTTGAAACGGTGAAAACGCTGTTGGCTACGGCTCTAATTTCATTACATTTCCGACTTTTCCGAATCAAGTAGCTTCTTATACCTATACCTTCTTATACCCGTTAGTAACTAGTTTATTAAATTGCATCCTAATTGCATACTACATGCTAGTAAAAATGTTTAATAGATATAAAAATTTAAAAAAACTAATATTTATGTGTGAAACAACAAACTAGCGTAATAAAAGTTTTACTTACTCTGCCGTCCAAGGAAAGTAGTTTTGAAATAAATTCAAAATAGTTAGCAACAGATGAATACCTATACAAAACAATTAAAACCAGATTTTTTGTAATTGTTTAACAATAAAAATATTTTTAATGTTACTGGCTAGCAGTTATTCTTTTAAAATGGAATTCGAATTTTTTTTAATGAAACATTGGTGCAAAGAATCTAGCATTGGTGTATTATTTTTTTATCAAATTTACTTTAATATATTACAAGATAATAGAGAATTCTGTTTCTTAAATCTTAGTTTTCTAGTTTCATAATGAGAAACTGACACTATCGTAGAGACAATATTAACATAAACCAAGTCAGAATTAACTAGCAGTCGTTTTCAGGAATTGTTGTAATTGTATGCAATTATGTAGAGAAAATTATAAAGCACTAAAGAAGCAAATGAAGCTAAGTAGCTGGTTAGTAAGTAATAATGCAATAGTCAATATGGCATTTAAAGACTAAGTGTGGAATAAAGGAAAAAGAAAAATACTTCAGGTATATTTATGTATTTATTGTATTAACATAAATGAAACAAATATTAGGAAGATCGCAGTATGACAGTTCATGTAACTCGCGTTGTTGCTTGGCAACCCATTTTTAACTCCAGGGGAATAAATTACAGATGCATTAAATACTACCGTTGTGGTTTTTGGCGCTATCGTTGTGGGTATTTCACATCTGTATAATGTGCTATTAACACAGGTGCTATTAACAGGATTGAAGAGCATGTCTGGTGGACATTGGACCAGTCGGGCAGTCACAATGGTACCTAGGGCTTCGACACAAGAAATATATGAACCACAGTCATTTAAGTATGGGTTCGGAAACTCCCCGACATGTGTGCAATTATATCCGGGAAAGCATTGGTAACTCGTAACATTGGTACACTGACTGTCCAAGTGGCTGTATATTGAACTATCCGGGCAGACAACGTCGATTCGTGTAAAATTCGTTAGGACAGGTAAACACATAGTGTAGCCGCGGCAGTCGTTCCTCAAATCGTTCGGGAATCTTCCTCGGGTTGTGCAATTTGTCGCTGCGCTGGCGTAATGGCACAGTCCCTGCAATCAAATCAAACGTACGTTTAGAATTGTTCCGTTTTTAGAATTATTAAAGCAAGTAAAAGTTTTTAATATAAAATTATTACAATTACATGCACAATAATATTGGTAGTTAGGTATATAGGTGGGTATGTCTTTAGAGGCGTAGCGTTACAAGCGGCAATTTTCTGGGGGTAGCAAAACGTTACAAATTACAGCTTTTCTGTATATAGTAGTTCGTAAAAGAAAAAACCTTTCGAACTCATGCGCTGAAGGCTGGTACCTAATCAGCAATTTACACGTTGAAAATAGTGCCTAGTCTTCCTCTTGACTTAGCTCTAAAACTCTACCTAATGGGGAAGTAGAAAGGGCGCCCAGGTTCCCCGATCCTGAGAAGCCCCCAAACACAATTGCTAAAAAAGGTCTTCAAAACCAAACAATCTGTGAAATGTGTAAATCAGCGAAAAAATAAAAACAGGTAGCCGAAATCATACGCGAATAAGTCTCTGACACATTTGTAATTTTTTAAAATCAAATCAATTTTTTACACTGGGGGCCTCCATTCAACTCCGACGACCCTAGTCCGCCACTGTTCTAAAATGGAATTATTTTTGTTTAAAGAAAAAATACATGTTCACATGTACAGGAGGAGTGATAATAATATTATTTGGCTCCGGATGATTTGTAAACCTGCAGTTTAATATCACAATATTTTTAAAAATACCTAAGTGCTCAGGTACCTATTTGTTAGTATTTTTGTATTCAATCAATAAAATTTATTTGGTACTTACAATTATGAAAAACGTTAACCACAAAGACATCATTATGTTTTCGATCAAATTAATTACTGGAACTTATTGGTATACTTTACTAAAATTCCCACGGCAGACATATTTAAACGAAAGGTAAAAAAGGTGTAACTGTGAAATGATGTTTTTTATACCAAATAGACCCACGTCACATATGAGATAAAGGCGGAAACTGAGTTATCCTCACTCGGGTTGCGACTAAGCTTCAAGATATGAATCAAGTTTATCGATATTTTCATGTAAACAAGCAAATAGATATTCAGTTCATTTGATGCTATATGGTCACCGCAACTTTCAGATATTTATAACTAACTTTAAGTATATAAGTTTTTGAGTTCAAATCATATACGTCGGTCCCCTCGCGGGCAAAACGGGAAAAATTCATCTGAGTAATTCCTTACCATACTCTTCAAAGCAGAATACGGTAAGGCTGAATAGCTACTATAAAACAATTGATCAAAAATGATTGTTAATTTCATAATAGAAAAAAAAAAAAAAAACTAAGCATAGGTACCTATTTCATAAGACTTTATTAAAATAATTATACATGTATTGTCATTTAGAAAGGTGAATCTTCTGAAAGGTGTTTTCATTAAGTGAGTTAAGTGTTTATTTTATATTTTGAATTGCATTTTTAATGAATGTCGATATTAGCCCAACACTATCTTTATATAAGATAAGGTATTTGTTTGAATACAACTTTAGCTTTATGCGTTAGCACACATTCTTTATGTGCTGGCTTACTTTTTCAGTTTTATATATATAGAAGTGCTACATTTCTCTGATAAACGTATTTAACGCTACGAGTATTAATTAATCGCTACGCTCGTATTAATGGATCGGACAATGAATCAGAAATTGGCGTAGGTACTTATGCTTTCCTCTGTCTTTCTACTCTTGTCACATAATATTTGATATTGATGGTTTATTTTAATGATACTTTTTAAACTATTGCTTATTTTCTCCTGTTCACTGTTACGTACATCAGTATGTCTGTCTATTTGAGGGTGGATAGACACTGATTAGGAACTTACGGAAATGTAAGTATGTAGTTCGATATTTTTTTGCTACATTCTTAGAGGTAGACTGATAATAGGAAATATCGGAAATTCTTATCATTTGTGCCTTTACCAGCAATGTCAAATTTTATACCACACATCACATTCGCTTACACATATAACGTATGTACACATTATTAAGGACTATATAGGATTTTCCAGTTAATTGCTTTGAGCGTGCAAATATCGTTGTTAAAAGATACGGGCATGATGCATAACGTTTTGTATTGCTATTTCCATAATTGACACGATAATGGGAATGATGTCAAACCAAATATGCAAGCACCTATTGTTCTTATCATCTTGTAAAGACACAATTCACTACACTACTTTGTCTACCTAAAGGAGAAATTAACTAAAATTTCTCAGTATTTATGTGGAAATGTTTTGCAGCTGAATTAAATTTAAACGTAGAATATATTAAGCCTGTGTTTCTCAATATTTTATGGTACGAAACAATAGTATGTGAAAATAGTTAGACCCTATATACATAAACAAATACCAAAACAGTCATATTTGTCGAAACGTAAAAACTCCTGGTAAGGGTACTGTTATGTACATAAAACAGTTAAAAAAAGAAAATCCACTGCCTACAAATGTCCTGAAAATGAATATATTTTTTCTTTTTTATTAAGCCTACACTACTTTTAAAAAGCCATGACGACATCAAGGGTTCACCAGTGGTGAATCACCACCCATACTATGTAAAACATTGTTGTATATTTAGTAGAACCTAGATATTGATTAATTTTGTGTTGGATAAAAATAAAAAAACGGATATGTATGCCCTCTCATACTTTGTTATTTGGGCATAATTATGATATTAGCGGACACTTTATTGTATGTAGGTTACATATACCTACCTACAATAAAACCTTCGATCACTAATAAGAACAATAAAACACAGTAATAACTCGTTCATATGATTATTGTTTGTGTATCAATGATATAATCTGTCCGAAAATTAATCAAAACCTTAAGGGTTTCATACTATCTACAAGGGTCCAGTAAGTATTTAATCTTAAATACTTACTGGACAAATCTTAAATACTTTCCAATTAAATAGCAATTAAATTTGCAAATTTTCTTCACTTTTTTAATTCATAGCTACTCATTGTTCTCTTCTTTATGGGTGCCATGGATACATACATAGACAAGACACAGATCCACACCCAGAAACGAAATTGAAATTCTGTCTGGTTGTGTGTTGTGGTCGGGCGCTGAAGCCGGGACATTGACTGTTATATAGGTATGTGGTATGGCTTCTATGCTACGGGCCATCAAGTCGTAGATTCCATTATAATCAGAGCCATCAAGTAAAAAGTTTTATTTTGATGAGGTGTCTTTAAAGTTGTAAAATTATCGACATAAACCCTTTATGTTGCACTGCTTTCTTTAATTATATGGATGGTTCACGACACAAGCTTTTAAGAAAAAATTTATATGGATAATGGCATATTCAATTGTAATATTAAATCTTATATTGGATTTATTTTCTTATACCACAAACGGATATTTTTTTGGAAACCAGAGAACACGAGCTCTACATTTAGGTACGTCTATTTTGACATTTAAAGAATTAAGTACAAGATTTTAATTCTGTAGTGCAGGAACGCACTTGACCGATTCTTAATCTTTACAATCGCTTATTGTGTCTAATTTACCAATTCATCAGTATATAAGACAGTCATTTTTTATTTCTCCACTTGAAGAGCAAAAATGGCGCGCAAATATGTTTTGAGCGTGGTTCTCGTAAGTACTCAATTTTTTTTTATCGAAAATTTATATTAATTTTCTTATATCGCAAAATGAAATTTTCTTTGTGGTCCAATGAGTATTTTGGTGTACTATTCTTATAAAAATGGGAAAATCCTAAGCATTTGGGTCCAGAAGTCAATGGGGAGTAGAGGCCACATAAATTTAAAGATAAGTTTTTCTTGTTGTTATTTATTTTAAATCATCAGTTAAGTACTAAGTGATTTTTATATGCAGGTGTTATTAATATCCTGGGAAGCTTATGCTGCCGTTAATTGCACGGCTACTGGAGCTGGCCGTTTCGCAGACCCCGATGACACTACGTGCAAGAACTACACGCTCTGCGTTTATTCAAGCTCTACAGGAACCTACTTATCTTACGACTATGTGTGTCCTTCCACGTCTGTTTTCAACCCAAGCACTTCCTCTTGCACCGCTTCTACCAATTATGTTTGCAACGTGACCACTGACACCGATACTAGCTCAGTTTGTACCGCAGACGGTTATATCGCGGATCCGAGCTCCACCACTTGCTCTTCATACATAGAGTGTGTTGATATCAACGGTACCTACTCGGAGACTTCTTACACCTGTCCAGATGATACCTTCTTCGATCCTAACACCACCCTCTGTGAAACTGATTATAATTGTACTACTACTGATACTGATACTTTTAGCTGTACCGCTGCAGGCAGGTTTGCGAACACCAGCGACACTACATGTCAGACCTACTATTTTTGCGTGTTGGCAACCGATGGGACATACCTCCAGTACAATTACACTTGTCCAAGCACTTCGGTGTTTAGTCCTACAGCTAATGTATGCACTACAACTTATACGTGTACAACTACGTAGCATGTTGTGTGAGAAATGTCACAAATGCTATTAAAATTAAATCTGTATTCTAAATCCTTCGCTTTATTATTTCTGTTACAATATAGTAATATTTTCTTTCAAACAGGTGATGATTATTTGGTAATATTATCACCACTTTGTTAATAATTAACTTTTAGAATGTTAGTTAGGTCTTGCACGTATGCTTATTTTTTCCATTACTTAAAATGTTAGGGTTAATATTATTATATAATATAGTTATATAATTAATTTGTAAAATAATTAATTGAGGACAACGACTACAAGTACGTTTATTTGCACCTTCGGATATTAGGTATTGTTGTATTAACGTATACCTATTATTTTGCTAGGTAACAAACGTAGGTACACGTTTGTTCTTCTATTTGTTATATGTTAAGTATAGTTAAGTTATAATTGATCACAAATTAAATGAATTACTCATGTGTTTGGTTTACTTTAATCCTAAATGAACTTAATTGCGACGATATATTAAAAAGGCAAACTCCGCTTTTAATACGATAAGCTCTTTGTTTCCTGACATGAATTTTACGTTTTTGCATAACGTAGGGGGAATTTAAGGTGGTAGATTTCTTTATGGTTAGACTCTTGCATCAACGACACACCCTTTTCTGCCTGATAACGGCAGTGTCAAGCACTGCTGTGTTTTGGTTTTAAATGTGTAAGGGAGACATACTTATCCGAGGTGTTCCAACCTACTAAAAAGACTAATCTATTCTGGGATTGATTACATAATATAATATGTCCGTGGGTGGCAGAAATAACTTACTTAGCATCAGGTGGACAGCACGATTTGCAATTTTTTTATTAAGTATATAAAAGTATTCTAATTGTAGGTATTTCATTAACTGTTGTAAATGAAAAAGATATTTCATGTGTATGTTGAAAAATGTATAAATAGATTTTAGAAGCAATGTGACTGAAAAATGACACATTTCGGTGATATGTAAGTAGTAAGTAAGTATGGATTTTGCTAATAGTGCACTTATGAAAAAAACAAAAAATTTAACAGGTTTTTTATCCGAATGCGGAGGGGTTTTCCCAGCTGTTCCAGCGTACGTAATGTTTGTATTTCTTACGAGTATTCTTTGGCACGCCGTCCAGCTCCAAACAGATTGACGAAACTGACGATCAGGTATTCGTCTAAATTGTGGGAGTAACATAGGCTAAATTTTAGGCAGTTGAGGTTTAACATTATTTTTATAGTCTAGTACCTTCGCTTTCAATTTTATTTTCGTGAATTTTATATTATTCTTAACATCTTGTGTCTCTTGTGAATACATAAACACAATAAAAACGATTAATTACGAGTCGCAGTCGCGCTTTAGGGTTCCGTATCCTTAATAAGGTAGTAGGTATATGTTGCCATTATTATCGAACGATAATGTAACTAAAACGTCAACAAAGGCATGTTTAGGCATAGACTTTAGCTGTTAATATGGATGGAAATTATTGTTAATGAATAATTTACATAATCGGAATGATGATCGAAATTATAGAGTTTCGTACTATGAAAGAAGAACCAATTTATTTCTATCATCATACGTATTTGACCCAACTGCGGGAATTATGTTTTATAATTCCTTATGAAAAAAAATACCTATAGGGACCCTCCTGTGCCTGTCCATTCATCTGTCACAGCCATTTTTGCTCCTAAACTACTGGACCAAATCAGTTATAATTTGGTCCTTATATGATTTTCCATGCCCCAAACACGAAGGAGTAACATAAATAACTGAATATTGAACTAGGGGGTGATCGGTATTATTTTTTTGTTAATTTTTTTTACATGTACCTTTGGGAATCATGTTTTATTTTATATACGGAATCCTTTCTGAGCAAGTCCGATTCGCACTTGGCCGGTTTTATTTAATCTTTACAATCATTTATTGTGACCAATTCACCATTGCATCAGGTATATAAGACAGTTATTGTGTAATTTTTCACTTGAAACAGCGAAAATGGAGTGCAACTATGTTTTGAGTCTTCTTGTTGTAAGTTTATTATTTCAATCTTTATTGTGCTTGTGTGATTCTATAATTTTTTGGGATTCCATGGGCCCTTACTTTTTGATCGGGCCCCAAATTTGTGATCGGAAAATGTACGAAGTACCTAAATTGTTCTTTTGTTTTAAAAATTCATGCTTAAACTGTAAGTATCAAAACTTTTAAACGTGAATTTTGCAATGTGCACTAACAGTTATGCAATAAGAGTTTTTTCTTGCAGGTATTAGTACTTTGTTGGGAAGCTCATGCCGCTGTCAATTGCTCGGAGACAGGAGCAGGCCGCTTCGCAGACCCTGATGACACAACGTGCAAAAACTACACGCTCTGCTCTTACTCAAGCTCTACAGGAACCTACTCATCTTACGACTATGTCTGCCCTTCCACATCACTTTTCAACCCGAGCACCTCCGCTTGCACGGTGTCAAGTGACTTTGTATGCAATGTAACCACGATCGATACTAGCTGCACAGCAGACGGTTTCTTCGTAGATCCAAGCTCGACCAACTGCTCCTCGTACATTGAATGTATCGAAATCGACGGTACCTTCTTGGAGACGTCCTACACCTGCCCAGATGACACCAACTTCAATCCAAACACCACCCTCTGTGATTCTGATTATACTTGTACCAGTAGTTTTAGCTGTAGCGCTGCAGGCAGGTTTGCGAACACCAACGACATTACTTGTCAGACCTACTATTTTTGCGTGTTGATAGCCGATGGGACATATCTCCAGTACAATTACACTTGTCCAACCTCTTCGGTGTTTAGCCCCACAGCTAGATTATGCACAACAAGTTACACGTGCACAACTTCGTAGTACGTGTAAAAACTTGCATCATTACTACGTATACTTAAAGTAAAAATGTTATAACTATATGATCGCTTATTTTGTTTTCAATATATTGTGTACTGTGTATCTTTTCGAATAGATGGTAATTATTTCATTACTCATTTGGGAAATCGTCATATCATATCCTTTGAGGCGCTATTTATTTATATCAAACGGATTGCTTTTCAGTATGCTTATCTTTTTCATTACGAAAAAATATGGCGGGACTTAAAATTTTGTTAACACTTTAAATAGGGTCTAATATGTAATATTTAGTTTTATAAAAAGAAATGGTTGATAAAATTATGACAATGGCTTGATTAAGGACACCGATTGCGTGTAAATTTGTCAAAAAAAAAAATTAAAATCGGTTATTACCTATACGGTTGATCTGTATTTATAGTAATGATTACAACTTATCATGAATTAAATGATGAATGATATTCTATGTTCATGTTTTGCTTAGTTTATGGCATTAGTTATTTTCAATATTAACTTAGCACAACTCACAATAAGTGAGGATAAATTAAATAAGCAATGATTACTCTAATCAAGCTGCAATATTGATAAAGGAAGAGCTCTTTGTTTACGGATATCAATTTAACAACTGTTTGAGGTATATAAGTTGTTCTACCCTGGGGTTAAGCCATTTTATTGCTCGTGAACATGGCTGTCAAGATTAGCATTATATTAGCAATTGGAGTAAGTATTAATGAATATTTTTATTTGTATAATTTAATCAAGGTATTTCTTGAGTTTTCATGTTCAGATTAAATTACAAACAATTTTATATTATGGCTTATATGCTTATGGTGTTATTATATTAATTGTTTTTCCAATATGATTATAATGTATTTTAAAATCAGTGTTACAATACAAAATAATAATAAAATTGCATATTTCACACGTTCTTTCATTAAGTAATTTCTGTCTACCATTTATTTATTAATTTCGAGTTCTTATTAGCTGGCAAAATACAACAAGTTTAAAATTATATCTTCAAAAAACAACGACAAGGACCAATAACAACCGGTTAAATTCCAGAAAGCTTAACTGCGTAAAACTCTATAATTTGGCCTACACTCACTTCGTGCGCCTAGGTGCATATACTCGTAAGTCTTGTCCCTGTAGTTCCGGGACTAGAATAGGGCTACGGTATCCCCTGCCTATCGTAGGTGGCGACTAAAAGGGGGCTTTCGGGGTTGCGGGCGGCAAGAGTGGGAGCTCGAACCGCCCAGCAAGCGACCCCGGGAAGGACGACGGTATGTGTTCCTTCGGAGATCCCAGAGTTCTCCAACAAGCGTTGAGGACGGCCACCGGGGGGGTTTTGGTGCGGTAAGAATCCCACATAACCCGGCGTCGCTCCCACGTCGTCGGGTACCTTTTGAAGGTTTCCCCCTCGAAAAGAAAAAAAAGGTGCACATAAGTCTGTAATAATTTAAATGCAATTAGAAAATTAAGAAATTACACGTGTACCTGAAGAATTAATAGTGATACAAAAATTATCATTCTAAGTTTACTTTTCACGCAGGTGTTAACCACTGCTTGGGATGTCTATGCCGCCGTCGACTGCAAACAGACAGGCGCAGGCCGCTTCCCAGTCCCCGAGGACACCACGTGCCAGAGGTACACGCTCTGTGTTTACGACAGCACGAATAAGAGCTACTTAGCCTACAACTACGTCTGCCCGACCACATCGGTTTTCAACCCGAGCACCTCAAAGTGCACAGCTTCTGGGAACTATCAATGCAAAGTGACGATTGTTTGCACTGCGGATGGGTACGTCGCAAATCCAAAATCTACAGACTGCACGTCATACATTGAGTGTGTTAAAATTAATGGTATCTTCATAGAGACAATTTACACTTGCCCGGATACTACCTTCTTCAACCCGAGCACATCTTTCTGTGAATATGATTATACTTGCACTACTAAGAAAGAATTTAAATGCTCTGCTCCTGGGAGGTTTGCGGACACCAGCGACAATACTTGTAAGAATTATTACTTTTGTGTGTTGGCCAACGGTTCGTACACTCAGTACAAATATACTTGTCCCAGCGACTCGGTGTTCAACCCTACAAGTAAAGTATGCACATCAAGTTACAAATGTAACAGCAAGTAGATTTTTATACAAACTATGTAGTAGAATCATCAATAAGGATATTATTCTTTTATATATTGCCAATAGATTTTTTAAACTACTTACATTACGTACCTAAAGATTCTGTTTACGTTTCATTTCATTAATATTCTTAATATGTTTACAAAACTATATCATCCTTTAATCTATAAACGAATAAGTATATAATATTTTAAGGTTTTTTCTTCTTGGGTTTAATTTAAATGAGACTTCATACATATTTATTCCCTTAGGTAAATAAAATAGAGCTAGACGTATATAAGATTAGCACAATCAAATTAACAAATAAAAACTATAAATGGGATTTGTACAGTTTTTATCGTGCGAAAAGGCACATAGTTTATTTGATATATAGTAACAGTAAAATTTTATTTATTTACAATTGCGCAATTATATGATTTTAAGACAAATATTTAAACTAATACAATGCTTCGTTCCTTTTTAGAGTTAGAATCAGCTCTAGATTTTATATGATCTTCATATTTAGTTCTGACCAATAGCAAAGAAGCTAGCTTTCTTGCCATCTTCAGGTTTCGGTCAAACTCATCCAATGGGTGGAAGGGTTCAGGCGAAGAATTATTGTTATACGGCGATAAACTATTATTCATTTTTGCTTTTTTAATTGTAGAATAAAACTTTTTGAAATAATTTTGTCTCGCCTTCTCTATCACTGCTGCAGGAATTTTCGAATTTAATTTGTCTTTTTTATCTACCACAGTAATAGTAGAGTCGTATTTGCTGGAGGAATTAGAGCATCTTTTATCACTATTCATTGAAATCACTTTATTATCATTGTTATCAGTTTTTAGACGGAACGTGCGCAAATAGTCGTCATAGTCCATTTCAGGGTAGCTAGTGACTAGATACGAGGACTCGTTGATGCGACGAACTTGATATGTTTTAAGGCAATAACAACACTTCGTAAAACTTATCAAAATTACAAAAACAATACATATTTTCTTTGGAAGACACATCAAATATTGTTAGTAAACAACTTGCGTTATATTATGACATATTTATGTATTATGTTCAATGACGTTTAATGTGACAATTATAGACATTTTTTCTACTTTTAGATTGAGAGTGCGCAGATAACATGATACAAAAAGCAGTGATAGCCTAGTGGTTAAGAAACTCAGCCTCTCGATCGAGGGGTCCGAGGTTCAAATCCCAGGCACGCACCTCTGATTTTTCGAAATGATGTGCGTATTATACTTAATTATCACTTGCTAAAACGGTGAAGGAAAACACCGTGAGGAAACCTGCATACCCGAGAGATTTGTAAAAAAAAAATCTCAAAGGTACCTCTGTGAAGTCTACCAATACACACTTGGCAAGCGCGGTGGACTATGGCCTAATCCTTATCATTATGAGACGAGATCCGTGCCCAGCAGTGGGACAGTAATGAGTTGATGATGAAGATAACATGAACATGTATATTTTTAACCACATCAGACATTATTTGCCCCCTTACCTTTCGCATATAAATTATCTAGTTTTTTTTTTATATAGAAAGAAGAAGAAAGAAAGAAGCCAGCAATACGTGTTGAACGTAATGCAATTTAATTGTGTTTTGAGTCTGCTGCCTAATTGAAAAAGTGAAACACCTTTTCACTTCAGTTTGCGACAAATAACTAGACAAATAGCTATTTGACAAATAATATATATTGTAAAAATGCAAATGAAACTAGAGAATAAATATAAGTGTTGAGAGTGGCTCTCATGGTGCGAAATCAAGGTCAAAGTCTGGCAAATCGTCCGAATACACGTTGTAAGGCATTTCATGTTATGAATAAACGACTTAGTTTCCAACACTGTAGGTGAGTTTTAGTGTAGATTGGCCAAGCTTACATAGTGTTAGGGAAAAGAGCCTGGGATAGTTCCCGATGCCGTCATTGTTTTCAATGCCAAGTGTACACGCTTCTTAATTGTTACTTCCGTAAATGAACAGATGCATCTATGGAGTCGAGGTTTTAAAAATATTAAAACGAAATTAGATACATAGAAAAATGATCAGGTTTTAATTACTTTTGGAAATTTTTGAAGTTTACTTCAAGCTACTTTTAATTGGAATGACAGAGATTGAGGGTATAACCCACTACCCTGATACGGGATGTTACAGTGATATCAAATCGCAAAAATCTTAGCCATAGACTGAGCTATGGCTTAATGTAAATAATGCGAAATTTTTTGACAACAGAACAATCGTGAGGAAGTATGTACGTCTGAAGGTTCTCTATCAGTCTTGGCTTGTTTGGAGTGCCTAGTATTCAGGCTCAGTAGGAAAGATGAATCAAAAACTTTAAATGTTTTACCATATTCAAAGCTACAACAGGTCCTAAATCTGAGTTACGTATAGATAAAAGTACAAAACGCGTCTTTGCTTTTTTTTTTAAATATCACTCAAATCTGTTTAAAAATTGCAATGAATTTATATAGACGTAGACGATTTGATCGTCTCCATTCATTCGTTTAGGCTTATTTAATTCGCCATCGTGTGATATACGCTTTCACTCGCGTGTCTCTACAACCCCGATTGATCAGTTCTTGCTGCGAAGCTGGTGTTATTGATAACATCGACTGTATCGACAAATTTCCTATGAGATTCCAATCACTGCTTCCTTGTAATTTGCGTGAACGTGGAAATCATTGGCGGTAATGTTGTGTTACGTATATTGTACCTACCGGTTACGTGGTTACGTTACCCGCAGTAATTGATATTTTTCATAAATAAAGCAAATTATTTTTGTATTCATCTTATTTTATTTTAGATATTATTACTTATAAATTTTACGTAGTCTTATCTATAATGATAATTTGATTTCAAATCCTAGCCTAGACATCTCTTTCTGGCTAAATAAACGCATTGGACATGTATCTGTAATGTTTGTTAAACATATAAATGTAATATAAATAAATAATATACTGTTATAGATACACGTTCACCATTTCTCTTTATTCCTATTAAGCGCAGAGTACAGACTCAGGCTTTATTTGTCTAGACTTTCTTAGGATTAATTTGTATGATGAATATCTTGAGTAAAGCGCGATGAAGGACATATTACATAACTATGGTAAATCATATAATTTATGACCGACCGACGATGCTTGGTAGGTATTATCTAATATGTTCTAGAAATTTTACCTAATCCACTTGCTGCGGTTACTGTCGCATTGTCCATCAGATACGGCCTTTGACTCTTAAGAATTCACAAATAATCGTGATGCGTCCGTGTATTGTGAATACAAATTTGAAACACAGGCATTGTTTCGCAACTTATGCAATTGGAATAATAATATCGCAAGTTCACGTGCTATGTATTCTAAGCGACAAATTGCATTTAAATTTTAAGTAAAAGTCTGTAACCTACATATTGTTTGCTCTAGAATTGCATGTAACTTTTCCGGCCTTCAGGTTATCAAACATTTACTACGATGCCAAAATACATTGTAACGAGACACATACCTGCATATTGATTTTATGTTTTTGGCAAGTACCAAATGAAAATTCAATTCGCTTGACACTTACTGTGTATTGTGACGTAACAATGCAAGTAAATATCCTTCATGCTGTCATCTACCCAACGCAATGTGGCGAGTGAACTCTTTGGACACTTGCCAATTGTCATTACAAAATGCTTGAATTATCCATAAATAATGTTTAGGTTAGGGTTAGACCTGGGACTGTCCCTGTAGTACCGGGACCAGAATAGGGCTACGGTATCCCCTGCCTGTCGTAAGAGGCGATTAAAAGGGGCTTCCAGGGTTGCGGGCGGCAAGTGGGAGCTCAAACCGTCCAGCAAGCGACCCCGGGAAGGACAGCGGTTTTGTGTGGTCGCATATCGCTGTTATTACCAGGGGATGTGAGAGGAGCGTAAATTGCTCCCCCCAGGGCAGAGCCCGATAGAAGGGCATCGCGTTAGGAGGACTCCGGTTGTGTAGAGGAACCCGGAATTCTCCACCAAACGCTGAGGACGGCCACCCGGGAGGTTTAAGTGCGGTAAAAATCCCACATAACCCGGCGTCACTCCCATGGCGTCGGGTACCACAAAAAAAGGCTTAGACCTGGGACCAGAATAGGACTACGGATACCGTAATCTGTAACCGCACCCTGCCTGTCGTAAGAGGCGACTAAAATACGGTTTCCAGGGTTGCGGGCAAGAAGAGTACGAGCTCGAACTGCCCGACCAACGATCCCGGGAATGATGGCGATATGTGTGGTCGCATGCCATTGTGTACACCGGACGGTGTACCGATATGCTCATTGTAACGCATTTAGAAGACATTTCCTTTGAAGAACCCAGAGTCCTTTACGCAACGCCGAGGATGGCTTGCGCCGGGAAAGTTTTAGTGGGGTAAGAATCACACATAACCCTGTGTCGCTCCCACAGCACCGGGCGCCTTTTGAAGTTTTCCTCCCTTAACTAAAAAAAGACAGGCGTGCTTATTTTTTTATTTTAGATTTTTTAAAATAGCAAATTTATTACGTAGAGCGTCGTAGTTTTTAATACAAGAAGTTTGTATCTTTTATTATAACACCTGTTTCATGATTAGATGAATAAATAAATTGATTTTCAATTAGGGTCCGAGGTTTGAATCCCAGACACGTGATTGTCGTATATGGTAAATAAAAAGGTGTTCCTAGGTGTTCTTGAAAAAAATCTCAAGGGTGTGTAAAGGTTTGCACTTGGCCAGCTCGGTGGATTAATGTAATTAACTTAAACCCAGCAGTTGGACAGTAATATGTTTTCGCTATTTCATCAACTTAAATAATATATCTTGAAGATGTTCGTAATTTTACAAGAATCCAGACTACATTTCGTAACATAACGCTATTTGTTTTCAATAGTGCTCAAAACGGAGATAAACATTCGAGTCTGGTTTGTTGATCCGACGTGAACAGAATGACAGCAGTTGCGAAAGGCAGCTGTTTTGTAAATGTGGTGCGTTGGTGTTTCTCGAAATCTACCATTTTCACTCAATACCATCTGCTCTACTATGAATACAAATTATTCCTCATTCTTAAATGACATCCGCCAATATATTGAACACATTAAGAAAATGAACTAAATATAGGTATGTACTGTAATTATCACAGACTTGTATCTATTATGTACACGAATTTTTTTTTTCTCAGGGTCTTTTACAGTTACTTATAGTTCGTACAGTTTTGTATAGAAAGGACCTCTTTTAGGGTTCGTACACAAATCGCAAAAATCTGCGAGCTCCCTCGACGCATCGCAAGAACTTGCGAATTGATTCGCATCGCACAGTGGTTGTTGTTGTTGGTCACCCTGAGAGACGCTACGCCGCACGATATCGCATCGCAGCAATTCGCATCGCAATTTTCTGCGTTGCGAATTCGCATCGCGTCGCATCGCAGTTTTGTGTTCGAGCCCTTTCTAAGCCTACACCGTCCGTCTAAATCAATCTGTTCTACTCGTGTCATAAAGCGATCTAGGTTTTTGATGTGAAACATCTATAGCCGCACGTAAAACCGATTTCTGGCGTAGCGACGCATGCCGTGGCTATACGATTATTTGGCTATACGCTATACGATGGTATATATATACAGTAGTGTGTACGGTGTGGCGACGCGTCGCCATGCGCAAAAATCGTAATATTTTATTTTATCATTATGACATATTTAGTTCCTATCACAATATGTTCTTTTCTGCATATTACTTTTACAAAATAAAACTATTTCAATTAATTTAAAAAATCAAAAACCCGACTGCACCAAAAAGGCTGAAGTAGAATTTCCATAAGCAGTGAAATAGGCATTTCATTATTTTTATCCAGAAAGCCAAATACAAAGTTTCATAGTAGGTGTCTGCTTCAAAAACAAAAGATGTTCAAACAATATTATCCTATTTTATCCTCGTAGTGTTCATTTACGCTATATAAAGAACCTATGTGTAAAATTCCAGCACGCTTAAGTTCAGCGGTTTCCCTTTGCGTTGATCTCTGGCACAGCAACTCTCTCATTTAGTCAGACAGTCATCTCGATGTGTATATACGAGTATATATGTACTAGCTGACCCGGCAAACGTTGTGTTGCCATATAAATAAAAAAAATGTTAAGGATGAACAACCCTTATCACTTAGGTGTAAAAAAAAAGATAGTGGCCGATTCTCAGACCTACTGAATATGTATATAAAATTTGGTGAAAATCGGTGAAGCCGTTTCGGAGGAGTACGGTAACTAACACGAGAATTTTATATATAAAATATATTATATAATGTATATGTAATCTCCTCTTAATTTCCTTTATTTTGACACCCTACTCGATAGGTTTGGTTAACTTTTTTTAAAACGTGTTACTATTTTGCGAAAAAATTCACCATTTCGGTCTATAAAATATATAACTTCAGTAAATCAAAGTTTCGGTAATTATTTAACTCGTTAGAGGTAGCATTTCATTATTTTTATCCAAAAAGCCTGATACAACATGTCATAGTGTTTGCTTCAAAATTGACGATTGTTCAAATGAACTTTTAACCCTTATTTTACCCTCTACGGGGTTGATTTTTCGGAGGGGGATAAATAAGTGCGTCCTTGTTCCTATCCAGAAAGCCAAATACAAATTTTTATAGCAGTTGCTTCAAAATTAAAGGATTTCAAAAAAACTGTTTTCCCCTATTTTACCCTCTTAAGGGTAGAATTTCCAAAAGGCCTTTCTTAGTACTTATTCAAGCTATATAGAAAACCTGTGTACAAAATTTCAGAACTGTAAGGTCCTTGGTTTAGGCTGTACGTTGATTTCTGAAAAATGAAAAAGTCATTTAGTTAGTCAGTCAGTCAGTTACCTTACTGTTTTATATATATACAAATATGTTTTTATAATCTCCGTTTAATTTCCTTTCATTTGATACCCTACTCGATAGGTTCGGTTAACTTTTTTTTTTAAATGTCTTACTATTTTGCGCCAAAAATCCGCCATTTTGATTTTTTTTTACTAACACCTAACTAAGGACACTCGGGTCGTTGAGACAAATATAATGAAACTTTAACTGTTGAAATTCATCCAGCCGTTTGTTAGATCGGATCAAATAAAGAAAGACAAACATACAAGATACGCGCGAAAAACATAACCCTTCCTTGGCAGTCGGGTAATAATGTCGATGTTTCACATCTGCCAGGCGTCCCGTGACGGCTCACATTGTTTTTTAATCATTATAAATTAATTAACATTGTATAAAATGAAGTCAACTTTAGAATTCAACGCTACAAATCCGAGGTTCAATTGTCAGGTTACGTCAGGTTTTCTGAAAAGAAGAGCGATTATCACTTGGGACTTTTTTAAACATATATGATTTTTATGAGATTATAGAAACAACAAGCGAAAAACAACAACAACCCAAACAGGATTTGTTTGTAAAAAAAATCGATGTACTTATCTACAAATCTACCTACAAAAATATTTAAAAGGCAAAAATAAATGTAAGATAATAGTTAAGAATAAATTAATATATCTACTAATAATAAACTTGTATCTTGAAGCCGACATTTCCCACGCATTTCAAAAGCATCATAGTCACAGATGAACTTGACTGATTGCTTCAAAGAGCACAATTAATCGAATAATCAAATAGCTACTTTGATTTGTGGACCAACTACAGCGCAATGGTAATGTCGCTTGCATCACAGTCTGAATACCGTAAATTTTAAACTTTATATATATTATTGTATTTTATGTCTATGTTCGTATAAAAAAGAGGCATAGAGCATTAATAAGGTATAGTGATTATTACAACATATTACTTTAATGTAGACAATTGTGCATGGTTTTGAACCCTGTATCTGTACCGATAATTACAGAATTATTTATGCATAAGCTATTTTTAGGTAAATATTCTTTCCAAATTGATTTCGTTAGTACATAAATGTAGGAATAGAATAGAGGATCTAGCGTTCTCATGCGTTACATGGCAATCGAACCCCAGACTACTAGGATTCCGAAGTCCATACGACTGGAATGTCACTGCAGTTTGTACGTGCTTACTTGACTTATTAACGTCGAAAACATAACCTTATTATAGTTGTTGATATGTATAATAATTTAGCCAAAAAAACACAATATGTATTTACTCGTAGAGAGATTCCTATCGTACATCCGTATACAGTAGTTTATGTGATGCATGTCTATTGGCAATTTAATGTCTATAAAATATATTAACACTAAATAGGGTTGATGAAAACTTGCATGCTACATTGTTTGGTTCTTCCGCAAACTAGTACCAACGTACTGAGTACGGAACACCCGTCTATACTGACGACGTGAATTGATTAATATTGTTTTCTTCACTTTTTGTTGATGCATATCGTGATAGAATGTATAACATTAAGCACTTGACAAAGTGCTTGTGTCGACTGGCTTATTAACTGATTTGAGTGGCTCTGAAGTTGTTTTTTAGTAGTAGGTAGGCATTATTACATGGTTTACTATCCCGTAGCTGGGCACGGGCCTCCTCGCAAAATGAGAGGTCTTAGGTGCGAATTTCGAGTTGGTAAACTTCACATAGGTACCTTAGACGTGACTTTTTAACGTGGAGGTTTTTTCGCGATATATTCCTCCGCCAGCATGGCAAGTGACCTTAATTTCTAATACTCACATAACTTTGAAAAATCAGACGCGTGCCTGTGATTCGAACTTCGGAACTCCCCTTTGAGAGGCAAAGTTACAACTACTAGACTATATGGAATGCTAAGTACCTATAGAAACGATGATAAATAAAACGAAGACAGAATTTGAATTTTATTTCAGGGGGTAAATTATTATAGTAGTAGTCATTAGGACCCATATTTTTATTTGCACCTGTTCAAGAATAATCTTCAAACCATTTAAAAAGTAATAAAAGCTGAAATAAGAAAAAAAACGGATTCTTGATTGTAATCCATGTCAGTGGTCGTTAGGGAATGTGTAACGGGTTCATTATTTATATTGTTATGGCCACCAGGATCGGTTCGTCAGGGGTTAGAAATTCCTTATGGGATTGCCGAAGTATTTTGAAATGGGTCAGCAGGTAGAGGTGCTACGGTGGGGCGGTGAGCGCGCGCTGCGCTCATTCGCTTTTTGCCTACCTTTCGACTCACGCGCAGCCTCCACCATTGTTCGTTCGAGCGCATTTCTCTCACGTGGGAACTGTTGACTTTTTCGTGATATATCCGCTGTACCCTCGTAACTGCGGGAACGGGTGCACGTTATGCCGTGATAGTGAGTTATCAGCCACTCCGATATGCAAACTGAGGATCATCGTCACGTAAGGTGACGGCCTGGATTGGTTCGTGTAGTGATGAGCAAAGGACAAAGTGTTTGAACCTCGCAATATAAGTGGCGACTATGGCTACAATACCCGTAAGTATATTATTTACTGTGGACTATTTTATTTATTCACTTCCTTTTTTTTATTCTTCCTCGCCAATTTATTTCAGTTGATAAAATAAAACACGACCAATATTTATTACGTTTATTTACTTACTAGATGCTCTTAAATTAATAGATAAATGTAAAAGTTAAAAATAGTGTAATAACGCAAAAATAGTAACAATGTATAAATATTGAACACTTCAAAAGCTTACATCTCTATCTGCCCTAAAGCGAAAAAAGCGTAGCTAACAGCGGAGCTTTATAATAATCCATGTTTCCGGTGGCTGTAAAATGTTCTATTGTACGCTTATCTAATCATTCTCCATTGCAAAGGTTTATTACAAAAAGTGTAACGAAATATTGGGCATGAAATGATTTTTAAGAAGTTTATAAAAAATAGTAAAATCATTGCATTATAGAACTGACATGACGACAAATGAAACTAAGTACATAAATATTTCAGTGAAAAGAGCGAAGTTAAAACAGTTTGATTATTTTTTGAATTAAAAGTTCGCCCATGAAACGTACTTAATACCTTTTATCATTGTAGAATTTGCGTGTATAATGTAAACAAAATCGCCTACGATATAATTATTTATTAATTATTACGAGTATGTTGTTGTAACAATGAATAATTTCTAATAATTATTTTATTAAGTTATAGTACTCCAGATTAATTTAGGCAAAAACATGAGAGCTTACCATGCTAGGAGGGCTATGTAATCATCAAGGATAGCAACTTATTTCAAACAGTGATAAAATATAATTACGAACGAAAAGCTCTGGTGTTTTAACCACTCTCTGAACATTTAGCCTTTTAGAGGATGTCCTCAGCAGTGGAATTTTAAAACAAACTGATAAGACTTGACTTAATCGTTAAGCAAACACAGGATAGTTTCCAAAAAGGGCTTAATGGATAGCACTTATTTACCTTTTAAAGTTATGACGAACACATGCAATCATTATCTGCATATTCTTTTAGATGGTTGGTGACAGGGTCCAACGTAACCATTTTATGTGGTCACATCCAAACAGAGTATGTCGAAGTTTAAATGGGAGCAAGACATTTGTAATGATTTCAGATTTAGCAAATTGTTTGCGAATTTACTCCTTCGAATCCTTTGTGTGTATTTCGGATGCGATTTTACGATACGAACGATAACGTTAACGTCGATTCGTTGTTGATGTCATTCGAAAATTTTAAATTAAGAAATAAAATAATAAACGCTCTCTGCACTCACAGCTCCACACTAGGATTTCTTGTGTTCTGGGGGCCACGAACATACCTAAAGAGGAATACACAAACACTGAGAGCCAGAACAGACATCTAAATTCATCAAATCGATATGTTTCTACTCGGGGTTCGAACCCAGAACCCTTTGCGCATCATACCGGTACCACTTCGCCTTGAGGTTCCTCGGATTGTTTCCCCGAGAGTTATATCAACTATACTTTATTTTTTCTTTCGACGAATACGAATCTTTGTGTACTGCTGCGCATAGTATACCTACCTCCAAAGCCATGCTCGTTATTTCTTTCTATTAAAAAAAATAATACGCTAAATACTATAAGATATTTCGTAATATTCCGTGATCGTATTTTGACACTGGCAAGCGAGAGAAATTCGAGAACAAGTTTGTTTGCTCGTTTACCGAACGCGAGATCGCGGGATCTAAGCGTACGGTCATACCCGGTACGCTCAAGGAAAGTGCAAAGGAAAAGTGGTGTTTTATTATTTTAGTACAATATTGATTTATTTTATTACATCGCACCTTTGGAATTACAATGACGTAAGTGCAAAAATCGTTAAAGTGACTTATGTATGAAAACACTTTAAGAAGTGCCAAGCTATCCAATGCAACACTGACTCTTTTAATTATTGTAAATTCCGTTTAACAAAGTAGTTACCATTTTGAATTGAGAAAGAATTTAAGGCAACACATTCAAATGCATTTTTCTCGAATTCATGTTGCACTTTTGTAGGTTTAATTCTAAAGTTGTGACATGTTTTACCATAGATTAATAAAGGTTACTCACTTCTAACAAGAAAATGTACCCAGTTTTGAGAATTGAAATAGTTGCTTAAAAAAGTTTTGCCATCTCTCCGTGCTAAAATGTCCCTAAAATATTTGAAATAATTATGTATTTATTATGTAAATTACGCAGTATTAGTTATTTATTCGTAAATTTTCTCTAAAAATGTTTTTATTTGTCAAGAATTCAAAAAAAGAACTTACGGCGAAGTATCTTTACTAATCTATGTGTTTTACTATAAACTACACAAAAGTCTCAATTACTTGATTACTTGGCAGATATTCATGCACTTAAAATACACATGTACAGTACAAAATTACAAACCTTAGTACAAAATTTACATTAACAACAACATGTCATAAATTTAGGTCATCGTATCGCCACCCTTTACGATTTTCTCTTTGACTTCGGGTCAGTGATCGTTGGTAGTAAAAACAATGGGTTCCGTGTAAATTTTATTATTTGTTTAATTCATAATATCGCGTCCTGCAAAAATAATAGGAACGGGTAATCGATTTTTTGATACCAACGATGATACCAATTATACCAAATGATACCATATTTCCTATAGGTATGGTCTATCATAAAAAATAATGTAATAACGCAATTTATAGTCTTTTCTATATTATTGTTATTTTAATTTTAGATTTCATTACTTTAAACATTCAGCCATAAGGAAGTTCTTTATTACAGTTACAAATGCGAACAACGTATTTAAATAGGCTATTTGATTAAATAGGCTCAATCGCAAAATATTCAATTACCATACATGATTAGTATTGAGTCATATATTATGTAGTCGGTAGTACCGTCGGAGCGTATCGCGTACGGATACACGCAAGATAGGTATGCATTCTTAGAAGTTTTGACGTAAACAAATACCAAAAATTTAAGCGTATAACATTATTTTAATAATAATAATCATTTATTTCAGACAATATAAACAAAGATGCAGATTTTATTTAATTTTTAAGTTTTTTACATCTGTATCACATTATTCACAAAAAAACGTATAACTTCATTTTAAAGTAACAGCTATTTCTACGATCGTAATACGCTGAATGTAATCATAATTGAATGATATGAATAATTATAAAGGAATGGTTATTAAGAATTCAATATTTTTAAGGTGCAAAGACTACGCTTCCGCATTGGGCAAGTCCTCCTAATTCTATTGCTTATACTAAAACCAAACATATTTTGACGATTGACAAATTAGTAAATTATTTCATTATTTTCAATATAACCTAAACCTACCTACAGTTCATGACTCTCGTTATGAAACAGAGTTACCATATACATAATAATATGAACTTGTAGAGGTTTTGTGTAGAGTGTAGTCGTGAAGTGGACGCTCGAAACCATGCGTCGTTCACTTTCGATTTCAAATTTTACTTGTTAATAGTAAACCGATTTGCTATTTCATGGTTGCCAATTTTATGTCCCAGAGTATCATATACTGGGGTTAAAAAATAAATAAAAAATGGAAAGAAATGTAGAGCTGGTTGTGTGATGTACCTATATTAAAAGCTACTCTATATTTAGGACATGATGCTTATGTAAGCAATAAACACTACTATTGTTACCGTAATATGAAGTTCTATTTGCATATAATCACTCAGATACATTTTTTTATACAATATCATTTCAGATTTATTTGACTTGCCTTATTATTTTAGGCACTATTGTATAAAATAAGGTATGTAGGTACATAGTATATAATTTATGTTTATATTTTACTTTGTATATACACACACATGTAAAGTTAGAGAAGACCAAACAAACTTTCGCATCATTTAGGATTAAAAAGAATGTGCAAATGGCAATGAGTTATGATATTTTAGAAGATTTGTTCTCGTTTCATCTCGGCCACTTGTCAAACTGGTTTGTACTATACTTTTAATAATCTTAAGATAAAACTAGTTTCCTCGTAAAATCCGTGACCTGTGATACATACCTACTACTGAAGAAAGTAATGAATATTTAAATCCAATATGATGAGCATTAATTGCTAATGTTAGAATAAGATAGTGGTAAAGTGTGAGTCAACACGCGCAATAGAGTTCCGCTGAGGTTGACCGTTTTTATCGATACAAAAATAATGTACCTATTTCATATTATTTCTCAAACATACAGTCAAACATAAAATGGCTTTCAAAAGTAGTGTGTAACATATGTAATAAAAGTAGTGTGTAAAGTAAGTAAGTTCAATCACTTGCTAATTCTTGTAAAACTAATTAAACGCATTAGGTAAAGAAAATCTGTAATGTTTAGTTAGTATTTCGGTGTAAAATATAAATAAATAAATATTAGGAGGTTAATTTCTGTATTAATTTCCATTACCTTGGTTTTGTTAGTATTTTCCACTTATAATTTAAAAGGTTGATACTTTTTACAATTAAAGTTGTGCACCTCACGAATTATTAACTTCAATAAAACCGATATTTACCTACATTATCTGCACTCAACATTTTTTCAATAACTTTACTTAACCATTGTATAGCAGTTCATGAAATACACCGTGGGAGAGCGGTATTTTACGCATCTATTTAAAATAATCATAACGTATAATATACAAATGCACAGACAGGCTTGACATAAGTATTCTTATTTTGAATTTTGGCAACGGACCCCTAAAACATTAATGTGAAAAATTTGCATCTTAACTTAATATATTATTCTACTGTTTATACCAAATCATACTGAACACCTTGAAAATGAGAGTATCTGCTATATTTAAGTAATAAAACAATATTTTTATACTGGCTAGAAAGCACATAGAATAAAAATACCATAGTAATACCATATTCATATAATAATAAAGAGAAAATATTTTTGTTAACAGTTACTTCCTTATTACGGTAAGGGTAAATACGGAACCGTTTAGAAAGCGATCAGTTAATGGTAATATCGTGGATATCTCACATACTGTACGACTTCTGCATGTTAATTTATCGCGACAATGTGTCGATACAAACACAAAATAAGACACTTGTTTGATTGCGCATAAAAAGGCATATGAGTTGAGCGAAAAGAAACCTTTCCGAACTAAATAAATAAAGTCTTAAAGGAATATTGGTTGATTTCACTTCGATCAATTGAATTTTGACTTTAGTGGCAAATACATTAATTTCAGAAATATCTTTCTGTTAATCAAGTTAACTTATCGGAGATATTTTTTTTTGTTTTTCCCAAATTTGTTTGCCCGTATACTTATTAAGCAGGACGCAAACGTATTTACAAACCTAGCATTACATCAGCTTTATGCGGTTATTGTTTTGATTAAGACCTAGTTTTAAATAATCCTCCGTTGATTGCTTAATATCAACACCTATCTATATAATATATAAGAAGATATTTTATCCCCTCACGATAGAACACGTCAATACAGTCAGTGGTCTTGAAGTTTGGATCATTGTTCTTGACGATTGTTACGTCTGGGAATGTCGTTTGCAAGCCCCCGTGAAAGCGCGTTCCCATCGCAGCTAAACCATAGCACGGTGAAGGTGAACAAACATACTTAGCGGTAATCATATGTTAAATATTGCTAATTTTAATTAAATTGCACTTTTAGATATATGTGCAAGATAACGTAGATAGATGGAAAGAACGACAAATAACGTTTTAATTAGAATGCGTTATGAAATGCTTAATTGCCATTAAATTTTACATTTTACAGTTCAAATGCGGTGATATAAAATTTTATTATAATTTTAATGCACAATATTTTATTAATACGTACATTAGTATTATGAAAATTGAATATGGCGAGATGGTGAAAACGTAATTTTTTTATGTAATATATATATTTATAATATATATAATAATATATGTAATATATATATTTATAATATATTGTATATTTATAATATATATATTATAATATATTTTATATTTTTTTCCATAATGTAATATAAACAAAGAGCGGAACTAAATATGAAAATCGAGTTTTGTGCACTTTTGCGCCCAGCGACCGGATAATCGCCGTCCGTAATTAACGGCAGCGCCACATGCGATAAGTGCGAATAACTGCTTTTTCTTCCTAAATGTACGATTACGTACGATTTTTATTAAAACAACTTTTTATAGTTCATTGCAACTTTGAAACGTTCAGGGTTTATTTACATCTTCAGACTTGAGCGCGTCAGAGGCGTGCAATGGTAGGCAAAGTATTTTCCTATTGTAAGCTCATTATTCCAGAAATACTAGTTTATATAATAAAAGATTAAATTACAACTCCATTATTTATTTTCTCTGACAATTCATTCCATGACATCATATTCTCTCAAAAAACATAATATCCTTCTTTCTTTTTATATAGATTCCCGCTACATTGCTGCTCCCCAGCAATTTAATAGACTCTTATTAACATGAAATAACTAAAAAGTATTGTTATAAAAATGTACCCTTACACTATACAATGTATATTAACGTATTTTTATCTACCCTTGGTAATAGCTGCTCAGACACGGGCTCTGCCTATCAAAATATCGTGCAGAAATATATGATTACGTCGGACAGGCTTATGCTTATTATATGAATTACTAGCTGACCCGGCAAACGTGTTGCAATATAAATAAAAAAATGTTAAGGGTGAACAACCCTTATCATTTAGGAGTATAAATTTAGATAGTAGCCGATTCTCAGACCTACTGAATATGCAAATAAAATTTGGTGAAAAACGGTAAAGCCGTTTCGGAGGAGTACGGTAACTAACATTGTGACACGAGAATTTTATATATATGATAAATATCTATAAGCAGATAATGACAAAAACGAAATTAATAATCATTATTTTTCCACATTTAAATTATGTGATAAACAATTACAACACAAGAGTGATATCAATAATATAAAGAGCAAATAATTAGAACATCACACTCATATAATTATTAATTATGCATTTCTATAAGTTACAAATACACCAACATCTTTATAAGTTTTAGAAAAAAATAAGGAGAGATTAACATATGTTCAAACGTGTCGAACGAAGGCAAAGGTGTCGTGTGTGTTAAAGTTTACTTTCCATTTCGTATTATGAAACGGAAAGGTCGTAAAAATCCGTCGGTCATAAAATACTCGAACATCAATTGCGTGAACCTTTCACCCTGAGCAATGATGATAATGATCCACAAATCTCCCAAGCACGACTCAGCGATGTTTTACTATTAAATTGATTGTAAGACATTATAGAGCAGTAATATGATATGAACTTGGTTACTTCAGTTGTATGGTTATGAATCCCACGATTTGTCTGGATTTGAATTCCAGGCATGTATAATATGGCCGTATCAATACAACAAATTCATTTTCAATTCATTACATACTCATTGTTGTATAAAAGGCTCTTTTTACAATGTTGAGGATTTAGACAATGGTTAATCACACTAACATGACTGATTTTAAATGTCTTTAAAATATTATGACCTGTCGGCCATGTGCTCGTCTAGATGCACGTTATCACAGTCAAAGCACATGATCGTAACTCAAAACATTCAAAGGGGCGTGCCTAGGATTTGAACTTCGGACTTTGAGATAGGAAGGCTGAATTCTGTATCATTACTAGACAATTACAGTCATAACACAACGTATTACTTATAAAAAAGTAGGTGTGAATATTTACTAAGTAGATTTAAATATCTGTGATTTCAAACTAATTGCTAGATGATTAAGATAACGTTAGCTAGAAATAATCTTATACAGGCAATTAAACGGAATGCCAGAGCTTATGCTGTTAGTAATTATGAGGGTAACATGCCACTTGTTGGTTTGATTGTCGACAGGCGTGCACTGAGATGTAATCAAACACCATAACAGGTTCTATTTTAACCCTCCTAATACCGCACTATAAAGTATTTCTTAAGGTTTGCGGTGAACCAACAATTTATTTTTATTTTGGACGCAGATACCTATGTACATATTTGTACAGTTTTATTTGTTTACATTAAAAAATCACAACAGTTTCAATATTTGACCTCAGTTTTAACTGTGATGATTGATAATTGTAAAGTTTTATATTAAACCATTTAACTGATAACACTCACAATAACAAAACTTCTTAAATAAATTTAAGCAATTAACTTCTAGGTTTTGTCTTGTAACACCGGAGAATTAAGTTGAAATACAAAAAAGTGATTGAATATTTGTTAAATTTTATGAAGTAATGTGTGTAAAAAATTTTAAGTACCTAATTTATTTACCTATGTAATAAAATGTTATTATGCCACATATAAACATTATAAACCAGTGAAACCTACAAAATGTTCAAAAAAAGAATTTCAAAAGAGGTGTACATTAAATTGATAAGGTCGATAGAATCTTATGGGACTATAAACACCCGGTTACCTTATAGGGTTAAGTTTAAGCGTTATAACATCTATTGATTAGACAGGTTATCGGCCGTAAATGCCGGTCGCCCACGCAGCCTCCGGTGTCAGTTCACTCTCAATTTCGATAATCAAATGATGTGCAATGGTTTGAGATACGCTACAGGTAGTTAATAGTTATGAATGTTAATAATTATAAAAGAGTGATTAGTATATTTTACAGTTCAACGAACTCAACATCAATGTTAGTGATTATAATGTTATCATGGTTGATGAAAGTATATCATGGATTTATAATAGAGATTATAAATAATTAGATTATTATTAATTAGATTATTTATTTTATTTATTATAGTTTTAGTTATTTTTTGATTACTGTAAATATTTTAATTTCTATTTGTTTTAAATTTAGTTTAAGTATATTTCATAATAATTGTATCATATTCGAATTAAATACTGTATTCATAAAAAAATATTAAAAAAAAATAATAGAGATCAGAGTATATAGAACATTTATGATCGGATCAGGCAGAAATGTTTACAGATGTCCATAGACGGTAGTGATCACATCCCATGCGAATTGTATGCTCGTTTGCTACTCATTCGTATATTATACTTATTGATGAGTCAGCAAATGTATATACGAGATTAATAACTGTGACATGTGAATCGCACATCGTCAGTGCCAGTCACGACACGAGATGCTTTCTCTGTTTTTTCCCACCTCATATTGTTTGCTTTAGTTTTGGACTGTTCTTTGTCCCCACTTAGTACGTGGGGACATGATGATTACCTATTATATAGTTAGGTCTTTAATTTGTTTTGTCTCGGTCTGATAAATGGTGATTCGTGATATTTACGAATTAGGTGTTCAGTTATAAATTCGTAGCTACATCTGTTAAAATAAGTACTAATATTTTCTAAGACTAAAGGTATCGTAAATTTGACGGTTGTAGAATCCTTTGTGGTTCGACTCTGGCGGCACCACCGCTGCGCCTATTTCTGCCTTAATAACAGAAATAATAAGCGCTGATGTGTTCTCGTTTGAAGGGTGGGTAAGAGAAATATACATTTCCGAGGCGTTTCAGTCTTCAGGGGTAGCGGCGCATCTGGGGCCGACCTCAAGTAGGAATACCTTATCCTATCTGAGGTTGATTACAGGTCTTCATGGGCGGCAGTAGCCAGTTACCATCAGGTGGACTGCAAGCTCGTCTACCACTCCTATATTATAAAAAATGAAACTGATTATGATGATGTTACGCGCGCTGCTGTAACACATGATTTACTTTCGTCTTGGCCGTTTGCTCGGTTAAAGTTGGTTTGACTGGATCAAAATCATTTTATCAATTACTCCTTTCGTTAATTTTTACATTATCTCTTCCAGTAAACGATGTGCTATTTGAAATAAATATTTCTTATTGAAATATTTTTCTTCATTACACATTCCCTTTCTTTTATACCTAAAGCTTTTAATTTGACACTTTAAAACGCATTAGAAAAGATTTTATGAAATTGAAAGTGTATGTGTAGGTACTTATAGGTAAGATGTTAGTTGATTCTAGAGTTAACTAGCTAAATGAAAGGAGGAAAAGTACTAATTATAATAAATCTCTAAGAAAAGTCGTGTCGTGTATCACTCAGAATCGTGGTAGTTCGAAAGCCCTGACCTTTGAGTCTAGACTACCTTAGGTCTAGTCGCAGATAATTTATTTTAGAGTTCTACTCTCATCCCTATGAGATCATGTTTACGTTGTCAGAATTATTAATCAATTTTTGTTAAACGCTTTTATTAAACTTGGAATATTTTTAGGTTGTCTCTATATTTAAAAACAACGGAAATATCTTAAAAGTGCGATGTGCATTGTGCAATATGCATTGTGCCTGTCAATTTAATATTCTTAATTTAAGTAATTTCTCTGGGAAACTGGGACAGAATAATTACACCAGAATTTACTCATAATTTCGAATATTGTTATCGTATGTTTTTGCAGTACTTAATTAAGTTCTCTACAAAAAAACTAAAATGCATAATAGTAATAAATATTTTTTGTTTATGCAAATACCTTAAACAGTACTTGCATTAAGCCAACTTGAGAAAATTAATACGTTTAATCAGATTCAAGACCAAGATTAAATGGTATCAAGAAATACCAAGAATGACCATCTTCATAAACTATGAACATGGAACAGTATCTCTAACTAGCTAAGCATTGCCCTTTGGCCCTGGAGAGCGGATCTTATTCCGACGATCACACACGACTCTACCAACACCAAGTCTTTGACCTGAAACAAATTGTGGTGTAGGATTTTTGACTTGTATTTTTATGTGTAGACTTATATTTTCCCTAGGCTTATCTCTGTATAAGCTATACTGCCATGAACTATTCTCATGTACTTTTATTTTAGAAATTTTGACGTAGGAATTATATTATTTTAAAGTGAAACGAATCCTATGTAAAGTTGCCGATAGTTTCAGAAGAATTAACTTTTTAAACCTTATAACTTTACCATGCAAAATTCTCTGGTCTTGTGAGATATTCCTATAAAAAACGGTTTGAAGAGTGTCACAGTTAGTTAGGTAGCATTGTAGTAAGCGATAAAATCATAAATGTGACTGATATTTTTAGTTTTCGATTTTTCTGCTCTTTAACAACAGTAAGCGGCGTGCTGTTTTTATAGCTGTCCATGGGCAATAATAATCTTCAGTTCATTATTACAAAGGTACATATTATGTAACTCAACGCATCATTTTGGAAATTAGGCATACCTACCAAGACATTTGTATAGCAATTTGTATTCTGTGGGTTGGGTCCGACATGTCAGCTGTTGCGTTAGAAATAAATGTATAAACGATGAGGCCACTTTCACTGATTTGTACGGGTCACCTTTCTGTAAATAATTACTTGTATTTGTAGTTTGGTTTTAATTGCCTTTATTTATTCATTCAAGACAATTCTATGCACAACTAGTCTAAATAATATAATTAGTAAGTATACCACGCACTTAGATAATAATTACTTACCTATTATAAAATCAAAAATAACTTTAGTAAACATTATTATTATCTTGAATATTAACAAATACGTTATTTCCTATTTATTCAGTAGAATTTACTACTGAATGCTCTTCTATATACCTAGTAATTAGTTAATTACATGTTGCTGGTATGATAATATCAGTAATATATACTTGTTAACTTAATATCCTCTAGTTTGTGCAACATATCTATTAATTTTCTTCCGGAAAAATATCTTGTAGTTACTCTTATAAAATACCAATTAAAAGCTTTAGCAAACAGATATAGATTAAGCTTCCAATTTTGTACTGATTCAGGTAATAGTAATATCGAAAATATTTAATGCAATGTACAGCTCACAATGTCATTACATTATGCGCCATTTTAATTTTACACGGTATGTTCTATCTTTAATCTTATTAAATAGACATCATTACAGCTAATTGCTGCATCTAGTGTTGCAATGTTAAATAATTATGTCGTATTCCTAGTTTTATCAACATTTAGATGTTAACGCATGCCGCATACCTGCTTTCCGGGAAGTAAATGTTGCTAAGAGCAATTATCATTAAGGCTTAGTTATAATTACGTAGCATTATGTTCATAATATAATCATGTTGATTCAATCTGTTTTAAAAATGGTATAATTTACCTTTAAAATAGGGAAATGAACCCCTTAAAAGGGGTAACTCCACAGCTTTTATGAATGTATGAGAGATGACGTTAAGTTTTAATAATTTCGCCGACTATAAAGTGTGTAAGTATATGATAATATACATCCACGCAATATGATTTGAAGATAAAAATTGAGAATCTTCGCCTTTTCATCGTCTATTGTCTGCGTTGTATTTACTTTTAAATCGGATATTTCTCTTGTTAAGTTTTTTGTAAGGTATGTCATGCAATATATCTAGATTGTGGTGTCTTTGAAAATTCAAATAACATGTAACTTTGAGATTTTAAGTACATAAATCATGAGAAAACGTGTATGAATAAGAATTGTTAAATAGCAATGACTCATAGAAGATACACAACACACTCGCTACAACAGGCGCATCTAATCAGGAATTCACACTAAAACTAAACACAGATTATTAAAATTCACAGACGAATGAATGGAATGAATTAACGAATGTTATATCGGGATGATGTGTTTGTAAAGTAATCAAGTTCACCTAGTTTTCACTTTTGCGTTTTTGTCATGAGAAAGAGTATAAGGCGTCTTATGGCATAGGAAGAAAGCATTGCGTTTTGTTGAGCAATTAAGTAAAAGTGGAGGAGCGTGCGAACAGGCAAGGCCATTGCTCTTTACAATGACGGATGACCTTTGGTCAAACATGCGGCGCCGGGCCAATGAACAGACTGTAATCCTTACAATTCAAATTGTCATATGCGGTATCTGATTTCTTAAAATCATGCTGTTATAAAATGCTAAAGATGTTTCGTCATTTTTTGGACTCTTGTGTGGTGTAGAGCTGACTATTGAATATAAACATATTTTTGTTATTTATTCGCCGTAAATTCTAATTTACACTACAGTTCATATTTAGGATGTTAAGTCAAATAAAGTAGGAACAAGGTAGAATTTGTTACTGTAAAAACTCCTAAAAACAAGCTCAAAATGTCGCTCATTCTATGTAGCATGACAGTGACGCGAACGTTATATTTGCTCAACATTTTGCTCAACAAAAAATTATGAATGACGAATCGAAAGATTTCCGTTCACCCATACTTAAATAACATACACAATACACATGTCTATTTTGATGTCTGGTGCGGTATTAGTCGATGCTACTACGCTTTGAAACATTGCCTTTGAACAATACGAATGGAAAAACGTCAAAGTATTATCATACTAGCTGACCCGGCAAACTTTGTGCCGCCTCAAAATCTATTTATCAAATATATTTCAAATAAAATATCCTATGTTACTCGTGGATAATGTAGCTTTCGAATGGTGAAAGAATTTTTAAAGTCGGTCCAGTAGTTTTTGAGCCTATTCATTACAACCAAACAAACAAAGTTTTCCTCTTAATAATATTAGTGTAGATGACATTTACTTTTAAATGAAATCCTTAGTTTCTAAATCGTAACGGACATAAGCGATTGAACCAAAAGTAATTTTCACTTTCTGCACGTATTTATTTAAATTAAGCATACACCCAAACGTATGTAGACACACGCAAGTTTCGAAACTTGGACGCCATACGAGCGACGAATTTGTTAAAGGTACATAGAGTATGCCAAATGCTTACAGCATTGCCATTTTTAAGCAAGATAATTTGGTGACGACAGGGCGTATTTTTATGTAATGTTACTTGATGTAAATTGCTGGACCGCGACAGATCTGAATCCAGCGAGGCTCATAATCGCCCCGGGCAATGTTTGAACTTTGCGCCTTTGAATTTGTAGTTATTTTTTGGCAACTTATGTTATGATGTAATCCATATAGGTAAAAAGGTTCTATTTTCCCGACCACGAAGGGTAATGTTATTCGAGATCTTTGTGAGATCGAGAGATGTCTTTAAAACGCCCAGTAACTAACGGGTTTTAACAAATGAGGTTAATATTCTTAGGTGGTATCTCGCAACTTTGCACTCCCCTATAGGCAAAATGTGTAATTGTTTATTTCTGTCCATGTGTGAAGCTCTACCAGTACAAGGGGAAGCTCACCATTGATAATAATCATTTCAAAAGTAGTCTTCCGATAGCGTCTATCGGTTGTATTTTATGAGAAAAGAGAAAAGTTCAAAGAATGGCAGCCCGTGGGAAACAGGTACAATGGCTTGGATATGTCACGGCGCGTGTTTCACTATATTTTCTAAGTAATTACAAAATGAATGTTAAAGCCACATAATTAAAATATGCTGCCATCCAGGCCTACCTCATTTTTACTTTGATTATACCGTAAGCGTCAATCATATGTGGGCTTGTTTGCTATAACTACACTTTTTATAGCTATGCACAGATGGAGAAGTGGAGCTATTTTTTTCTATTCACAGTATTATTTTACATGAAATTAGCAAACGAGCATGCGATCCACCTCTTAGCGAGTGGCCACCGCCACCCATGACAATCTCCATATAAAACAATTCCTATCTGAAACCGAGCATAGGCCTGTTGCCTCCTGAAACTCCTGAGGATTAAGAAAGTCGTCTCATACTTCTTGGGTATATTCTTTGTTCATAATAAATAACAACTAGGTACTAATATAACCATTATTATTTTTCATGTTTTCAGATACTTCGAATTCTGCTGGTTGCTGTGGTTTCAAGATGTAAATGTGACTCCACTAACGGATACAACCACGGCAATGGGAACACAGCGTCGCAGATTGGAGATCTTCTCAGGCCGCCACCGCTTCCACAGTTGTCATCTTTGGCACCTGTGCCATTCCGCGGCGGAGGAAGAGCACGCCAAAACGTAGATGTTGGATTCCAATATCTACCCCCACCATTACCACCCGCCCTTCCTATCGCATCCTCTACGGATTTCAAGTTCCCTGCTCCTTTCTACAAACAATATAATTTTAATTTTGTGCCTCCACCCCAACCATTTGCAACTACGCCGTCACCTTCTATATTCCAAAAGTGTCTGGGTGGCTTTTCCCTTCTAAGGAGGTGTCTTACGAGACAGGTCTCACTGGAACTGGTAGCATCGCACCTATAAAAAAAGATTGTAACCCTTGCAATTTAGTGCCATGGATACCAGTAATAAGATACGAAGGTGGGTCTAAAAATATACAGCATAGTATAAGTCCGACCTATGGGCCACCAAGTCCTACGGCATTTACAAGTATACAAAATATTGGCCAGTATACACCCCCTTCTTTAAATACAAATAATTATGATCAAAGACAGCAAAGTTTTTCAACTGGTGTGCCGCATGAAGTTTATGGACCTCCCAAACAAATTAAACCACTTAGCAATTCATTTAGATCATTAAGCTCAACTTATGGGCCTCCAAGTCCTACACATGTCTTGCCAATTTTGCAAGAAATTCCATTACTAATACGTATTCCCTCTCAAGTAATTCTTATGATCTACCAAGTTCTTCATATGGAAACCTAGTACACCCACTGGACACCCTAGTTCATCTTATAGTCTGCCTGGTTCAATCAGTTCAATACCTAGTTCTACTTATAGGCCACCCACGTCTAGTTTTGTATCCTCCCCTTATGATAACACTCCTTATTTATTATCCACAACCACCTATTCACCAATATCTCCAAATTATTATCCTGACGTTGTAAATAAGGAGTTACCTAGTCAAAGCGATGTGGAAGTATTGGAAGGTTTGAAACCGGCCACTGAATTAGAATTACCTAACGTTTCTTCTCCAACAGGATTTAAAAATTCATACGGTGAAATAATAACTAATACGTATGCCTTAGATATCCCATACTCAGTATCCGCTACTGCTGCAGAATCAAACAAAGTCAAAACGGAAGTATTGCCATATGAAAGTAAAAAGTTAAACACACCAAATATTTCAGTTGCTCTTGCTAATCCAGCACCATTCACATTAAATAGAGGAAGAAATATTCACACTTTGCAACCAGTAGCATTACCTAACTTAAGCGTGTCTCCTCTACCACCAATCTTTAATGCAAGACCGTTTCGAACAGTATCAACTCAATACTCGACAAACATAGGCATAGTATTAATTTTATGCAACAGGCAACAAACAATATAAATGTAGCAAAAAGTGTCCCAATTGTAGAATTCATACATTCTATAGAATATCCTACTACTGTGATTCAGTCACCTATCATTGATATAGACACATCCAAAACTTCAAATCAAACGAAAGATTACAGAAACATACAAAATCATTTCATAATAGATCAAGTAAAAGATATATCATCACAAGCGTCAGAAGACCATATATCTGCCGCTAAATCTCAGCAAGATGCAAGTTTTGAAAGTACGGGCACAGACTTCGGAAATGATTTGTATGAAGTAGGTATTCCTCTAGGCTTAAATCAAAATTCACAAATTCCTTCTAACCATAAGCCTGATTTTGCTGACTTAAGGGGTGTAAAGGATGAAGATGTTGATAAATACAGAACTGAGAATAATTTACAGAACATAGACTCTCCTCTATTATATCTCAAACCAAGTGCACCACACAAAAATTATGAAAACTTTGTTACACTGCCTAGTCCGGTAAAAGAGAATGAATATGAAATTTACGATGATATTCCGAGTACAACATCGCCACCTCAGCAGTCAACACTTACAAGTGCGTGGGACGAAAGTAAAACCTACTTCAGTGATCTATCGCCACCAACAGAAGAAGAAGATGAAACTAACCATGCAAAAGTGATACAAATAATTGTACCGTATACAACAGGCAAAAAGATGATATCAAGTCATGGTCCAAAGGATTGGGAAACTCCTCAAGAAGATTTTCTTGCGCAAAGTTCAATCAAACACAGAAAATTAGTTACAGTTAGTACTTCTACGGAAATTTATAACCTTCGCACCACAACAGAAGTACCGCCTGTGACGATATCGGAACATAATGATGCGGATCGATTAAATGATCCAGCAACACCGAATGACCTCTATGACGTTAAGGAGCCTCCATTCGATATAATAAAACTACAGCATACTATTGATGATTGGACTCAACAAGAATATTCCAACTCTAAGTATTTTAGAATGCCACAAAAAGTTCGCTCTAATGAAATATATGCTAAACAAATCCCTGACGATTACTTTACCACTACTATGAATCCTGTAACCAATTACGTTACTGGACATAATAATTATAATTATGATTTTTATGACCATGAAGGATCCAGTAGTATTCAACATACTGTAACTGATAACAAAAACGGTTCTTTACAAAGCCTCAAAAAGAATACAACACTATTGAAAAAACAAAAAGTGAGTATAATAGCGGCAAGAGTGAAATACCAGATGAGTTTAAAAAATTACATATCTACACAGCTGCATCGTCGTTCCGAACTTCCACTACCACACCTGCGCCGTGGAGCGAGGTGCAAACTTCAATATCTCCCTTGACGAAAGAAAAGGTATATGTAGTAACTTCCAAGCCGTGGCATGAAAAACCGAAGGCTCCAGAATACGACTACGATACAGAGACGTTTGAATCAAAGAAAACAAGTAGTGATAATAGTGCTTCAGAATCAGACGGTTTACCATTTAAATCGCCAAGATTCTCCTACAGACCATCTTTTGGTTTTACAACAACTGGAACTCAAGACCATTTCCATTTGGACACGTCATTGCCTTCGAAAGATTGGCATCAAAGTAGTAAGCATGCATTTTAATAACTTAAATATCAGTCAACTGTTCACACCAAATACTAAACATCTTTTTCTTATTTCAGTCAATGATTTATGGAGTCGGACTCAAAGCGAACATATAAATCTATTTGAAGGAACTGAACAAAAAGATATCACTAACGTGGAAGAGGTTTTTATCACTTTTTATACTAACTCTCTTATTATATATTTATTTTTCTTTGAAGTTGTTCTTTATTTTAAAGAACTAATAAAGTGCACTCTGGTTTTTCACATTTCCCACAAAATAATAATTATATACGAAATTATATTATATGTACAAATAACTTTACAACTACGTATTCATTTCTTGTCCTATTATTATCTACTTCGACTTGTATTATGTCATTAACAAATTTGTAATCATTCAAATAATAGTAAAAAAATCATCTCAAGATCATGACATTATTTAAAATAAGTATATTTTCATCTGATTTTTGGTATAATTTGGTATAATCTCAGTGTTGCTGCGAGACTATAGATATTCATAATTACGAGTAGGTGTTATAAAAAATGTGTTATTTAACAATGATCTATATTCATACTTTTCAGGATACAGCCACTCCAAAGACTGCAGTGTCGTGACTCGTGAATAATGAAGCCCCCGTTATAGACGATATTATTTAGAAGTGTCTAGTGGTTCAAAAATATCACAGATTTCAGTGTCAGTGTCTAGTGTATTAGAACACTTGTGTCTACTAATGTGATTTGAAGAGACTTTACTGTAACTAGATTTGTAAATACTAAGGACTGACATCTCTTATTAGTAAGTAAAAGTGTGGCTTTAGATATTTCTTTTAACGAAATTGTAGCATTATCGTTAAATTTGTAATTCGGTATGAATATAATCGAATATTTTGTCAGGTATATCAGAATTATTATAAACAGATTTATGATATTAAAGAACCAATGATCTTGATTATTAAAACTTAAATCTATGCTTTTGCTGCTGCTGGAAAATTTGCTTCTAAAATAATTATATGTGAACCAAAGCAGGGCCATACGTAGCCTCATTATTTAGAATTTTTTAATCTATTTTTAGATATAAGATTTCATTATTCTGGTTACTTACTCTTTGGTATCCAAAATGTGAATAACCTGATTGTATATTCATACGTATTTACGTAATATAGTGTGTAAATATTGGTCTGATACTGAAATGTAAATATACCTACATACGATTGTACCTAATGAGAATTAAGTTAATATATCTTTATGTAAGATTGAGATAAGATTACAATTATCAATAAACTATGTACATACCTGATTAAAAGTCATCTTCAATAAATTAATTTGAAAATAAATTTATTTGTACACCTGATATTAAACATACTTATGACCATATATATACAAATCTACAATTGTTCTAAACTATGAGGGCGTTGGCCTGAAACTTCTATTCTTGATTTTGAAGTACAGAAATTCAGCGCTCCAACTGATAATAGTTATTAAGGTGACGAAGTTTAATACTACGATGGGCATTCTGTATGATCCAGATACATCACGGATGCGGCCTGAAATTAAGAAAATAAGTAAATTAAGTTGGGCCATATTAAAATTTGCATTCTCCAATTGCTGACACAATCCACGTATTACGAAAAAGAGGACCTTTAGAGGAACCATCCATAGAGGGCTGAATTTTAAGGGCTGATGAGATGTGGATGACTTTGCATTATCGTCATTATCATTATATAAATAGACTAGCTGACCCGGCAAACTTTGTACCGCCACAAAATCTATTTATCAAATATATTTCATATAGAATATAGCTTATGTTACTCGTGGATAATGTAGCTTTCGAATGGTGAAAAAATTTTAAAATCGGTCCAGTAGTTTTTGAGCTTATTCATTACAATCAAACAAACAAACAAAGTTTTCCTCTTTATAATTAGTATAGATTAGTATGGATTAACAATAGATTAAAAACAGTTACGCACATTTTTCTCTTTTGCTTGTGAACTGATTTTCTATTTATTTCGTTTCGTAGCTATTGAATAGTTTTATTTTGTGTTATCGACAAAAATGTTGACTTTCGATAACTACTAGTAATCATTTCATATTAGTATGTCAATATTATTCCCCAATGTTATTTTTTTCATATTGTTGTATGTATATTTTATTTATTTATTATTCGTTAGTTGTCTCTTGACTTTAAAGTAGAGTCCGAAAAACGACATTGGAATAGGTTATGGACATAAAATTTAAACACGTGCGTTCTTATTGGCAATAATTAATTTGATTATGTAGATAACATTTTTACATTATGTAGACTCTATCTTGGGTAGTGACTTACAATTTCAAATCGTACTTTGATAAGTTTTGATTTATGTTATGTATTTTATTTATGAATTTGAAAGAACATGCGGTCTATCTGATGATTTGTTGCTGCCGCATTTGAAGTTTTTAACCACAATTTTTTTTTAATATTTGTTTGCCCACTACGGATTGTTATCCCTGATGATAAAATCAAACCACGTCAAAATAATAGTACTGTTTAAAGGTAGATTTAAGACAGTTTCAAAGCTCGGTGATGTAGTGGTTGTGCTATGGCAGTTCAACTACAAAGGGTTATAATAATTTTATAAGGTATTTTAATTTATTAATAGAGACTTAATTACTTAATTTAATTTAATACTAGAGGCAGATCGCCTTAAGTTAGTATAGAGTCATACTGCGCATTCCCGATAAAGAATAGTATGCATCATTCCTAACACGTTAAGTAAAGATTCTTGGATTATAAAATTTGTAAAAGTAATGTCATAATTTATTACTTCTTCTACATGTACCTATAAAAAGAAGTATTTATCAGCATGTTAGTGTTTGTAATGAACAAAGAACGATTTTAAAGTAACATAACCTTGTTTAAATTGTGACAATGCTACCGGAAATTCTGATAAACCGTCACTTTCACTAAAATATGTAAAATCCCCATAGTCGAAAAGGTATTTTTCTACCTAAATATATATTTTGTTTAGAACGTTACACCTTGGACTCGTCAAAAACCTTGTCTACTTTATTTAAGTAGGCACTTTAAGTACAAATATACTGATCATACATGATCATTCTAATTCTAAAGTTAATATTTCATCAGGCGAGCTGTATCAAAAGTACATACGAAACCACTTATTATTATGAAAAAATTAAATGTATGGCAACGAATTATTATTTTAAAGAGAATTCGAAGAACAATTATTTATTTATGGACTAACTTTTTCCGAACTAAAAAGATAATGTTTTGTAAAAAGATAAGATTGGTGGCGTTATTTATACCTAAAAGTGATCCAATCGTTATAATAACGATTCCATTGAAGAACATCTGTATTCCTGAAGCAAATGGTAACCTTTCAAGGGGCACGTAGCTTGGGATGATTATGTTCATGTACACCGTTCTTACTCCCTTAGTTACTCCCATGGCAAGTGCCACAAATAGCATTCCGGTAAACGAGGTAGTGAACAGCATTACTGAAATGAGAAAAAAATATTGAGACATCGTTCGTACATCATAGATATTATATTACATATGTGTGTAATTTTATTTCTTAAGGCAATCGGGGAAATGGCTGATATTGCTGTAAGGCGTCCAACTATATAATAGCAATATACGAGACATAGGGAGGATAAGTATCATTCAAGACCATTTAAAAAAATATATAAAAAAATAGAAGCTGATAAATTTTACAGTTTAATTAATAATTCGTAACATTTGCATTATATCAATAACAAAGAATATAGAAAACTGGGAATATTTTCACCTTCAATTCAATTTATTACTCTTAAGATATCAAGTTGATTAACCTTAATATAACGGTTGTAAAGCATATAGTTGAAACAGAACGCTTATCTAGTTTGTGTTTGTGCATTTAATATTTGTATTAATATATGAATGTATATATATACGATATACATTTAAATTACTAAGGTTTTACTTACTGGTTCGTGTGAAGATGATGATTATTAAACTGACCATATACATAACGCGAGGTGGTTTATGACACCATTCTCCAATGAATGGGGATACTACTCGGAAAAGCGTATCTGAAAATCCTATAACAGCCATGATTTTCGCAATATCTGCCGTCTCAAATTTTAACATATCGTTCAAGATAATTGGCAAAAGTAGAGAAAGTTCGTCTCTACACAAGCTGCTATTGATAACCCGAAGAGAATATTCACAAAAATTGGATCTCCCAGCAGAGTCAAATCAAAGAAATCGATGAATCGCTCCAGAAGACCTTTTGTTTTTTCTTTCTGTGCTTCACCGTTCAATAAATTATTGTGCTTTATGTTCAGATTCTTTGTATTATCAGGTTCGTTAAATAGTTAATAGAACTTCCCAAATTAATTTCTTGAGATTCCCACCATTTGTATCTTGAATCCACTAAAGGCGTATTGGCTGTATTTTTGCTTAAGTCAGGATGTGATACCGCATTTCTCGTTTGAAGGCTTGCGTCGTTCATGAGTGTATGCATGGATAAACTCTTAGGTGGTGGTAAACTGATGTCTATTGATTCTTCTAGGCGGGTAATGATTGAACATCTGAAAGTATTTTTGATTTCGCTCATCAGTTTTGTATTACATGTGATTTTTGAAAAGTCGAATTATGTTTAAGATTTATTTCAAAATATATACTTTGAAAATAAAAGATTAAAGATTATAAAATTGAAAGTTGAAAGACTAGCATATGCTAATCTTATAAATGTAGGAGTATAAGAAATAACAACGCTACATAAATATAACGAACCTGTGTGTTTAGATGAAGTAGTTATGCTACCATTAATAAGTTCTACGCTAGATTCCTTATTAAGTGGTTCTGTTTCTTCCGTTTGTGGTGGATCTTTTAAGTACCATTTCGCAGGTCTTAGTAAGCAAGCCGCTAATAGAGAATGAAGGCATATTGCACTTAAGATGAGTACCGCATATCTCCATCCAAAAGCGTACATAAGAGCGCTCATTACCAGAGGCATGTAAATAGTTCCCAGTCCTGTAATAGACATGCCTAATCCTATAGCTCGTCCTCTTTTCTCCTTGAAAAACGAATTAATTGCTAGCGAGAAAGCAGCCATCACTGCTGCTACTCCAGTTGCTGAAAGAGAATTCAAGAATAAATTAGATGATGTTCATTTGCAAATATATTTAAATGTTTATAAAACTATACTTACAATTGATAATACTGTAAGATATTATGAATAACTAAAACTGTTGGCGATCGATGTAAGAAATAAACCCAATGAGATAAATATGGCTCCAAAAACAGCCACTTTTCTGTATCCAAATCGTCGTAAGACAGGTCCTCCGAAGAAGGAGAGAAGCATACCCAAGCCATGGTTAAGGATTATGACAAGTGTTCCCTGGGTTGCTGTCAAATTTGTATCCTCGAAAGCTTTTTGAAATACCAGTCCAAAGCCGGCGATAAGAGGAAGAACTACTACCTGAAATACACATACCAATATATCTACAGATATCGATCTAGGAGAAAGAATATTAATAAAACCTAAATAATTAAAAATTATACATTAACTTGATTTCAGAATCTCCTTTTTGAAGTCGATTACACAATCGTATCTTTCGAAAGATAACAACTGTGATGCGATAATAAGCTTCATACTTAAATAATATTATTTCATAATTTATCTGAATATAAAATATGATTTTGAAATAAGTCAAATTAATTATAAAATTTAGTAAGTAGGACAGTTGGTATAAGTTTTAAAAATTGCGACCATATACGCCGGTGGTCAAAGTTCGAATCCCAGAAATGAATCTCTAGTATAGATTCATGTTAATTAATTATTTCTTATTTCAATGTCTTAATAATGTTTATTGTAGCTTAGCTAGCTTCAACGATTAAGGAAACAACAAGTAGTTAATCTTATATCAATATACCTAAATAATTTAAAATCTTAAATGATGTCAAAATTTTTGAGGAATCTATCAATACGTTAGCTATCATGAACCTAAATCTTTCGCATTTGATCAGGAGATTCATATACAGCATCCAGATGGTAAAATACTTACATTATTTAAAGCATACGCGAACGTAACGACCCACCCGTACCCTCCATCCGGTGGAACTTTATTAGTCTTTTCACTGGACATTATAACCGATTTCCAAAAGTCACTACAAACATCACAATACACAAACACTAATGAATATTCTTAATACACTTTGCACTTATTTCTTCACATGTTTTCATTTGACTTCATTTCTATTTTAACACTGTTTTATTTGTGTTGCAGTAGATAACCGTTCCTTAGTATTTCCTGGTCTCAATCGAGTATTGACTTGAAAAAGGCGAACAATGCATGGTCGAGAGTACGTCAGTCTCTCTTTGTGCCCGTATGTGGAGTTATAAGGTGACAAGTACAGAAGCAGACATTCCGAACTGTTATCGGTTGACTTTAAATGTCGCTGTTATCAACCGAGGGGTTTATAGCTCGCACATATTTATTTGGTATCTATTTTAGACTAGTGCGTTAATTAAAAAAAATGTGATTGGGCAAGACTGTTGAGGTGATTACAAAGACAGAACAACAATTATCTTATTCAAATATTTTTCAGTTGTTCGTTGTAACGCAAGGTTAAAACAATTTTGCCGGAAAATATTCTTTTAACGGGGATGAAGATGCTGTTTTTGGTTGTAATTTTATAAAGGAAGAGTATTTCAACTATATTTTAAGAGTTTTATCTACAAAGTCTACCCGTCATAAGAAGTAGCAAAACAGAAAATACTTTACGTATGTTGGGTGATTAAATTTTAGTTTTTTTCTAAAATGAAAATATTTAAAGTGACAAGTTAATTCACTTTTATTTCTTACATATTGCTATGACAAGGTTAATAATGAATATTATTTATTGTAAATTTAAGCTTCTCCTAAATTTCCTTCCTAGTGGTTAAGAAACGCGGCTTCTCGATCGAGAGGTCCGAGGTTCAAATCCCAGGCACGCACCTCTGATTTTTCAAAATTATGTGCGTATTAGAAATTAATTATCACTTGCTTAAACGGTGAAGGAAAACATCGTGAGGAAACCTGCATACCTGAGAGATTAATAAAAAAATCTCAAAGGTATGCGAAGTCTACCAATACGCACTTGGCCAGCGCGGTGGACTATGGCCTAATCCTTCTCATTATGAGAGGAGACCCTTGCCCGGCAGTGGGACGTTAATGGGTTGATGATGATGATGATGATGATGATGAAATTTCTTTGAGTTTGAACTTTAAAAACTTTGAATTGCACAATGGCTTTTAAATTGGCGAGATGAAAATGAAAAGGGATATGACTCATAACATCACAGTTGTTTTGGTAATAAACATTACTAAATTTATCTCTGTTGGTTGTGCTAAATTACTAAACATTAATAACTATTTACCATGCGAGTATGTATGTATTTACAGTGTACTATCGGTCCAATAATGATAACAAATCAGGTCGTGGTAACTATGGAATCTTTCTACTGTGGCTATTCACACGTAACACTCTACATTTGTAGAGTCTACATCGCAGCAGTGATAGCTCAATCGAGGGGTCCAAGATACGAATCCAAGGTATGCACCTCTGATTTTTCAAATTTATGTGGTTATTACAAATTAATTATTGCCTGCTTGAACAGTAAAAGATAACACCGTGAGGAAACCTAAAAAAAATAGGTACCTATGTGAAGTCTATTAATCCATACGTAAAGTACGTAGCCGCGGTGGCCTATCTATGGTCTAAATAGCTCTAATACTGAGATGCGACCCATGTTCAACAGTAGGACTACTTTGAGTTGACGACTAATGTTACGTACGTGTGAATGAAAGTCTATAAGCTGGTGGTTTTGTGTGTTGTGTAAAGCTGGGTTATGGTAAAAACATCTGTTTGTGATAGAGTGCCAACATCTTAAGCGCGGTGTAACTAATACTAACGTTGTGGTTGTTATATAGTCGGCGTCGTCCACAATTTTGATTTGGACGGCAAAATATGTTTGAAAACAACATATACATTTTCATACAGATTCGATCCCATAAAATTGCCGTTGTGATGTGGTGTTGGTACGTGTGAAGACGCTCATCTGATTATGTACGGTAGTTTCCAATCAGATGCATATCAATATTAATTATTTATATAACTTTAACTTATATTTTATCAGCGATAACTTGGTCACGCAATGGATTAAGCTTATCGGAATTAATTGTGTCGATCATTTTAGGATTATTACGGACAGTAATCTAATATGTGACTACATGCATTTATTTTATCCATTATTATTTTCATTATTGTTTGGTTTTAGATTATAATGCTGACAGCAAATGTATTGCTTTCGCATAGATTAAAACTTGTCAGGATAGTTTTTCCCCCCATTGTTTCAAATATATTGTCTATTGTGGAAAAGTTGCAGATAATAGGTAATTTAAAAGATCCAGTTTATTATTAGATAAGATTAGATTCATATTGTTTCAGAAATAAAAATACAATAAGGGTCTTTTGAAAAAATAAGAACCTTTATAGATATAACTAATGTGAGTGCCCCCGTAGTGCTTATAAAATAAAAACATTTTATTTTATTTCTGTACTTTGAAGTATGGAGTTTCTTGCGCCGCTTCTTCTCCATAGCAAAACATCTTCCGAAGCGGTGGTAGTTTGTTGACTAATAAATTTTTAATAAATAAGATACATTATTTTTGAATAATAAATTATATTTAAATTTGAATTTGAATTATGTGTAAAACGGATATGCTTATACGGTGCATTGCATTCCAACTTAGTCTTCTGACGACCTCCATATGAAAGGAATATTGTTCTAAATATATTAAAACAATGTCTGGTGTTTCATATATAGGAACAAATCTATTTATACGCCAGTACAACACCTAGCAACAATGGCGTTTAATCACTTAATTGGGTTGATTATGACGAGTGCGATGATAACGAATACAATATACCTACTACATATATCCTATGACCGTTGTTGCATTGCACAAATGCATTCTCTTGAAATACCTATGAGTAATAATACCAGAAATAGGTACCTACTCAAATGTTCCAACTGCGTTTGATGTTCGAGTATTTAAAATTTAAGTATATAAAAATATCTATTATATTATAAGAGTCGTAAATATAAGTTAATACTTATTTTTTAAGAGCAGATTCCACTGCTTTTACCCTAATTATTACTAGTTTGCGATATTTGCAAAACCACATTTTTGTCTTTAATTCGATACTATTCTAACTCTATACGTTAGATAGGATTTCTGTAATTTGGATTTAACTGCTGCCCACGGGGGGCGGTAGATAAGTACCTATTCAAAAACAGGCAAAGTGTGCGCTCGTTGGCTGCTTTAAATGAAATGCTTTCAGAGTTAGACTTTAAAAAGATTTGCTATTTTTAATTTTCAGGCACTTATTACACGAAAAAATGCTTGATAGTAAATAAAAAAGTCTTTATAAGTTTTATTTTTTATATATCAATTCATTAATTTTCAATTTTATTGCAATGGTAACTGATTTATGGCCGATTTTATTCATTTTATGCTCGATCGATAACTATTGCTGACAATTAAATTATCAGGAGACGATTAGGTATTAATTTGTTCATATATCGACTATATCACAAAGATTGAAAGTTATAAGGGCTTCATTAAAACCACTTACCTCAAAAACGTGTATCAAAAATATTTAATAATCACTTACATAAGTACACATAAGTAAGTAACGTTCCGTACTTCACTCACTTTACACATATCATATTCATAACACAATTCACCTAAATAATTAGCTAAACAAACCATATATGCATTAGATATTGCGGACTATCTACACGTGTGATCCGTAACTTACAATTCGGTTGACCCCAGTACACTGACATGGTCTTTGTTCATTTAATCTACATCGTAATTGGTGTCCCATTTACCAATAATCTCTTTGTTCACTAAAACTACTTTACCCTAATAAATACAATAGTGGCCTTTACACTTTATTACTATTTAAGTGTTAATCAATTCTTTTTCTAGTTTGTTCTGTCTTCGCGCAGTGAAGTACTTTTCTAAGCCCCACGAGATCGCCGTGAGCCATGTAAATATGTTCAAGCAGTGTAGGGTTACGGCTATCGAGGCAGAATCTTTAATCCAACCTGAAATAAAATAATTATAGTTTAAAAAGTAAAAACCACGCTAAAATCGCACAAGGAAGCTCTATAATTCTGATTCCTGACGATCTTAATGAGATGAATGGGATAAAATTATTATAATCGTGTATTGTCATCTGTTTTTCATAAGTGTTCAAAATTTTGAATTAATCAGACCGTTCATGGTGGATACAAATCGAGTTCCAAGAATCCGTTACATACATATATATAGGTCAAGCTAATAAAAGCGTGGTAATTAGAAGAATTATATTTCATTTTCTAGTGTGAAGCAGTTCTGCAGTTTTTGTGAAAGGGTGTATCTACATTCCTGCTGACTTATATTTAAGGCGCTCATGTTAGTCCTCTGGAGTAGCTACGCATGTATGATCGGCTTCATATAGAATTTTATCTATATCTATATGGAGTTGGTTACACTGCCCCTGGGGAGCAGTTACCACTTACCATCACGTGGACTACATGCTCGTCTGCTATTTCATTCATAAATAGTAATGTTTTTTTAACTTTAGTACAAAACGTTAAAGACGAGGTTATCAGATATGCGTAGTTAAACAAATATTTAAGTGTACTTATTACAAAGTGTCCTCAATAAAAAGTTTATAACTATTAAAATACCCATAATAAAAAAAAAACTGTCCTTGGAAAGCCGGTTAAATATTTTAAATAATAATGTAAACTATAGGTGCAAACTGCAAAAAAATACTTAGTTCTATATACGTGCCTATTTCAATTTCAAAACTCTTATTTTTCTGTCTCTTTCATAGTTACGAATAAATTATTTATAAGTAGAAACGGATTAATTTATTTACTTCAAAGCATTTTCATGGAAAGAAGGCTCTATACGGGGTGACTTCTAAATATCTTAATTCTAAATAAAAAACTTAAAATACACTTGCTTCCAAAGTTAAATAACAAAATATATTTACATACCAACAACAGGGCCGAGACCCATATACACGATGCCAGCTGTGAGAAGCTGGATTCCAGTGGCACCAGGCAGCTTATGGAGAGGCACATGAGTCGGTATGACCAACGCCATGAATACTGTCCTCAATCCTTTTCCAAAACCGATCATAACGGCCACGAGAAGAACTACGGAGTATGTTTGACAATAGGCCAAAACTGTAAATAAAAAAATCAATGATTACTGTTTGTGGTAATCAGGCATAGTCCGTGTAAAACTGCTAGTCCGCTTTGAATATAAAAATGAATCGCGTCGTCATAGCAAATTGTATGACTACAGCTGCTTGCAACAACTTGAGAGCGGACTAGCAGTTTGACGTGAACTTTATTCTGGTATAAGGCCAATGGGCCGCTTGACCCAAAAGAAATCATCATCATCTTAAATTTACTTAGCGTACTTATTAATGCATCATGGGCATTCCCGATGCTTTGGAGCATAAATAACCTTAATTATATCTATGATTAATATTATCTATGAAGTGCAACAGGATCTGTTATCGTACTGATTAATTATGTTTTATCATTAAATATGTCGATAAGGCAGACGAGACATCGTATGAGCATTTGTCACACCAGAGTGTTCAATATATGAATAATGCTTTGGTTTACAAATGAACATAATTTATCAGTCTTGTTATGATTTTTTAACTGTTGAAGAATAACGCAAGGGTTAACAAACAAAACGACGAAACAAAACAAAAGGTCTAACACAAGTTAAATAATCTGCACAACACGTAGTAAAAGTATTTTCGAAATTAAAAAAAAAAGTTTTTATTACCTACTCTTCCCATCGCCATAGTCATTACTCCAAACAAGAAGAATGAATTGTTATCCCAGCCGATTTTTCCGGCTATGAACGGCACGCAAAATCTTACGCATATATCAATCCCAGCTAGAAGAGACATGAACAATGCTACTTGAGGCTTTGATAATCCGTAGTCTCCAAGTATAAATGGAGTCAGAACTGAGAAATTCAATTCATTGAAATTTGCTAAAGTTATACCCAACATTAAATTGATAAACGTGAAATCTTTCAATAGGTCTAAGTCAAAGAAGAAAGCAATTTTCTGACAAAATGTTAACTTTTCTTCTTCCTCGTTCTCTTCTGTTTCGTCTTTCTCATCGAAAACGTTATCATCTAAGGGAGCATGAACTAGCAATTTAAATTTTTCGGCCTGGCTTTCTTCATTTTCTTTTAAATATTGTTCTAATTTTAACGAAGCTTGTTTCAAAACTTCACTTTCGTAATTAAAATTATTAGACTTTCTTCTATTTCTTGTGCGGTAAGATTGATTACTGTGATTATCTTTCAGATATTTTCTTTCTTCGTTATCTTCTTGATTTTTGAATGAAACATTACTATGATTATCTCTGTGATAATTTTCGCCATAATGACC